>JANHMN010000006.1:101549580-101665276 GCA_030674055.1 Rhabdomys pumilio | reverse complement strand
CCCCCCCGTGCTCACATTCTGATCAGAATACACACATAGGAATAGTGGCACACAGTCACTGCTATACTTTAGGATTTAGCTAATGACAGTCTTCGAGGAGGATGCAAGTTTGGAGTGGTGGTGACAATGAATATGATAATGAAAACTCCAATATGCCTTGTGTATCTGGGCAGTCATGAAGAAGATGGTGGCGGCAAGAATGTCTGCTTCCGTGTCAGTAACAGGGCAAAACATGGGATGTGTGTAGGGTAGAGCTCTGGAATCTACCCAGTGGCCCTTAGTACTGACACTGTGACACCCACTCTTGCGCCTTTCCTGGATCTCCCATTGTGGCAGTGGAGGTTGGGTACAGAAATGTGAATGCCTTTATCCTTCTGCAGATCTGGGTTGCCAATAGAAAAGCAGATTCCCAGGCACCTCCCCACCAATACTGAATCAGAAACTGGGTAGAGAATGTAGAGAATGCCAGTTTCACAATCTTAACATTTTACCAGCGGGATTCTTATGCTCGTTAAGGTTTGAGAAGTACTGAGGTGTGAAAACGGATTGAGAAGCCTGCTTTGTAGAGTGTGCCATAGTCTGCTTCTTCCTTCCAGAGATTTCCATTTTAAATCATGTTTGGCCAAGTCTAGTCTCTCTGTGTGTATGTCATGTGTAGTTTGGGTGAGTGTTTTCTGTGTGTTATATGTACTTTGGATGAGTGCTCTGTGTGTGTTACGTGTAGTGCAGGTGAGTGTATACGTGTGAACAAATGTGTATGTGCATGAGGAAGGAGGTCAGAGGACAATCAGTGGGTGTCATTCCCCGGGCACCAACCCCCTTTTCTTTTGAACAGGGTCTCACATTGGCCTGAATGCACAGATTAGACAAAGCTGGCTGGCCAGTGAGCTCTGGGGGTCCACTTGCCTTTGCCTCCTTAGTGCTGGGATTAGAGCAAGTGCTTTCATGTTTAGTTTTCAAAAATATGGATTCTGGGGGATCAAAGTCAAGTACTCAGGCTTGTGTAAGATGACCACCTTACTGCCTGAGCTGTCTCCTCAGCTCTGGGCACAGGTTTTGAGAATGAGTGGTACACGTGTGCTTCTATGTATGTGTGTGCGTGTACATGTGTGCTTCTATGTGTGTGTGTGCGTGTACATGTGTGCTTCTATGCATGTACATGTGTTACATCTTGCCCGTCATCAACACTTCTTTGCAATGAAGGTTCATAGCACAAACTCTATTCTGTCAGGAAGTCTGGTCTTTGATTTTCCTCCATCACTCCTGAGTTTCCTTCCAGTTCTTATGTTTTCTGTATAGAAACTCAGTTTCATGCCTTTTGCCACATCAGCACAGAAAGCATGTCTTCCTTACAATGAAACGTAATGCCTGTAGAGGCCACTGTCCATTTGTATTGTTTTCTAGTCTGTTCTCAAGTTCATTTCCTTCTTTTTTTTTTTTTTTTCACATATGTTACATCTCTCTTCAGGCTTCTAGGCATCTTCCTTTAAAGACATTTTTCAGGCCGTGGGTGGTAGGTAGGTCATTACTGGTTCACGGAAGTGATTCAGTGGAACAGTTTTGCAAAATCAAAGGAGCTAGTGTAGTCATGGTTTCAAAGACAGTTTATATTTCCCGTAAGTGTCGATGTGTGTGTACCTTTACGGGTATATCAAGCAAACATGTGAAGTGAATTCCTTATTACGGGGAACATGCTAGAAAACCGACTCTGCACAGGGTAGAGCCCGTGGCTTCTTGGTCTTCTAAGGGACCCTTTGCAATGTTACCACAGGGCAGTCACCACACTGTTTGCTCTTCTCCTTTTGGTTGCGGTAGCCACCCTGGTCTGACTGGCAGCACTCCCCAGTTGACAAATACTGGACAGTCAGTCTACCTTCACGGCCAGTTGTCACCACCGTATATTTTTGGTCTGACCTATTTCCACAGCCTTTCCTGATCCATGAGTTACTGTCGACACACTGGGAGGTATTATTTGCCTTCCTTCCACGGTTTGAGGTGACAAAGAACCAATCCTGGGATGATTCCACTGGGGAAGCTGCCCTTTAAGAAATAAGGCTCTTTCTCAATGTTCCCTTTTCAAGCTTGTACCCTCTGAACTTACTGGTTGTCAGGAACTAAAACCACACCTCTGCACATGTAAGAGGTTTTATAATAGTCCAAGAACAGCCCGGTAGCCCATCAGAAAGTTCTCATGTCGTTTCTGCTCCATGTGCGTGATGGGGACCCAGATGGGAATGGGTATAAGGGACATCCTCAGCCATGGTTTACCAGACAGGACCCGGCTACTTTACTGAAGCGATTGGTATTTTAATTAGTTACAGGAGGAGGACACCTTAGATTGCAGGGGTATGGTCATTGCTAAAGGGTCATAGTTACTGGCACTGTAAAATGGAGCATCTCTGTAGAGAAGACTTCTGAAAACTATGAAATAAGAAAAAAACCAAAGAGCTGGGCTAAGTGAAGTGAATGTAAAATCTCATTGTTTGTGTAAAACAGAATTCATCTCTCATTCACAGACCAGTCCGGGGGTGTGTTAGGTTCACCCGGTCATCTGGGGATGTAAACTGATGGCTTCTTTGCCATCTTCATTTAGCAAATGGGTTTCAAGGTCCCTCGAGGCCATGCCATTAAGCATGTGCACATGGAATGGTTCATGGGTCTGGCTCGGAAGTGAGATGTATTACCACTGCCTTATTCTCTAGGACATAATTTAACCATATGGTTAATACTAACAACAGAAGCATCACTTCCTTGGATACCCATAGATGACTCTGAGAGTCAGCTTGCAGCCTTGTCACAGAAATAAACAGTAGCTAGGTTCCTGGTGTGTACCAAAATATCTACCACGTATTTCATGAGCACTTCTACTTCATCCTCAGACAATGCGAGGGGTCTTAGATACAGGAGAACAAATCGAGGTTCAGAGATATGGCCGTAAAGCACATACCACAGTCTCTTTCCTTAATACATCAGTTATTAAATAAACATTCATCATGTTTAAGATGTATTAGGGGGTATACAGAATTGTACTCACACACAACCACACCCAATCTCTTGTAGGCTAGATGGGCTGAGTATAATTACAGAAGTCCTTGAAAGAAGAGAATTATCCTATGTGGAACCAGAAGGGAAAACTAGGGGGGAGCCTATGAGTAAGAATCTCACATGCCATGCTTGTTCTAAGATGTCAAGGGGACTGTGGCAGGCAGAGGCCTCCAAAATCTCAGAGCAGCCCTGCTGACTACCCACTGACAGCTGAAAAGGAAATGCCATCTCTCCCTACAAGCTAGTTCAGCCAGCCATCACAGTGAACTAAAAACAGATTTCCTGTACCTGGAGGTTTCGGGATGGAATGCAGTCCCTATTAATACCTCAAACTCAATCGTAAAAGAGCTCAAGTAGCTGCTCTCCTCTGTCCTAGGGCTTTCTGATCCACAGAAGTATTAATCTAACCAAAGGTAGTTGCTCTAAGCCACTAGGTCTGGGCTTGTTGGTTTTAAAAGCTACAAAAAAGCTAACACACCCTATAGCTTTGAAGATCAAGGCTCTCAGCTGATGTATTTATTTAAAAACAATCCCATGTAGAACTGGGCTTAGTATCTGGTTCTTTTGGCTTCATGTATCTTTCTGAGAGATGTTGAAATGTCAAATTAAGTGTATACAATATCATGAGAATAAAAGGTGTGTCTATTGACATGAGGAGTAATGTTCAGTCCATAAGGATTTGTTCTATTATACTTTGGTCATTTTGCTTAAATGACCAGGAAGGTTTTGAAAAGCAAACACATTAAAGTAGTTTAGTTTAGAATTTATTTTCCAGTCTAAAGGAAACAAATGAGTGAAATTATGTTGTCAATTTTGCTGTAGGAAACATTTTGTTTGTAGAAATCATTATAAAATCCATCTTCTCTGAATTGAAACAATCTCAAACTAAGACAACATAGAGCGGTCAATATGATCTGCCTGTGTCCCATGACGCCGGGTTGCTCTTTTGCTCTGAAAACTGAATACTTCTTTCCCACCAAAAAAGTCTCAAATCACACAACTATGTGTGAAAGACAGAAAAATTAATACAAAAAAAAAAGGAGAAAGAAGTGATCATTTGCAGTTTCATGAGGATAAATCAACACTAAAGCAGGAATTTTCACATGTAGGTTCTGATGTTGCTGGGACCTTTTCTGATGAAGACCCTTTAGAAACAATGCACATAGCAGAGCTGCCTGTTGTATGTATGAACTCCTTCTAGGTATTGCTGTTTCACAGAGTTAGAAACGGAGGCTGCCTTTCCTCATACCCACTGGGAGTATTTTCAGCCTATCATTCAATCATACATTTCTTTCTGAACCTTTGGCCTACTCTTTAGACAGTTATGAGACACTGCAGTTCAGCCAGAGGTGAGATCACAGTGTATCCCTGGCTGGCGTCATGTTCTCTCTTCTCACCATATCTCTGCCCTCCATAACTGAAAGTGAATATTGCCAAGTGAAGGTTCTCCGAGAAAAGATAAGAACAAGCACAGATCTTCTAGCTGATCAATAAAGCAACACTTTTCAATGCTACCCTGGCATTAATGACAGGCAGTGGTAAGCTCACAGGCCGTCCACACTCACTTAAAGACACAAAGGGCTCTTTTTCCTGTATGTCTTCAGTCATAGGCATTGACTTGATCTGATGTTTTGTTTGTTTTTCTTCATCCCAATAGGAATACTATGACAAAGGAGATTATATCATCAGAGAAGGAGAAGAAGGGAGCACCTTTTTCATTTTGGCAAAAGGAAAGGTAAATTCTAAGTAAAGCTTATGTCAAAAAAAAAAAAACCTGTGCTGGGTTAAATGTACTGACAGTGTAGTGATGCTATGTGTGGCTGTGGGGGAAGTCCCTGACTGAAAGGGTGATGAGACATCTCTGCTAGAGGCTCTGGATTTCTCTCAGAGGCCCGGCTTTGGAGTTGAGTGCACAGAATACTCCTGATTGACCACAGGTGACGTAGTACTTTATCAGTAACTGCACACAGGTTACTTTATTTTCTGTGGAAACCTCACCGTGTACAAGGTCTATAGTGACTGGTTTATTTCTAGAGCCCCTTTTTAGGAATGAGCATCTGATTGTCAGTCAACCCAATGGCCAAGAATGGGCCTAAAATAATGTTTTACTAAAGCAGGTATGATGAGCAATTCAGGAGAATGAGCTCAGCAGGCAATGTCTCGTTCTTTGAGAGAATTCTGGCTGATACAGGAATTGCATTTCAAAATATTAATTCTTGGTAAAACACACAAATATCAATCACGAGCTCTAGCCAACATGAAACAATGCCTAATGCCATATTAAAGAGAACTAATTCTAGCTCAAATAGAAAGCATTGTAAGTCTGAGTTTCTGTGCTGTACCCTCCTAGCCTGTGGTTCACTTTGAAAGAGACACTGAGTTGTGAGCCCTTCCATAGCATCATTGTGCATACGATATAGCCTGCCTGTGGACAAGCCTCAGACTGATTCTTGATTAAGTCATCAAGTCTGTTAGAATTTTTTGAAGCAACAAAAATTCCTATAAGACTACGATTATTTGCCTTGAGGATCTCTCAGGAAGGATCACTGGATTTATATTCTTAAAATTGTCCTTTGGAGTCAGTCACAGTAGCTCATACCTTTAATCCCCACACTTGGGAGGCAAAGGCAGGCATATCTCCAAGTTTGAGACTAGCTTGGTCTCCATAGTGAGTTCCAGGACAACCATGGTGACACAAAGAAACCCTGCCTCAAAAAATCAAAATAAATCAAAACACAAATAAAAACTGACTTTGAGAGGTGATCCGAATGGTTGGTTTGGGAAGACATTCTCCTGTTACAGAGGGTTGTCTCACACCTGCCTGGACCAGAGCAGAGTGTAGTATGTTGTCCTGACTACTGTACCACTAATGTGGCCTCTTCTTTTCCCTTCTTCAGATAGTTCTGTGAGTTTGTGTGACAGCTGTGCATTCAGACCCCTTGTTTACTTGATCCCTGCTTTGAATGTCTCTCTTCCTCTAGGTGAAAGTCACACAGAGCACAGAGGGCCACGATCAGCCACAGTTGATCAAAACACTGCAGAAAGGAGAGTACTTTGGAGAAAAGGCTCTGATCAGGTGAGTCCATGGATTCATACATCACTCTCAGACACAAGCCTGTGACTGTTTTCCATGTCAAAACTACCCATACACTAAAGTTTGCACAGGAAGAAATTGGAAAGTCTTACATCGGTAGGGTCAAGATGGTGTTAGATTAACTCTTAGCTTAAAAACATTAGCAAAAGACTGTAAAGCAAGGAGATTATTAGCTAAATAATGTTAGAGAGAGCTATTACATTGCTGTGGTTTACAAAAAGTATCCTGATCAACAATTTTCTTTTTTATTAAAATGTGAAAAGAGAGCTGATAAGAAGGGCCAGTGGGCAGAAGGACTTGCAGCCAAATCTAAGGACCTGAGTTTGATCCCCAAGAGCCACGTGGTGGAGGGAGAGAACTGACTCCCCTAGACTGTTCTTTGATTTTCACATGCGTGCCATGGCATACAAATACACACACGCAGATGTGTGTGCGCGCACACACACATACACACACGCACGCGCACACACACACACACACGCACACGCACACGCACACGCACACGCACATGCACATGCACACACACGCACACGCGCACACACACGCACACACACACTAAATAACTGAATAGAATTTTTTAAAACGTCACAAACTTTTCACACACTGGGTATCTTTAAAACATCATGTCAAAAATAATTTTTAGGAAGTTTCTTATGAGCTCAATTTGCAAGTCTTAGCATCAGCTCAAAATAATGTATCTGAAATTTCTGTGTTTTGAAATTTGAAATTTCTCCCTTTCGAAGTGTAAGCTTATTTACAATGGACCTACGTTATGAAAATATCTTTTTAAAAGCTGATAAGTGGTTTGAGGGAAACGTACTTCCTCAAACAAAACAAACAAATGCACACATAGAAAGAAATAATTTTTTTGAATAAAAAATAGTTTCATAAAATAACAAGATAATGTTCAGAGAAAGGCACATTTTGGGAGTAACATGTTTTTGAGTGAATAATTGACAGTTATTTAGGAAGCGCTTAAACTTTATATTACCACCCAATGGTTTTGTTGCAAGTTTGTGTTTGAAGAGAAGAGTTATTGAAAACAGATTCAATTCCCTCTGCTCTGTTTTCTTCGCGTTCACCCATGAAACTCCTGTTCGGCTGATCTGTATGACAGGCTGTATAATTACAGCAGGAGGAAAAACGCTTTACAATTACCCAGAGACACATCTGATTATCCAAAATCCTTACATCTCTTATTTTTCAAAGAGAGCTCAAATAGTAAAACATAATAAACTGGGCTTTATCTATTATGTAAGCAATTTCCAAGTAGAATTTAAAGATGGGCTGAGCTTTTCTTTCTTAACTTCTAGCTGATAATGAACTTACTTTGATAATAATGAAATTGTCTTTTTTTTTTTTTTGCACTATCATAATTACCTTCCCACATTCAAGTAAAACAAACAAACCTTGCAGATACGAAAGTCTATAAATGGAGTATAGATATTAAGTTTCTCTTGAGAGAAGCTGTGCTCTCTGGTTTTGCTGGACCTGAGGTAATTTGTGCTGTCTGTTGCAGCCAGCCAATTATAGTGCTTTTCCTATAGGAAACACAAGGATTTATGTTTAACATGGACAACCAGCTCCCCGAAGCATCTGAAAGCACAAAGCTAAAATGAATGGGAAAGAAATGTTGATACACATATTTTTCCCCTTTTTGCACATTTTTATGGCCCTATGTTTTAGGGTTGCTGACAGCGCTCTCAGCCTTGCTTCCATTTCATGTTTTCAAAATGACATTAAATGGTCTCAGGAGTTCTTTCAGAATTTTATTCATAAAAATAAATCCATGGCACTTAACAGACAGTTATTTTGAAGGCACATGTGGGACCCTGTTGTGGTGTGTATGGAGAGTGATCTTTGTGACAATCATGGGGTGCACCTGTAAGGCAAATGCCTTAAGCAGTCCCTTGCTCTGAACTCAGAACCCAAGGTCATATCCGTGCCTGTGTTTGTGTGAGTCCACACATACTTGGTTCTCTCTACTCCACTTCTGCTTCTACCAGTATTCATACCTCTGTCTCTGGGTCTGCTTTTAATTGCTTGTGTAAACTGATCCAAAGCTATCCCACCTTTGCCTAAAATTCCCCGAGGCTCAGTTATTTTCACTGATACCCTCTAGCAGGAACCCTATAAACTGAAGACCAACTGTAAATTACATAAGATGGTCTTTGGATTTCATCTAGAAAGAAAGGGGGCTCCTTGGGCACACAAGAGATGGGCTGCTTGAGTTTTCTCTGTCCTCCCACTAAGGACATGCCAAGGAACACATAGTTGGTATTTTTCATGAAATTGTCCAGAGCTGTCCCTGTGATGCCCACATTTTGTTGGTACTCCTGGGTTACTCTAAGCGAGTCTCTGAGCACTGGATACTATGTCTGTGCCTTTCATTAGACTCTAATTTATAACTAATAGAGGGAGAAAATCAATACGTAAGTCAATACGAGGAAATACTTTACCTGATTCTTGACCCATCAATATTACTTAAACATTTGCATTGCCTTCAGCTCATATAGGACTCATATCTAAAAGGCCAAGGTAAGAGTCTGTGTTGCATTATGTACCAGAAAGGTAACAGTGCCAATTTTGCCATGGTTCATCTTTAAGTGATACTAATATCAGAGAATTTCCTAAGGGGGAAAAATCCATTTTTCTATCCTATGGCATGAAAGTATTTCAGTATTCAGTTAATTTGTTGCTGCAGCTCTGTGCACACAAGCCTGGATTCCATTCTAACTGCTCTGTTGTAGGGAGGACATGCACTTGACCATTTCCTGGTACATTTCTCTGATCTGTTGGTCTCCGTGCTGCCTCCTTGTTCATTTGTGATTCTCCTTTGATGGGGGAGATCTCTTCTATTCTGATTGTTACAAACGCAAATGAGATTCTGCAACTGGTGATTCTTTCAGGCTCCCAATACAGTTACCTTCCCTGAACTCTTTGTATATACAGCCTTTATTGGGGCACATTTCAAATCCATATCTTAGAAGGGTTGGATAGAAAATACTGTGTTACTTTTTTTTTTTTAAATCCATGCAGTTCTTGGATGCTTTAGCTACTGGGTGTGTGAATTCACATAAAGTTGTAGGTTCCCTAACCAAAAGAGACTTTTAACTTCTAATTGTGGTGAAAACTGACTTCCCTTTTCCATTTGCAGTGATGACGTCAGATCAGCCAATATAATTGCGGAAGAAAATGATGTCGCGTGCCTCGTGATAGATCGAGAGTGAGTGTCCCAGTGTCAGAGAATGCAGGCACCTGTTACTTTCAAAGACTTGGCATCTGTTACTCCGAGGCCTTCTCTGTTTTCAGATTCATCACTACTTGGAAATGCTGGCCAATACTCAGCTGCAAGTACACGCCATTAAAATTCATGAGCAGAAACTGGGCCTTGTGATTAGAGTCTGTCTCTGCAGTGGCAGATGCTGGCAGGCTAAATATTTTGTGTGCAAAGTTGATACATAATTATCAGCAGTGGGCTGATTTAAATTCCATGTTTTTCAGGGAACTCAGTTTGTTAGTGTTTTTATGGATTTATTTGTGTGTGTGTGTGGGCATGCCCTATGAGAGCAAGTATCCAAGGAGACAAGAAGAGCTTCTGATCCTTGGACTTGGAGCTACAGGATATTGTGATCCACTTGATTTGGGTTCTGGGAACCAAATATGGGTCCTTTAGAGCTAACTGAAAGGAGCTGAAGGAACAACTAACTGTTGAGCCATATGCCCAGCCCAGACTCTTCCCACGAAGTAAAAATAGTCACTAATTGTTATCATTCCAGAGAGGCAGGGCCATCTGTAGTAATTTTTAGTAATATGCACAAATATTGATATTGTTTTTAGGTTACCTTTTTAAAAATAAGCCTCACTTCATATCCTTCTCTACTTCAAACCTTTAACCTGGCTCCTTGGACCCTTCATTAATCAGTTAGTCACTGGCTCTGTAGCCGGTCCAAAGAATACAACTCACATAAACAAAAGCAGAACCATTGTCTATGTAAAGCCATAGTATCATCAAAAGACATAAGACACACTCTTGTAAAAGATTAACGAAATCAGTAAAATGGCAAGGTTTAACAGTGGAATATGGTCAGTGGCTATTGTCTATACCATTTACTAAACATGGAGTCCTAGATGTGAAGCGCTGGGAAGGACATAGAACACATCGGGGAAATTTTCAGTTATGGAAAGAGAGAATGACCTTGTCGCCTTCATAATGCACGTTTGTCAGTTGTCAGTGCCTAACCAATAACCCTTCCACAGATCCATACCATCTTCATAGTACATTCCAGGAAGTTTAAAACCCACAACTACTTTGTCTATAGATTTCTCTATTGTCTCTGAAAGCCAAACCCACAACTACTTTGTCTATAGATTTCTCTATTGTCTCTGAAAGCCAGATACTATACGTGTAAACCCACACAGTCCTAGTGTCAAGATATGTAAAAAGTTAACCGTAATTTTAATACTTCTTTAAGCTATTCTGATTCTTTCCTGCAGATAAGACAAGTGAACCCAAGTAGTTAAAAGGTCTTCTCCCTCAGTGCTCTCTGTGATTAGATGGGGGCTGCTTACTGCCCAGGTTTCCCGCTCATCTCAGCATCCGGCCACCATGCCCCAAGGTTCCCATAGCACCATGAGAGAAAAAGAAGCAGTCATGAAGCTGTGGAGGGGAAAGGGCTGTATTTTATTTTTAAGTGTGGAAAGGGGCCTCAAAACAGGACTTTTTCTAAGCAAAGAGAAAATGTAGAAGTCACTCCAGGGGAAGTAAACCTCAAAGGCACAGGGACGAGAAAGTGCAAAATGTACTTAGATGCAAACAATTCTTGCAGGACAGCTGTCAGATACAAAATTCAGTATCTTCCCAATAGCAGATTTGCTTTTTATGAGTTTCTTTTAAAAATGCACATGTGCTGAAGAACGTTAGCTGTGCTATAATTGCTCCAGGAGCTCCAACCTGTGAGAAAAGAGATGAAGGAACTTCCTCTACAATCACATATGTCAGAGAGTCCCTCAGAGCCTATGGGCGAAATGTAATAATTTTATGTCCTTTACAAGTTTAATTTACATGCGAACAAAGTGTTTGCTGTGCAACCACAAGGATTTGAATTCTATCCCCAGAGCCCACATACAAATTTTAGACATTGGGACATGTGCTTGTAACCCCACCATCAGGAACGTGGAGGGGGCCTTGTCTCTGGGACTTGTGGCCAACCAGCTGAGTCTAACTGGCAGGCTGTGAGCCAGGGTGAGACCCCATCCTAAAGGTAGACAGCTCTTGAGTAAAATCATATCCAAGGCTAGACCACCACACACATGTCTATCCCTCTCCCCTCCCCCCACCTCCACATACACACGTGGGAACAGAGAGTGTTAAATTACCTTGATACATTCACAACGGACCGCTTTGTCTCATTTTATTTAGAACATTCAACCAAACTGTGGGGACATTTGATGAACTCCAAAAATACCTTGAGGGGTATGTGGCCAACCTGAACCGCGATGATGAAAAAAGACACGCAAAGTAAGTGAGACGGGTTTCCCTGCCCGTGGCAACAGGGACAGGGTACAATTCCCCCACGGGGTGACCCTCCATGTTCCCTTGCTAGAGGATTTCGGAGACACTGTCTCAACTCTAGAATGGGTAGTTTTTAAGCCTCTTAGTAAACACTTTGAGTATTAAGTAGGAATTTGAGAGAACTTTTCTGATAAAGAGAATACTTTAGAATGGTGACTTACTCCAAAAAGACATGGTTACAGGGAAAAAGCAGGATTATAGCTGGAAAACTGAAGCTTATGTTCTTGAGACAGGCTTCTGATGAGGTACACTGAAAATTTCTAGAAAGACTAACTTTTGAGTTAAAGTGTACAGTCAGTACTTTATTTTTCTCCAAGATATGCATCGATCTTTGTGCCTACAGCCTTTTAGAGTAACAGTTTACCCACATAGAACTCAGTTAGTTTTAATTCGAAGATGAGACAGGTATTTATGAACAGTGGCACTTAGATGTAAAATGGGAGTGCACGCTCATGTCCCAGGAAGCAGTCATTCTGCCTAAGGCGTGAAAATCTTTGGTGACAAAGAGCAGAAAGTCTCAGTGTGGCCTTCTGGGAATGACAGATATGACTGTTTTTGTCTTCTTCCACTGACTCCTCTCCTGGGTTCTTGATTAACAGCTTTTTTGACATGAGTTTCAAATGTTACAAAATCCCTCTACTCTCATTGAATTTGACTTTTGTCCTGCTGAGTGATTCCAGGTATGATCAAATACAACCCTGTCAAAGGTGGAGACAGTCTTTGTGGCACTGATAGGCAGTGTGAGAGTAGAGTTTGTGACAGGCAGGGTACCAGCATGGCTCAGGGTGTGTGTGTGACTTCTCGATTCTCCCTTCAGGCGCTCCATGTCTAGCTGGAAGTTGTCCAAAGCCCTTTCTCTGGAGATGATTCAGCTGAAAGAGAAGGTGGCCAGATTCTCCTCAACCTCCCCATTCCAGAACCTTGAGATTATCGCAACACTGGGCGTTGGTGGGTTCGGAAGAGTGGAGCTTGTAAGGGGTTTACGTTTCAAGCATCTGAGAGAAGCTTTTTGACTTTTTGTTTTGTTGTGTTTTATATCCCAGCTTAGGTTGGAGGAATAGATGAGTTATCATTGCTATATTAAAGTGTTCTGAGTCTGAGGAAGTAAATGTTTCCATCTGTTTGTGCTTGAAAATAGTAATTAAGTGATCTCTTACATCACATCCTATGATGAATCCTTCTTGATAGTAATTATTGGAGAATGTGCCAAGTAGGCATTCTGAAAGATTATGGAATGTAAAAAAATGTATTTCATAACAACCACTCACATGTGCATAAATGTGTTCAGTCAAAACCCAGTATCTCTCTGCAGTGCCAGCAGAAATACCCTAGGTGGAATCCTTAGTATTATAGGACTGTTCCTTAAGAACCCTGCTTCTATGTCTGTGCTTGGCTTTCATTACCCTGCTTTGGGGTTATGTATTATTTTCCATCAGAGAAACAAGAAAGAATGAAAGCAAGAGGACATTTGAAGTGCAGCCTTCTGCGGCACTCAACAGACCGCTGGGGGCCAGAGCCTGGTGTCAGTTAGCACCACCTTACTGTGCTTAATAATCAGCTCCCAAGAAGTAGCAAAGTTCCTGGGTTAGAGCAAGTGTCCTGAGAAAACCCAGCAATAGACAACTGTGCTCTTTTGGGGCACAGATGGCTCTGAGCCCCTGGCAATAACCAAGCCCCTCTTTGCCCAGGTGATTTTTAACAGTCCAATGTACAGTGACCCCCTGGGGCTACATGGAGGCCTTTGTCTGCAGGATGGCTGGACATTAAGCAGCTGTGGAATGCTGCTACAGACTGTGATAGAACAATTCACACCCACTACAAACTCACCTCTGATGGATGAAAGGAAAACACCTTCCTAACAGAGCAAAGAATATTTGTAATGAGTCTTATGCTTTATGCAGAGATTCTTGTGCACTGGTATTTTCCACCCAAGAACACAGCTAAGAGATTGGATTAACAATGCTGAAATCTGCTTTCCTAGATAATAACTACTGAAGAAGCAATTCCTCCAGTCATTTAAAAATCTATAGACATTACAAGTGATAAATATGATGAGAATGTGAGATGTACCAATTTCCATTTACTATTCAGTATTGTCTGCTTATTAATTTTTATGTCTATCAGAACAAGATAGTTTTTTTCAATTCTGATTTACCTTTAATAATAAGTTCTGATTTTTGCATACAGAGAAGGCCTTCTCTTACTTTCCAATACAAATTTCTACCATGATGGATATATGCTTCTATTACCTGATGTGTTTGTTGAGCTTTGGAAATGTGCCTAATACAATCAGGAAAATGAATTTCTACTTGTAGCTAATTTAAATTTAAATAACTTCATGTGATTAGTAGGCTGCCCATTGACTAGGACAGATATAAAATTAATTTGATGTGAATTTTGAAAAATTAGAGATGAATATTAAGAAATAAGAAGCCTTAGCAAATCTTTTCAAAGTTGATCATGTGATACAATGAAAGCTGAAAATTTCTGTTAATGAAATTTATTGAGAATTTGTTTTTTTATTTCAGTAGAAAAATTTTTAGAACCAAGTCATATGAAGTATTTTTAAAATGATTTGAAATGTATAAAGTTATATAGAACTCAGTTCTTAAGAAATGCATGGTTAAAAGCTAATATGCTCTTTAAATGTAAAACAATTTAACTCTCGTTAATTAATATGTTATATTACACATTGCAGTTTGTCATGATGCATTAAGTATGAGAATGGCTCCATTTCTCACATAGGTTAAAGTTAAAAATGAGAACGTTGCTTTTGCCATGAAGTGTATAAGGAAGAAGCACATTGTTGATACAAAGCAGCAAGAACATGTCTACTCAGAAAAAAGGATCCTGGAGGAGCTGTGTTCTCCCTTCATCGTGAAGTAAGTACGCAGTGGGCGTTCCAGGAAGTGTTACTCTGAATTCTCCCATGGGACCATGGGTAGGAGTTTTCAATTGCTTCTATCCTAAGGAAACCTTGCTAACTTACACACACACACACACACACACACACACACACACACACACACGATTACCAATGAGAGACATACCTGGTACTACAAGTTCAAAGCTCCAATGTGACAGTTATTTCTTTTTGTTCTGGACTTGTTAGCAGCTTGGAGGAGAGACCATCAAGGCCATTGCCATCTTTACTTGCATATTCGTCGGCCCACCGATATAAGCCAGTTTAAATTTTCATTTACCTCTTAACAATCCCTAAGTGTAGTTTCAGTGACTTCTGGTGATGTGCGGTCTACAGGAAAGACCAAATAGATATGCCGTGTGGCATCTAGCCTGGGATTTAGCTCTGGAGCCAACACTCTGAAACGCTTTTATTCTCTGACTAGCCTGGTACTAACTATGTGGTCCAGGATGACCCTGAACTCACAGAAATCTTCCTGCTCCTGAATGCCACGATTACAAATGTGTGCCACCATACCCAGCAAATAAGAGATGACTTACTGCAGTTCCCATATTGTGCATTATCATCAGCTCTCCTGGCTGCTTCCCTCTGGTGTGGTACAACCAAGAAAAGGGTCAGTGTCTTCCCCTCTCCTTCTCCCCGCCTACTCTTCGTTCCCATTCTCCTCCTCCTCTCCTCTCATTCATCCTTCCTTACTTTTATTCTATGTGTACGAATGTCCGCCTGCATGTATGTATGTGTACTATATGCATGGCTAGTGTGCACCCAGGCCAAAAAGAGGTGGTGGAACTGTCATTATAGATGACTGTGAGCTGCCACGTGGCTATTGGGAACTGAACCTACATCTTTTGTGAGAGCAGCAAGTGGTGAGCCATCTCTCCATCTCCTAAGACAGGTTCTGAGCACCCGAAAATGTTTGCACCAAAGTGTTGAGTGTAGCATACTGTCCAGGCACAGCACTGCAGGTCTGAGACTCTCCTGCCCCAGCTTAGAGTATGCAGCATGTTAAGCACAGGATCTCTGTCCTTCTCAGGTATCGCTTTTAATGCTCAGAACCACTTTACCCACCATCTAATTACCATACGTTAGCCCAGGGTAGCAGAGCTCCTTAGCGGTGGGCCTTTGTTGAACCTGGATCATACATGCTCCTCACCCAGACTCCTCTCCACTTCTAGGTGTCCTTGCCAAGTCATTCCCCGCTAGCCTTACTACTTTAAAGCTTATCTCCTATTCTAGTTCCAATACTAGCTAACCAATTAGGGGCATACAGCATGTGTGTAATGAACTGTTACGGAAGGTACCTATTAAATGATACATGCACTGGCCTGTGGTTTTGGGGAAGAAGGGAGGCCCTATTTGATAGGTGACATAATGAGCCAATTTATGATGAAGGTGATCTGGTGCTCAGCCTTTCAAGAAATGGAGCTGAGGAAGTTCAGTCTGTGGGTGGGCAGAGGCAGGGCTGTGTAAGTACAGGATAGAGTCAGAAATCCAAGGAATAATCAGAAAGTCTTTGGTGAGAACCCTGTACAACTGTTGGATGTTGTCTTAGTTAGGGTTTTATTGCTGTGAACAGACACCATGACCGATGCAACTCTTATAAAGAATAACATTTAATTGGGGCTGGCTTAGGCTTACAGGTTCAGAGGTTCAGTCCATTATTATCAAAGTGGGAGAATGGCAACATCCAGGCAAGCATGGTACAGGAGAAGCTGAGAATTCTACATCTTCATCTGAAGGCCACTAGGAGAAGACTGGCTTCAAGGGGGCTAGTAGGAGGGTCTGAAAGCTCATGCACACAGTGGCACACTTCTTCCAGCAAGCCACACCTCTTAATAGTGCCACTCCCTGGGTCAAGCATATTAAAACTACCAGAGGTGCCAATGTGGAAATGAGAGTCATTGTTTCAAATGTTGCTGATGGAAGCCTAACCAGCTTCAAGGGTGTTATGACTACATTTCTAATCATGTGTTTTCATCTGTCTCCACAGACTGTATCGTACTTTCAAGGACAATAAATATGTATACATGCTTCTGGAGGCCTGCTTAGGTGGGGAGCTGTGGAGTATATTAAGGGACAGGTAAGGAAAAGATTTGTAATCAGTAACTCTTACCAACTTACATCTGGGCTGGGCTATGAGGATGGTACTACTGCACAATTACAGAAAAATACTCCTACTACATATAGCAGGGTAGTAACTGGTGTGTTTTGTTAGCTAACATTACAGAAGTAACTTGTGGGTCTTGTAATCTGCCATCCTAGTGTCTAGAGGCTTTCAGGCATACAGCATGTATGAGCTATCCAAGGTCACATAGATAAGAGGAGGCAGACTCAGATTCAGAATGTTAACAAGGGGTGTGATGGGAACTGATTGGGTCCTCACCAAACAAAGCAGAATGGGACGTTTACAGAGGTTTGATTTTATTAAAGGAATGATTTTGGTAGTCATACACAGATGGTGTGAAGCAGCTGCTATGTAGAAGGTATGATGGTAAAAGTTTGAAAGATTCCTAGACAATACAAAATTTTGCATGTAAAAGATTATAAAAGTATAAACTTTAGAAAAATAAGTTTAGGGTTTATCTGAAGAAATGGGGGTGATATTAAAATATCCCACTAATATGAAAACTAGATCATGGCAGAGAGGTTGCGGATTTGTAAGGAAACAGTAAATCAAAGGACACCCCAAAGATGACAAAGACTGACTCAGAAGGGCAGAGAGGTGGGAAAAGACAAGGAAAGCTGTGGACTTCTGAGCCACAGAAAGCATGAAGACAAGGGCAGCAGGAGTGTGAGGGTGTGCTGCCACAGGAGTGTGAGGGTGTGCTGCCACAGGCAAGGTAGTCATGGGCAGGTACGTCCTTGGATGATCTTCTTTGGCACAGTGGCCCGAAGCCTGGCTGCATGACATGATTGCGTGTGGAACTCTTACAAGCCAAGCACGTTTTGTCCTAATACCACATGTGATGACTCATTTTACCGGGGTGTGGCCCAGTAAAGCATTTGTTCAAAGGCTTATCACTGCTCTCATGGCTGAGGCCCTAGCTACAGATGTAAGTAAATAAATGTTGGGTTAAGAGTGTGTGTGCACATGACCACATGTAGATTACAGTACAATCTAGATGACAAGGACTGCACCAGGGACATATTCAGAGTATTAAGAGGAGAAACCATGTCATTGCAGAGGCAGCTTTGATGAACCCACCTCCAAATTCTGTGTTGCTTGTGTGACAGAAGCATTTGACTATCTGCACCGACTAGGCATTATCTACAGAGACTTGAAGCCAGAGAACTTAATTCTGGATGCGGATGGCTACCTTAAGTTGGTAAGGCACATTCTCTTACTCATAGTAATATGTGAGATATTTCTGCAACAAAGTTGAGCTATAGTTGCAATTTCTTTTTCATTTTGGGGCAGCTGCTATTTTTACTCTGAGGGATGTGGTCCTTGAATACTTTATGTTTAATATCATGAGCAACCCTATGCGTATAATATTTTTACCTGTTTGGGTGGTTTGCATATTTGTATGTGCCTGTACACTCATGCCTTGTGCCTGAAGAGTCAGAGGAGGGTGTCAAATACCCTGGAACTGTAATTGCAGACTGTGGTAAACTGCCGTGTGGGAGCTAGGAACTGATCCCTGTCTTTTGAAAGAGCAGCCAATGCTCTTAACTTCTGAGCAGTTTCTCCCTTAACTATGTATACATTCTTCTTTGGCTCAGCGTTTCAACTGTATCTGCAGCACTTCCTGAAGATTCGCATCATAGAATGACTTCCGAGTTTGTTAGTATTGTTTAATCATTTGAACTGTTTTGTTTGGTGCTACATATAGGAGCTGCCTTGTGAGGAATAAAGAAGTCAGCGTGACTTCTGTGTCAAGGAATCCACTTTCTAAGTAGAGAGAGAGAGAAGGAAACATGTGACCATTGGTAGCTCTTTTGACATCGTTCTACTTGTTGACACAGGAAGTAAGCATTCAGAAGCTATGAGGCCAAGCTGTGTGAGGCTCAGCTTTTCTTGCTATCCATCTCTATGGTCCATTTATTCCAATAGGAACCCCTTGCAGGCTACGCAAGGTCATCAAAGGCATACACTTCTTTCAGTGAGATGCTAGTAGATTTTGGTGGTCACACTGAGGGAAAATCAAGCCACTTTGGGCCTCAGGAAGAAAATCTACAGGCTGAGAAACCAAAGTGACTTTGCAGCATCCATTTCTGCAAGCCATATCTGCACTTAAGACTTACAAAGATATTGCCACCACAGGGTTTCGATGTAGGGAAATAACATTATTTACAGGTCAGTTATCAGATGCAGATGCTACATTTAAACTTTAACTGTGAATCTGTTCGATAATGCTGGAGATAGGTTTAGTTGGTATAATTGTGAAATTTAGCCCAAGTGATTAAACTTGTTATGTCTAATTTCTAAGAGATCTTTTCCTATGAGGTAAAATAAGAGGCCTTTCATGTGAAACCTGGCTCACTCCCAAGAATCATTTTGATCCATTCAAGCTTTATTTTGTCCATGAAAGACAGCTTTCAGAACTGGCAAGGTCTGAACACGAGACTTCACAATTCATCCATTGACTGTGCCTCCCCTAGGTTTTTAGGGAAAACTCTCTGGAATACTCCAGAAGAAAGAAAAGCTATCACAAGAGCTGAAGACTGTTTATTAAATGTATCCCTTACTTTTCATAGTTGTTTTACAAAACCCTAGGAGAGCATATTTAGTATTTACGGGACTAGGTTGCAGTGACTTCCTGTTTGCCATCATTATCTAGCCTTCTCGCTTATTTATCAACGAGCAAAATAAACAGTTAGTGATTTGAGGTATCTAAAAGTCAGTGTTGAATTTTCAATTACCAATTATAACTTGAACTAGATATCCTGAATTACTTTCTCTACAAAATGTTTGGAGATACCAGAAAAGACACAAAGAGGGTTGGGAATTCACAGAGGGTTCCTTAGGCGATATAAGAGTTTCTATGGGACTGAGAAAGAAGATAGAACAGTAGTGGATGGTTATTGCATTGCACACAGAAGGGCCTAAGACGTACAGCAGTTGCCTCATCTGGGCAAACTCCCAGGAACAGTCCTCAATGCTGTCATCGAAGCTGCATGTTCCAGCAAGTCTGAATGACCTAGCATTTGGAGTTAGTTTTGGTGTCATTGAGGAATAGGAGATCAAATCTTAGATCTGTGCAGTGTGGGAAAGTGAGCTAGGGAACCCTCTACAGAGGCAAGAGCCTAACAGGTTAAACAAATAGCAGAGTTATAAAGACAGTTCATGCAGACAGATGTTCTTATCTCATCATTAGCTCATGTGAGAGTAATGAAAATTTTCCTCTAAGAATTCTTGGCCACAAGCTGCTCTTAATGAAAAAAAAAAATCCAAGCAAAAATTGAAATGAGGATGGACTCATGCTGGACGCATGCCCAAGGTCCTAAACTCCACTGCAGAGTCTTTGTCAAAGGATCTCCTGTCAGTTCAGGACACAAAGAACTCCTAGCGGTGAAGTTCCAGGAAAGCTCATGCTAAATATATCAATAATAAATGTATGAGAAATATACTAAGTACCGTGGGCATTAGCTGCCAAGAGAACGAAGAGCAGAAGTAGATGCTTAAGCTGCTCGAGGCTCTCAAAAGTGATCTAAGAAGTTTGGAGAAAGATTCAACAAATTAAGTGTTTGCTGAGAAAAATAAGACTTTAATAATTAATTAAATATACAATGGGAGTTCTTATGTATGGTGGAGTGGCTTGCATTGGACCACTCTTGTGTCACTAATTTATGTATAAAAAGTGAAGGCACTGGAGATCCATCAAAAATATAAATATCTAAACCTTGGTAAAGGGCATTCTGCTAGATGAGACCCACATTTTAAAATGGCAGCATAGTTGTTTATTGAGAATATGCCTCCATATGCAAGGAATTAGGATTCAACCTATGTTAACATCATACCCAATGAACAACATTGAACTTTTTTTCATTAGATTGAAAACAAAAAGAAATTATCTGATCTTACAGTGTTAATAGCAAATGACATAAACCAAGAAAGGACAACAAAAGGCCCCAAGTCAGAACATGAAATAAATCACCTCTTTTTATTTGAATATAGAATGAATTTTTATTTGTATTTATTTATTTATTTATTTATTTTTTAGAGAAGTCTAAAAGCATCTATTAAAGAAGAACTTAGAGTGTGTAAGTGAAGCACTGTTGGTCCAAAATCAATAAGCAAGTAAAATTCTCTTTTTTACATAGTAATGGTAGCCGGGCAGTGGTGGCGCATGCCTTTAATCCCAGCACTTGAGAGGCAGAGGCAGGCGGATTTCTGAGTTCGAGGCCAGCCTGGTCTACAGAGTGAGTTTCAGGACAGCCAGGGCTACACAGAGAAACCCTGTCTCAAAAAACAAAAACAAAAACAAACAAAAAAAAAGTACATAGTAATGATAAGAGTTCTAAATGAAACAAAATGACACTTATAACATCAAAATTATAAAATATTACATTAAAATAGTATCACCATTATAAAAAATAATCAAATAAATAGATATAATAGCTCTTCACGGAAAATCATTAAATATTAATAAAAATAATTAAATGGTAATATTGACTATGTCCATGATTTGTAGATAGTAATCATGTATCAAGCAAAATTGTATAAAGATATCTGTTTTTCCAACTTGATTTATACAATTTATGTCCATGCAATCAAACCTGCCTTGTAAGACCTACTCTGGAACCACTTGTCAGTATTTAATTGTCTTCTTTTGGTCACACAGAGCCAGCACTTGCTTTCTGTGGGAGGAGAAACTCTGAATTCCAGGGCACCATCAGGGTTCCCTTGGATATAGGCTACTATAGTAGAGAAATATAGAATTTTAAACAAATTGAATCTTAAAAGAGAAAGGGGAGTGGGTGTAAACAGAAAGAATTAAAGGGGGCAGGGACATCAGGGAGTGGGGAGTTTCATTTGACAACTTATCAGCAACAAAAGAAGCCAGAGTTCAGCAGAAAATCATGCTTAAAACTCTGAGCAAGAATAACTGACAAATTTTAATTATAAGCCCAGAGAAACCATCTTTCAGGAAGGGTGTGATAACATATTTAGACAAAGACAAGAGCTGTTTCCTACATGAAAAAGGATATGATTATGGAAGGTTAAAATATGACACCCCATCCCTCAAAGAGAGTCTAAGGCAGCAGTAATGGTGACCACAGGACAATGGTAAATCTGTCAGCTCGTAAACGTTAGGGTATAAATCATTTACACCATAACACATAACATTAAAACAAGAAAATGCTAACTAACTCAATGACAGCGGCATATAAACTTAAAGTAGGAGTCTCTGAAATTAAAATAGGAGGATAAAATGTCATCTTCAAAGAAGGCAGCAAGAAGAAACAGGAGAGCCAGAGGTGGGGGAGGAACATAAATTAAGAAATTAGAAAGAAATCCAAGATATGTAAATGAACTTAACTCTCCACATTTTTTTTAAAAAAAGAGAATTGTCAAATGAAATTATAAAATAAAAATTAGATATATGATATCTGCAACAGAAAGACTTAAAAAAATGAGATGCAGGAAACTGAAATAAAGGATGGAAAGGATATACCTGGAAAATGTTGAGTTCATTAAAAATCACGTTTCACCGTGTCATTGTCAGGAAGTCTTCCTAAAGGTGAAGAGAGGATGTATTATGAGAGGGTGCAAAGCTCATCAAGGTCACAGAAAAAGCCTGGCTTTTTTAAAGGTGTTTTCTAAAAATCCATAGAACATTGAATCACAAAACACTAAAGCGTTGGAAATTGTGTGGAACACAATGAACAAACTTGACCTCATAGGCCTCTAAAATGATGTTTCCAGTAGGTGATGAATGCACATGAGAAAAATTTTGGCAAATTCTGGGCCATAAAGCAAGCTTCAGCAGAGAAAAATATAGGGAACGGGCTGTTGGCAGAAAGCCCTGTAGAACTACATTGACTGAGGGTTCCAGGGGTGGTTGAATGGATTGGCAGTGGTAGGGGTTCCTGGCATCAGCATGGCAGGAGTCACAGGGTCCCTGTAACAGTGACCTTGGCCTCACTCCTATGTACGTATGTATGTATGTATGTATGTATGTATGTATGTATGTATGTATACATGTATGCACGTATGCTTGTATGTATACATACATGCATGTATATATGTGTGTATTTCTCCATTGTGTTAAACCCTGAAATTTTTCACTGGAAGTTAGACATCTAATAAAGCTAAGTAAGAAATGAAATTATGGTCTCATGAGTCATGAAGTAAAATGATTTTCACTGTAGAGTTCTCAGTACCACCTGGTCTAGGTTTATTGCTAGATAGTTGTTTTGAGGCTAGTGAATGGGTGTGTGTGTTCCCATGATTTATTCCCAACATGTTTTATTGCTTGTTTTCTGGGTTTGTAAGTTGATTTTGTATCCTGCCACATTGCTGAAATTGATTATTACTAAAAGTTTTCTGGTAGAAAATTTGGGATTCACATCATCTACAAAAAAGGATAGTTTGAGTTATCTCTTTCCTACATGTTCCCTTTGGTTTTCCTTCTCTTGTCTGATTCCTCCAGCTAAAACTTGAAATCTATGTTGAAGAGCAGTGTGATTGGTCAGCAGTCCTGATTTGAAGAGGATTCCTTTTATCATTTCTCTATTCAGGATGATGCTGGCTGTGGGTTTGCCACATGTAGGTTTTACTTTGTTGAAATATGTTTTCCTATTCTCTAGAACCTTTTCTACTTCTAGGATAAAAGAAAAAACTACACTGGATGATTTAAAAAAAAAACATATGACCATTTTCAGTTTGAAATGAAATAAAAGGAAAATAAAAATAGACAATCTGAGAAAAAATGCATAAGTAATAGAAAAGCTAAGATTCAGAGCTCTGTGTCTTAGAGGGTCATAGGCGCGTGCCCATTGCTGATAATTACAGACATGCTTGCGGTAAGGCATGAAGACTCCATTCTGTTATTCCTCTTCAGTCCTGAGTCATATGGCCTTTTATTTTGTTTGTTGGTTGGTGTTGTTTCACTGGTTTGTCCCCAGTCAGATTCTACCTGGGCCCAAGTTGACTTTGCCAGAAAACACACTAAGCACAGATTGAAGAACCAGGGGATCATGAATATCTCATACATGTCTCTTTTGTACACTTGCCATATTTTACTTCTTCAATCTTGTTTCATTTTTCAAGCCAGGGAAGGCACACGAAGCCAACAGTGTCCCGAACGTATGTATGAATGAGAAGAAACGGATGCAGTACACATCTTAACCACCAAGCTGGGTGTGGTAGTGAGTACCGATAGGGCTGGTGTCAGGAGCATAGAAGGAAGCTTATGGGTCATAAAAACAATCAGCAACAGTGTCAACACTGAACACATTTTGCATTTTTATGTAGAACTCCCAGTGAGAGAATAGACTAATGAGGAACAAATTACAAAGAGCTAGGAGGACCAAAAAATAAGTGAGAAAACAGGAAGTGCCAGTGAACCGGTATCCAACTTTAGAAGTGAGAATGACAGAAGGAAATGAATGGAATCAAAAGGGAGAATAAGTTATTATAAAACAAAAGGACACTCACACCTAAAGCTGATTATTTGAAAATACTGATAAAATTAACAACTCTGTACATATCCTGTTCATTTTAGTCATGTTTCTATCACTGTTATAAAACATCATAATCAAGGCAACTCATCAAAAGAAGCATTTATTTGGGGACTTCCATTCAGAGGGTTAGAGTCCATGACTGCAGAACAGAGGCATGGTGGGTGGAACAACTGAGAAATTACATCTTGCTCTACAAGTTGGAGGCAGAAAGAGAGAGACTGAGGATGGTGTGCATCTTTTGAAACTTCACTGCCCACCCACAGTGATTCACCTCCTCCAACCAGGCCATGCCCCACCCTGTCTTTCCCAGTTTCACCAGCTGGGGACCAAGCATTCAAATATATGAAAAATATATGAATGTATCTGGACCACTCTTATTCAAGCCACATTATACTCCCTGACCCATCAGCTTGTAGCCATGTCATAATTTAGTCTAACTTTGAAAGTCCCCATAGTCTTTCAGTCTCTTCCAAGTTTAAAACTCCAAAGTCACATCTGAGACTGAAAACAATGTCTTGATTCTATCCCCCTATAAAATAAAACAGCAAATTACATACTTACAACATACGGTGGCACAGAATGTACATTACCATTATAAAAGGAGAAGGATAGGGGCTGAGTGAAAAAATACTGAACCAAAGCCAAGTCTGAAACCCAGATGGGGAAACCTCCAAATCCTGTAACTCTGTGTCTGAAATCAGAGGGCTTAGATGGTTCTTCCATTCTAGCTTTGCTGACTGTGACATGTGCACTCCCCCATCCCCGCCCTTTGGGCTGGTTCAGGCTGGTTTGGGCTGTTTCAGTTCCATTCCCTGTCTGCAGCTCTCCTTAGCAGAATGGCTCCAGCATCTCCAACATCTTGGGTTCTCCAATCAGTCTAGGCCTTTGGTTTCATAGCTTCATGTGATGACCCTTCAGAACCTCCACATGGGGACTCTTCTGCCATACCCCTGTCCTTAGTTGCTCTCTGTAACCATGAAGGAAGATTCCATGGCTCCATTACTTGTGTATCTTTCATGGCTCTAAAGGATTTGGGTACCACTTGAGGTGGAAGCCTGGTTCTGTTGAATCACATGTGCAGGCAAAAACTTTCCTCTGCTTCGCTGTACAGAAGTGGAGCTTTCTTTTTTACAAGTTGGAGGCTTATCTGGGAGGGGTCTTACACTGAGGACACCCCCCTTTTAATCCCCTTCATATAAGGCCTTTCTTTCCTATTCTCATCTCTTTTAACATAAGCCATTAAATTCCTTGTGTTGTTTCTTACTTCAAACAGCACATTTAGTATTACTTTTCAGCTCACTTGCTCTTCTTCATTGTAGACCTGCATAAGAGTGATTACTTATGACTATTATAATGACCATGCAGCAAAGCCAATTATTAGGGTCTTTTAAAATCTTCTTTGTCAAGGAATTCAATACTTTTCGATTTAGCCTCAGACAGATTCTTAGGACAAGGACAGAAAACAGCTACATACTTTGCTAAAATACCACAAGAACAGTCTCTAGCCCTGTCACTAATATTGTTTCTCCTTGAGACTGCTTGACCTGGGATTCCATAGTCCATGTGGCTCTTAGTATTACTGTCTTCCAGGATCCTACTAGGATGGCTCACTTCTTAAGCCTCACTTAGCGAGTTCAACCCTGTCTTAGTCCAAAGTCCCACCATCATCGACAGTTCTCCAAAAGCAGCATGGCCAGGCCTGTCGCAGCAGTAGCTCACTTCCTGGTATCAATTTCTGTCATGGCTACTTTTCTATTGCTGTAATAAAACGCAATATACCATGTCCAAGGCAACTTATAAAATAAAGCATTTAATTTGGGCTTTACAGTTTCAGAAGGTTAGAGTCTGTGATGGGAGAGTAAAGGCATTGCAGCAGAAACAGATGCGCTTCTACATCTTAATCCAAACTGGAGACAAAGACACTGACAATGGTGTAATTCTTTTGAATTCTCAAAGCTCACCACCAGTGATATATCCGTAACAAGGCCATATCTTCTAATTCTTCTCCAGTAGTTCCACAAGGTAGGACCATACATTCAAAATATATGGGCCTATGGGTAGACATTTCCTCGTTCAAACTGTCACACTGTTTCAAAGAAAATAAGATCTATAGAAAAAAGTTCTTATAGATGAATATTATTACAGTAAAAGCAAGGTTTATGTAGGTTAGAAAGATAACTTCCAACTTGTTTATTTGCACTGTATATGTAATCTTAATTGTCCATAAAATACATTTAAAATGACTAGATAAAGTAATCTAAGGAGAAATAAATCAGTCATATTAGAATGTTATTAATTTCAGGGACTTTACAGTTAATCTTACACAAATTCCTTGCAAAAAAAAAATAGTAGACGACTGTTATTCTTACTTTAAGAAGCTACGTGATGTAAATTTAACCGTTCAAGGAAGTTTCCAAAAAAAGCGATGTTAACATTGTATCTCATTCACGAGCCTAGTGCACACTCTAAAATATTAGCAACTGACCATTGCAACAAATCACAAATTCATGGCATGCATCATACCAGGTTGGATGTATTTCTGGGTTGTAAACACAGTTTAACCTGAGACGTTCCATGGAAAAAGCCTTTGATTTTCTGGTTCTGTGTTTAAAGAACTTGGAAATTACCATTCTCTTGTAACATAGGTAAGGAGCTGGTCAGACATGAGAAGTCAATGGCTCTTCTGGGTTCTATAAGTCACAAGGCGGTGTTTCTGAGGTTGAGAAGGAGCATGGAGGGTCACAGCGTGCAGGAGCAGAAGTCCGAGGGCTGGAAACCTCCATAGGTACTCACACTTTATGAGTTTGTCCCATAGAGTTTGCCTGAGTTTTCCTGGCAAACATAACAAACAAATCTCCTTGGGCTTCTTGCAAAGAGCAGAATAGAGGAGCTATTTTGAAATGAGACAGTGTGCTTTATTCTTCCTGGTGAAGAATGTCTCAGGAGAAACTCATAGCCAGTGCCTGGCCTGATAGGTTACTATCAGAGCCAAACTGACCTGGCAGAAGACAAAGATACCTTCAACCAACTCAAGCTATTTCTTCACATAAGGAGAAAGAAGTCAGGGAAATATTTGCAAAGTTCACATGGGAGAGGCTTGGTTAGGCCTAGGGCCTAACTGATGAGACACAGAGTATACTTTCCTCCTGGGAAGTATCACTGTATTACTTGGGACTATTCATAACCACTCCTTTGGCTCTGCTCTTCATATCTGGCTCTCAGGTGCATATTATATGGCCTGCAAAAGGCAAAATATATGTTAGAGAGGCAGAATCAGCCTCAGAACTAGTCATCATAAGGATGTTAGAATTGTCAGAAGAATTTAAAACAGCCACGATTAACAGGCTGAAGGGTTTAAGGGACAAACCAGGTACCTTACAAGAACAAATGGGTGACATAAGTGACATACATCCTAAAGAAAAAAAACTACTAAAAATAAATAAATAAATAAATAAATAAATAAATAAATAATAGAATTAGCTGTTATGAGCCTATTAGCAAACTAGGTAAGGCTGAGATGAGAATCTCTGGATTTGAGGATTATCTGAAGAAATGTTAAAAATTAGAGAGAGCTGATACTGCAAAACCAGCAAACCGACCAAAAGCAAACTACTCAAGGGCTGTGGAACTAAAGGCTGTTCCCTAAGCAGAGGAGACTGAGATGAGAGGGGAGGGGACAAAGGGGACAGAAGCCAATCTGGAAGCAGCAAGGGCAAAAGTGTGCTGCAGATCCACACAGATGCAAAGGCTGGAGCACACAGTCCTGCATACGATGATGATGATAGCTACAAGGATAGGAAAGAAGAGCAGGGCACTCTCATTAGGCCTGTGAATGGTACTGTGTCAACTGAATGCTTGTGAGAAGTCATAGTGTGTGCTCACAGACCACATAATATTGAACTCGTAATCCGTAACTGAAAGACAAACTCATTTGGTGGAAACACACTTATACATACTATTTGGGTATCTTTGAGTTTTTGTTTTGTTGTTTTGTTTTGTTTTTCCTGTTGGTGTGGTAAAATGTTCTTTAAAAAGCAAGTTAAAGGAGAAAAGTTTATCCTGGTTCACAATTTTTAGGCTACAGTGGGTCATAGTGGGGAAGCCAAGATGAAAGAACTTGAAACAGATGGTCACATCATAACTACAACCAGGTAGCAGAAGTCAATGAACACACACACACACACACTGAGTTCCCTTATCCACTGATACTGTCCAGGATCCCAACCAGGGAGCGGTACTGTCCACTAGAGACAGGGCTCACCACAACAGTTAATGCAAACACGATAATTTCCACAGGCTTGACCAGAGGTCCATGTCTCAGGCGATTCTAAATTCTGTGTAGTTGGCATACTAGCCACCACAATGGGTCACTAAAGAGGTCTCATAATTATGTTTCAAAATATTTTGATTCAAATAAAAATAAAAACCCAAGGTAACATAATTTGTGCAATGTTCCCCAAAGCACTGTTGATAGAGAAACAGAAAGCGCTGAGTGCCATAATAAAAAAGGAGAAGGATCAAAAATCAACCTATATTCCTAACTGAGGGAATACCACACAGAAGCAAGCAGAACATCACATTCTAAGTGACTGGAAGATAATTGAAAATGATCCATGTTCTTACAATTGAAAACAGAAAATCCCTAGAGGAAAAACTAATCACTTCAAAAAAACCTATGCTCTGAAGTGATCAATAAAAATCAATAAATCTCAAAATTAAATAGGAAGAAAAAAAGAGTGGATTCACAAATTAGTGTTACGAATGAAGAAGATATTGTTATTACATGCTTTGTGGATACAGAGATAGTGATAAAAGAATTTTGTCACTAGCCCCATGGGGTCAAATCTTAGATGAAATGAATAAATTCTTGAAAAGACATTATCTTCCAAATGTTAGGGAGAAATAAAACATAAATAAGTTGATATTTGATAAAAGAGAAAAGGTGATCCTTAAACAAGATAACTGTCTAAAAAAGTGGTGTTGCATCTAAGACCCACCCCAAGTAACTCACACATCAAATCCACACCCTGCATAAAACCTAGGTAAAAATCAAACACAGACATAAACATTACATAATAACTCAAAGGACTCCTAGAAAATAACATTGGGTAACATCTGGATGGTGGAGACTTCTTAAATACATATCAAAGGCTATGATCAATGAGAGAAATAATTGGCAAGCTAGACTTCATTGAAATTAAAAGAAACTGAGCTGTTAAAGCAAAGCCAAAAGTCCAGAGAAAAACATTTTTAAAGAGATTTATCTGATAAGGAATCATTGCAAAAAAAAATGTACTTAAAAAAAATACTTAAAACCAAATAATAAACATCTCGATTGAAGATAGACTAATGACATCAATGAAGAGCTTACCACGGAAAATCACAGATGGGAAAGAGACACATGAGAAATACAAAACCGTAGACCATTTGGGGAGTTAACCACTAAAACAGCAGCCCCCACACCACATGCCTGGTACAGTGGCTCAAGTGTAGGACGTGGAAGATCCCAAGTGCTGAAGAATGTGGGTGGTCAGGAATTCGCATTCAGGACTGGGAAGTGTGAACCGTACAGCTTCCTTGACAGATAGTGTTAGTTTCTTAACCAACTAATCATTCATAGACCAATCTCACACTTATGTTCTCTGTACTTACTGAAAAGAAATAGAAACTATGATCCCCTAAAGACCTGAACATAAATGTTTATAGCTTTATCATGATTGCCAGATCCTGGGAGCAACCAAGATATCATTCAGTGGGTTTATGGCTTTATCATAGTGCTGATTTGTGAATATACTATGGCAAATCCAGTTATAGCTGGATTTTTTTTTTTATGGAAAACTATTCAACTCTAAAATCAAATGAGTTCTTAGCTCATGAAAGGACTTGCTGTAACTTTAAATTAGTAAGCGAAAGAACGTCGTGCCAGAAATACTTTGTGCTGTGTTATTTCCACTGTAAGATATTGTGTAAAAAGAAACTTACTGGAGACAGTGGAAAGTAGGATATGGGAGAGACATGAGTATGGATAGTTTATGATAGTAAAATAACTCAGTACTCTATATAAGAATAGACACGTGCAATTATATATTTTTCAAGCCTACAAAATATACATCAGTTGTGAACCCTAATGTAAAGAGGGAACATTTGGGAATGATGATTTGACAATACCGGTGGTTCTTCATCTGTAAAACGTGTCCTGCTGTGGTGTGGGGGTGTTGACAGTGAGAAAGTCTGAGCATGAAGGGGACAGGAAGTTTATGAGGAAACTCTGTATCATCTCTTTCCGTTTCACTGACTGATCTGAAGAAAATAAAGGCTTAAAACAAAGAAAAATTACATTTCAAAACTCAGACTCAACAAATTAAGATAGAAACAATTTAATAACGAATTTAAAAGTATCAGCAAAAAACACACTACCTTAATGGATTTCTCCATTTGTATATGTCAAAAATCTCTTAGAAAACTAGAAAAAGAATTTATTGTATTAATCCCGTAAAAGGTGCCTAACAAAACCTAGTGTAAACGTATACGCTATGGTTAAAGCATTAAAAGTATTGTCGTCAACAATCAGTGGTGTGAGTTGTGAACTCACAGAGAGTTGCACAGGTCCAAACCAAACAAGATCCCAGCACTGAGAAGGGGAAGTGGACACAAAGCAATCACCCCATCCCCACCCTCCACCCTGGAAGCCCTTTGCATGCTGGGTAAGGGAAAGCCAGTTCCCTCCTATGGAATGAGTGTCTCAGTGTAGATCAGCTACAGTCCAGGGCTCTATGTCCAGTTACTTGGCCAAAAGGAGTGGTACAAAACAGACTCCTTGCTTATTCGTGTATGCTGTGTTTTTTCTTTTGTTTCTTTTCAACTCGTTTAATTTTTACTTTATATTTTGTTTGGTTATGTGTTTAATTGAGAGAGAGAGAGAGAGAGAGAGAGAGAGAGAGAGAGAGAGAGAGAGAGGGAGAGACAGACAGACAGACAGAGACAGATTAAGAGTAATTGGAAGTAGAGAATGTCTGGGAAGAGTTAGGGGAAATAATAGAAGGAAATAATCGAAGTCTATCCTGTGAAAAAAAATAAAATAAAAAGGTTTTTAAACCATTGCTGTGCACGCTTCTATTCATTATTTTACTGGATGTTGTATCTAATGCAGTAAGATACAAATATATTTAAAAGACACACTGAAAAGCCACAACAGAACTTATCAGATTGGCTGATTCTTTATATAAACATCCAAATTTTATGAGAGCAGACTTTACAATTAAACGGAGGATTTACAATATGGTTGCAGGATGTCGTGGTACACAATGTTTTAAAAATAATCAGAAAGAGAGTCAATAGGGATACAGATGCCATTTGCAAAAATGGAAACGTGTGCCTAGGACCAAGTGTAATACAGTGTTTCACAGCTTTACTGAGTTCTATATAAAGATGTTTAAAAGATCTAAATTAATAGATGGGGTGGTACATGCCATCCTCTGGGCAGAGCTACCCAACTCCTCGGCCCTTTGTCTGGGTCACTGTGACCAAGTGACATAGTTATAGCTTGTGAAATCGTAGCAATGCTGTGCACCCCACTAGCAGGTCTGGCTTACAAATCTTGTGAAGTGAGTCTCTGTACTCTTTCTGGATTGTCAACAAGGACAGACAACTAGAGTTGTCTGAAGTCTGTGTCCCTGAATCAGGGCTTCTAGATGATTCACTTACCTCCCTGGGAGATCCATTATGTGAGTAAGAATTAATTAATGTATAGTTGAAACCTTAATGTCTTCCTGAATCTATTTTTGTAATGTCCAGTCCTTACTTACCCCAACTCAGACAGACAGATGCATCATGTTTAAAACCAGGAAGACCTCTCATCCTTGAGGTACTCTGTTAGCTGATCTACAGTCTGCTATCCTTCTAATGAAATTGCCACCGGAGCTTTTCATGATACTTGGCAAGCTGATGCTAGAAATCTGTGTCAGGATACCCAAGCACCCAGCATAGCCAGGGTATTGATGAGGCCACGCAAGGAAACCAAGGTAGGAAGAAGTTGTGTCCTCAGTTATGTGAGCTGATTATAGCTCAAATACTTCGGCAAGGGAAGTTCAAGTTGGAGCGATAGTAGTTTTATCCTCACAGACAGTGAGCGCTTGTTATTTAGATGGTGTTACAGTATAAATAGACTTCAGTGTACAAATGCACCGCTATAGGCTTAAATGAAAAAAAAAAAAAAGATGTTGTCCAAAATAGGTATAATAATGTTTATCTGAAGATTAAAAACTAGAAGCATTATTGTATTTGTGATATCAAATACGTGGTAAAGTTAGAAATGAATGGGGACAATTGATAGATGTGTGCACAAGCGTGGTTGGTCTCTTGGCAATGAGTACAAACATAATATAGGCCGGGACTTCTACCTCTGTCCTCTTCTAGTTACATAACTGGTGGAGTACGGTGGCCTTTGGTTCTCTTGCATTTGTGTCACACTTTTTATGTATCAAGAATTTCCTCATGTAAAATATGAAAATAATCATTGGCTCCAACCATTTTCTACTGACACAGCGTGACTAGCATATTGGCTAGCAGGGAGTGAGCTTGTCCCATCAATAGGCAGAGCACACGCAGCTGCCTCTCCCTTCAAATATCTTCTGCCTCAATTTGCCTGTCTCAAGAGACTTATCTTTGAGTGTTAGATGGAATCGTACATCATGCAGGTGTGTGTGGTAGCTTTTCTTACCACAGTGTATCTTATTTAGATTGACTTTAATGAGCCTTCTCTCTTTTTTTTCCTACAATAAGCACAAGTTGAATACCTGCCCCATTCCAAATACAGACAACTACAAAATGGATGTATGAGGACTCTTTTTCATGAGCTGGGTTTAGTAATCCAGTTAGAATCTGCTACCCAAAGGCATATGATTATGAGGTATAATCGGTGGTAAATAATGTGGAAGGAGAGAGAAATAGGCCCATGATTCAGGGAAATCTTCAAGGAGATAATGCTGGGAGATGAGTCTCAAAGTATTTTTCCTAGTTCAGCCTTGTGAATAAAGTACTTCCCTTTATCTTGCCCAAATCAGCACTCTGTTTCTGTGAATCTCTAGGCCCCATGGAAAAGGGGATGTTTCACAAAAGGTTCCTCTACTCCTACCTCTGCCTCTCCCCCTGTCTCTTAGGGGAAAGCACCATTGCTGTCCATTAGAGAAGGATGTTAAATCAATTGTGGGAGTTGGCAGAAAGACAGAGATTCCATTTTACCTCGTCTAGCCTGAGGTAAAGACGGTGCCCTAAACATGCCACATAAATACTTTTGTGGAATGTTATGTCTCCATGAGTCATCTGTCTTAATTATACTAGTCACTTTGTGCCCATTTTTTATGTGACTGAACCAATATCTCAGAAATGTTACTAATCCAAAGAAAAACTTATGGGCGAAGAAAGGTCATTGTTAATGGATACCAGTTCTAAGAAGTTACATGGTGATTTTTCTTTTTTCTGAATAATACAGCCTCAGCTCCAGGTGTGGAAGTATCTCAAATCTTTCTAGTTTATTTCAGCCATTATAAATATGTTTGAAACCTCTCAGCTCACTGTCATCCATCCTTAGGAGTGGAAATTTAATTCAGACAGTTAAAAAACAAAACAAAACAAAACTGTGCATAGCTTTTCTAGCGATCCCTGAAAGACTAGTGTTTTTTTTTTTTTTCTTGAAGAATTTGAAAACAAAGGGGGAGGGTCTCAACTTTTTTCTTTCCATGATCTCTTGAGGACATAAATCACACCCTTTCTTCTAACAGTCCTTTATGCTTTTCAAACCTATGCAGACCTGCATGGTCTTTCTACCTCTACTTTCCATGCCTCCATGGACCACAGTAGAGGCAAACTGACCTTGGCAGGATTTGAACTGACCTCCAGCATCTGCCCCTCAGGCTTTGTGTTGTCTCTTCCTCCTGGAAGGACCCTCTTTCTCAGATATTTATGGTATTCCTCTCTTCTTTAGATATCTGTTCTGCTCAAGTGTACCTCACTGAAGTGTGTTTTCCTGGCTCTCCTATTTATATTACCTTGTTCTCAGCACCTAAGTCTTCTATTTGCTTTTCCACAGAACATCTTATCACGTGACAATATATCATTATGATGATACATTTCCATGATCATTATTGTTCTTTTGTTTTTGGTACAAACTTAAGAGCTAACGCTTTGTGTGTGTCCAGGTACCTGGTAGAGAATGCTGTTCACTGGGTGTTTCTGAATAAAGAAAATGGAATGTCCTTTTGGTGGCCTAGAGGAGAGGGGAAAGGCTGTACTGAGGTGGGGTGGGGGTAGGGCAGCTTGTTTCTTATAGAAAATGTACAGAACTTGACAGAAAATCTGGAGTCTTCTACATTAGTGACACAAATTTGGGTATCTCTGAATGCTGATTTATTCTGGCCAAATGTATTAGATCAAAGTTGGTATAAATCTATGAACCAAGTAGATGAAGAAAGGGATACAATTTTGTAACTCTTAAAGTGTTAATATAGTTATTACCAATATGCAAATATTGCAAAACTGTACTGGCAATTCAAATTAAAATATATTATTTCGAAAATTAGAATAGCTCTCCTAAATAGCCAATGAACTTCTAGTAATTCATAAAAGAGAAATTAAATGCAATTAAAAAAACAGTCTAGAAGCTGTTATAATCCAACCAAGTGCAACGTTTTTGTATATGCACGTATACAATTGCAGCTATGATTACTGCTTTTTCACCTCTTCAATTTCAGCCTTTATAAAATTAGTTAGGACTTTCATTATTGTTTCTTTCTCTGAGGAATATGTAGCTGTTCTCATCTCAGCTGGTTACAGAGTTTAATTTTATAATATTCCCAGTCATCTCTCAGATTTAATCTTTGTGAGTCATGCTGCGTAGATAAAGGCAAAGAAAAAAAAGCTCGTTTCTGAATCATGTTATTTGCATTCCTTTTCCTCACTCACAGAATCTTTGCTACTTATGTGGTAAGTACTAAAGAGTCTCAGGAAAAGGGAGAGTTTCTAAAAAACATCTTTAACGAAACACAAATTCTTTAAACATGAACATTTGACCAAGCAAATGAGGTAGCTGTTTTGGTTTGTGGCTCTTGCTTGTCAAAGTGTGAACTTATTCTGATATTAACTTTCTCTATTTTTAAGCATGGATTATTGATATGTTATTGAAATTACCCATGTGCAACAGAAGCTATTGAAATGGGTATGGTGAGCCCAGAAACAATCTTTATGTCTATTACCTGAGGGAGGTAAAGAAACTTAAAATGAAATTAGTGCACATTAGAGATGATTGGCTAAATGCTCACTTCCATGTGTGAAGAAGCCAGTTATTGTTCTGCAGGACTGGAACAATTTCAGTTATATATACTACCTCATTCAGCAAGAGGCCGCTGAAGCCCTGGCCTCCTCTCTCGTCTGTTCTACAGAGTTCATTGGGTAAACACTTGGGAAAGTGAAAGAGACACATTCTAAAGGGCAGAGATGGGGACCCCTGACTTTTTACTGTGGGAGAGTTCCTCACCCCCAGACTGGGACAACCTCAAGTGTCACCTCCCTGTGGTACCCACATTTTCCCAGCCCCATCTCCCTAATGTTCTTGGATGTTAGCTTGTTCTTCTCACTATGAGGTTATACTTTCTTCTCCACTGTGTATCACAGGATGTTGTATGGACTGCGTGTGCATAAGTTGGTCCAGTACTCTGAGCTTCTCATGGGCAGCTCTATATGACAATCACAGAACAAAATCTAAGCTGGAGTGGGTGCTGACTACCTTTTCATATAATAATTTAATAATCTACTACCCTCCTCGCTAGCAGGGGTCACAAGTGTTTGGAGATCAAAGCAAACTAGGCGAAGGTGGCATTGGCTTTGCTCTGAGATGCAGAAAGAGATAGTTGGTACATGCTGTGACCAGTGCATCTTTAGGACAGGCAGAGGTTTTAGCTTCTTTTCTTAGCAATAGACTCCTTCCCAAACTCTCAACTTCGCTATTATTTTAATCCCTAGAGGACTTTTACAGGGACCTGTTTCTATTAGTTCCCCCTCCCTTCAATCCATCAGATAAGCCTCTGAATTCAAATATGCTTTAGTCCTGTTTGCCGGGAGCATAAGAATGAATTTTGAATCGTCTTCGAGAGTAACATGGTACATATGATGGAATCTTTCTCAACAACTTGATCTACAAAGGAATATCTGAGATGGTGTATGTGCGTGTATACATGTATCTGTGTGTGCATGCTTGTGTGTGTGCTTGTATGTATGGTATGTATGTTTGTGTGTGTGGTATGTGTGCACAAGTGTGTGCGTGTGTGTGTGTGTGTGTGTGTGTGTGTGTGTGTGTGTGTGTGTGTGCTGTGTTTTGAAGGAAAGTCTGGGCTTGTATAAAAGCTCATACAAATTAGCAGAAACTTAAAAGCAGCATAAGTTTTATAACATCTTCAATTTTCTTTGATGTCTTCTCTTAGGTTGACTTTGGATTCGCTAAGAAGATCGGCTCTGGGCAAAAAACGTGGACATTCTGTGGAACCCCAGAGTATGTGGCCCCTGAGGTCATTCTTAACAAAGGACATGACTTCAGTGTGGATTTCTGGTCTCTGGGAATTCTAGTCTATGAGCTCCTAACGGGCAAGTAAGTGTGAGCCTGCAGCTCAGTCCAGTCTCGCCCAGCTTCATCTTTAGAGCAAAATAATAATGATAAAAATACAAAATTTAAAGTGTAACTACCTAAAAATACTTTTAAGAATGTTGTTTTTCCTCTTCATACTGCTTCAAACACAGGGCTTGAAAAGGAAGTTTAAAATATAAAGGGTTCAGAAAACTAAAGCAAAGGAGTATAGAATTCTTATAATTTACCTAAAGTGGCAGGTTTCATTGTTACAGAAACACATTCGGTATGTGAAAGTTTTATGATCCAGAAATAGAAACAATGAAAACTTTGGATTTGTTAGAATTTCTTTCTTTTTAAACAAATGATAAAAGCTGTTTTCCTAGCTCAGTAAAACTCATTGATCAATCAAACTAAATTTAGCTAGTCTGCCATCTTCTCCAGATGTCATTAACCACAAATGCTAAGAGAAAGCTTCAATGCTGAATTTAAAATTCAAATCCCCTGACAATTCCTTTACAAGGTGCTAATGAACAGAACCAGGACACAGCATGGGTTTTATCACCTAAGAGTGGCTTGTCCCTGGCTCCAGGTGTATATGTAGGGGAGGATGACAGTGTCAGGAATAGGTGGGAGAGAAAGTCCTTGGTCCAGTGAAGGCTGGACGCCACAGTTTAGGGGAAATCATGGGTGGAGAGGTGAAAGTGGGAGGGGGGCATAGCCTCATAGAATCAGGAGGGGGGTGGAATAGGGGATTCCTGGGTGGGAGGGAGGGAAAGGGGATTACATCTGAAATGTAAATAAAATATCAAAAAAAAAAAAAAGAGTGGCTTGTCATCCTCAAATAGATAAAACACGGGGACTAATAAATCTGTAGTCCTAAATATTTAACACAGTACAGTGTCATGTTCATTCACAAGTCCACACACACACACACACACACACACACACACACACACACACACACACAGTACAAGACAGTCCACATTCGTATGATGTTTCACTGCTTACCGAGCACGTATACTCACAACCTAGTTTAGTTTTCAAACACACGTGAGGAAGATAAGGTAGGAATTTTTATTATTATTTTATGATTCAAATGTTTTTGATTATTTTATGATTTAAATTTTACAAGTTAGACAAGTAGGTCACAAAGCTATCTGCCTGAGATCAGTAACTTGATTCCAGGTCTCCTGGCTCTGTCTGTGACGTACTTTCCATGACACACTCATGATTTATGACCCTTTATAGCCAACTGTGCTCAACATCAGTTCTAGAGACGTCTGCGCTAAGAATTGTGCAATCAGTGCTGAGATGGCTCCATTAGCAGGGAAGTAAACATCAACATCCTCGTGAAAAGCGACTTCATAGAATCTTCTCGAACTTCCTTATTTTTGCAACAGTAAGAACCTAAACCTATTTGGGCTTTACACATTCTAAAGACGCAGTCTCCCACTGAGCTGTGTTCTTCTTAATTGTCTTAAGTACTGTAAGCCTCAATATTTAATAAAAATGTTAAAAACCCCGTGGATCACATCTTTGTCTACACACACTGGGGAAACAGATGTAAAAAATCTGTATTTTATCTGAATCACTATTCATTATCTATAACTATGTTCAAATAGTCATTATTTAAGATTTAGATTGAAGAATGGAATTTTTCAGGTAGTCGCTGAGAATGACAAATTTTCTAAGGTGTGGAGAACCCCAGGTTGTTTCCAATATTTCTTTTTCCCCATCTTAGAGATTTCTAGGGGAAAGGTACTGGCATGGTAGTTCTTGGAGCTTCTGGAAAATCTTTGTCACCCTGGGAAATGTGTCATGCAGAATAGCAAAATAAATTGGGGAAATAACAGAGGGAGAGAAGGCACAGCAACTTGGAATTGGTAAGGGGGCCTCGAACCATCATAAAGAAGTTATTTAGCCAGACATTTTCAGGGCAGAAGAAAAGTCCATTTTCAATCTCCTGATTCAGTGTTTAGGATATCAGGAAAAGAACACCATGAAAATAACAACATGGCTGTAAATATGCTCATGTATGCATGCATCTGTGTATATCGAAGATGCCAAACCAATGGCGTTGCCTCCGGCTTCATCTTCACAGGGAAGCATAGGTTACTGGAAACTCGATGTATTACCTTTGCTTTAAGGCTATTTTATTTTATTTTATTTTGCCAAAGGTGAGGACAGTTGGTTTCCAAATAATACAGACATAGTTGCTAGACAACAGAGTGGTTAAATCATGTTTAATTTTCAAAATTTAAATGAAATGGTGTACTAGACTGAACACAAAGATGTTTTAGAAATCAAAGTGATATGTGAGTTAAAATGTTACCCAGCTTGGTGGCTACATCTCAACCACACTTTACCCAGCAGAATATTCCTTGAAGTATTCTCTTTTTACAGGACCTGCTTCTCCCTCATCCTGTACTCATAGTTCCTTCTCTGTATTCATTTCTGAGTTTCTTCATTTTTCCTGATAGTTTCACATTGGACCGGTCAGTCCTTGGCCTCTCTTCCACCTAACACTCATTGGGTCATATCCTCAAGTCCTACAGCCATAAACCTTATGAGATGGACCAAGTCATACTTCCTTAGTGTTTTTACTCAATGCTAGGCCCATAAACCCAATGGCCTGCCTATCAGTTCTATGTGGTTCTGGAACATAGCTGTGATCGTTTCCCCTGGGACTAGCAGCACCACCGCTGAGTCAGTTGGCTTTCCATTGCTGTGACAAAATACCCAGAGTCTCTTATGAGTAAGAAAAGGTTTATTCTGGTTCCTAGTTTCAATCTATGGCTCACTGACCCTGTAGATTTGGGAACGTGCCACAGTATGACAAAGGAGGCCTGTCACTATTTGGTGACTAGAACACAAAGAGGAAGAGATGAGCATCCCAGTATTCCGGTCAAGGTCATCTCTCCAGTAGCCTTTTTTTTTCTAGCCTCGTTCCCAAAAGTTCCCTTTACTTCTCCATTATGATTCAGCTTGGGCATCAGATTGGGCATCTGGCCTATGGGGGATACCCTAGGCCCAAATTACAGCACTTGCTTCTCCCCTAGTTTGTCTCTCTTAGAGACAAACTCTGTGGGCACTGTGGCTAAGCATCATTCTTGAATTCCTTCTCACTCTTCCCCACCGCATTCACCATGTTGGCAAATCCTGTTAGTTTATCATTAGTCTTACCCCAGGCTATATCACAAAACTCTATAAGCTGGTGGCTTTTTTTTCTTTTCTTTTCAGTTTTGGAGGCTGGAAGCTTCAGCAAAGAGTTGGGCTCTAGTGAGGACTCTCTTTTCATTGTAGACTTCTTATGGGATCCTCACTAGGAAAGATGGCCAGCCACCATACTCTTGAAGTGACTGTACATGGCCCCACTCTAAGCCTAATTAGCTTTATAAAATCCCATGTACAGTCACTTCAAGAGTATGGTTTCAACATATAAATCTGGTAAAGAGACATAATTGGTATAATGCACGGACTAGATAGAGCCATGTCTGTTTCAGTACCTTCAGCACAACTTCCTACCACCAGCCTGCCAGCTTTACCCCAGACTGGACTTTATTTCTCGTATTAAAAACAGATGACAAGAGTTGCTGTAAGTTCTACCACTGACTCAGATCCATGCCCAGATCCTTAGTAGCCCACAGGAAACTTAGGACGCTGTCATAATCTCTCACACCCCTTGAAGCTTACTCATTCCACCCACTCCTGCCCACTCCTGACACATTCCTTCGCACTTCCTGTCTCAGAACTCCATGACCACAAACAACTCTGTCTCATCTGTTCTCTCTGTCCACTCAGGTTTCTTTGTCAGCCTTGAGAGGAAGTTTTTCATACTTGCCTTCTTATATACACACACACAGAAGGAAATCACACCCACTCTCCCTATCTCTCTTCTTCAACCACCTTTTTTTAGGAATTATTTGTGAGTATCGATCAAGTAATGGGAAATTGGTTGAAGGCTTTCCATAATATACCCCAATTTATTGTAAAGTAACTAAGGAGGGAGGAGGGGACTGGAGAACAAAATGGAGCAGAAAGAGAAGTAGGAAAAGAGGGGTCTGTTCCAGAAGCCTCCCAGACTCTTGCTGAAGTATGTCTTATTTTGTATCTTCTCCAGCCCTCCTTTCTCTGGCATAGACCAAATGATGACCTACAATTTGATTCTCAAAGGAATAGAGAAGATGGATTTTCCCAGAAAGATAACACGGCGACCTGAGGATTTGATCCGGAGGCTTTGCAGGTGAGAATGACCATGGGCGACACCTCCCGGCGGAAGTGTGAAGGTTTCCGCTCGCTCCTTGTGCAGTGTGTAGATGCTTCACAATTAGGTTTGTGCGTTCACTACCTGAACATCTTACATTGCTGTTGTAAATGAAGAAAGGTTTTAAGTTAAAAAATATTTTTGAAAATATGTTGCATGTGTATTTGTGCACAGATGCATGCCTGTGCCTTTGGAAGCTAGGAAATGTCACCATATCTAGAATTGGAGTTGTAGACAGCTGTGAGCTGTTGTGTGGATGCTGGGGATCCAGTACAGGTCCCCTAAAAAAGCAGCACATTCCCCTAACCACTGAGAAGGGGCATGTCTCTAGCTCCCTAATATTCTTCTTTTATTTTTGCTTTTTAAAACAGTTTTTAAGAAAAGATTTTATTTATTTTTATTTTGTGTATATGTATATTTTGCTTGCATGTATGTGTACATATCATATGCACACCCATAGAAGTCAAAAGAGGACATTGTGTCTCTGGGGGCTGGAGTTAGAGGCAGTTTTGAGCTGCTCTGTGGGTGCTGGGACTTTGAGTCCTCTGGAAGAAGAGTCAGTGTTCTCACCCACTGAGCTATCTCTCCAGCCCCTTAATCATCTTTAAGAAATTGTACTTCCAGTCTTCTTTTAAATTAAATGATATAGCCTTCAGCTTATATCATTTTTCAGGGAAATATTGGAGACTTCCAGAGCTTTGTTTTGTTTAAACTCCAATGCACTGCTGCATCCCTGCCCCACCCTTGGAGATGTTTTTAAAGGGTTCAAAGTCAGCAAATGTAGAACATCAAACCTAGTTTGGGAATTGCAAATAGGAATACCTACACACTTCTAAGATTGCAGCTTAGACGTAAATGAAACTCTAACACATTTCCCAGTTTTCTTAGCAGTGTTTTCACTGCTAAGTTTACAAGCTAGTAATTATTCAAAGTCTATCCAGGGCTCCTGTAAAGAACTGATAGTTGTAACCAGCCATGGAAGCCTTCCTCCACGGAAGGGCCATGACTGTTTTCTCCTTGTGGTCAAGTGGCTGGCCTGCAGTAGGATCTGATGAAAGTTATTGAGTGAATAAATTTAAACACAAGCACTGCTCTTTTATTTAAAACTGCTCATGTATTATTATTATACACTTCTTCCGTTAATTATTTTAGGCAAAACCCAACAGAAAGACTGGGGAATCTGAAGAACGGAATCAATGACATTAAGAAACACAGGTACTGATTTTCTTTGTTGCTGAAATAAGCACAGAAATATATAGAGTAACCAGGTGTCTTCGATAGGGTTTCTTCTGCTGTGATAAACACCATGGCCAAAAGAAACCCTGGGAGGAAAGGACTTATCTCATCTTACAGATTGTAGTCTATCATCCAGCGAACTCTAGGTAGCAACCTGGAGGCAGGTGCTGATGCAGAGGCCTTGGAGGAGTGCTGTCTTCTGGCTTGCCCATAGGCTAATCTGGTGGGGAGCATTTTCTCAGTTGAGGTTCCCTCTTCCCAACTGACCTTATCTGGTATCAAGCTGACATATAGGCCACCAGTATATGAGATGACCATGACAGGTTCTCTCAGGAGACCACTATGCTCAGTTACAGGCTTTCAACTGTTGGGTGTTTCAAGGGTGAAGTTTTTCTTTGTATAGTTTGCTAGTTATAGTTGCCCAAATAGGTCTTAATATGCTTTCCTTAATACTGGAAATGCAAGTCAAGAATGAGCAAAGTTATTTTAAAAGATACAAAATCACATCATTCAGTCACAGAAAGTTTTTCATCCACTGTTGTTGTTGTTGTTATTGCTATTATTATTATTATTATTATTTTATTATTATTATTATCTTGGCTTCTGTAAGGGAATTAAATTATATTTTTGGCTTGGAATTTGTAAATAGAGCAGGGTATAATTCTTGAGGAGATGTAGAAGAGAATGATACAGCTTAAGCCATTACTAAACATCACTGACTAATTAGTTTGTACTTTACGGTTCTGGAAAAGGGATGTATTTAGTAGGAACTATGACAGGATCTTGTTCTGGCCTTACCCTCAATCCTTACACCTCCATTAAAAGAATTCACAAGAAACAAAGTGTAGTATAAATGATAGGGAAAAATTATTACTGAGTGAAGTGAGATATCAAGGGATAAGAGTGTGCAGTGGCCCAAGGGACCACTGCAGAGCATCTCATGTCACTGTGAAAGCAGAGAGTGGCCAGCAGAATCACTGCTTCTGCCTGTGTAGGTAAGCTCTATGATTATTTCTTAAGTCCCACGGACAGGCAGCTTTCCCAAGGGATGCTTTCTTGTCCAGACTGACAAGTTCTCTTGGGTTCGATCTCATAGGAAGGGCAATGGGTTGCCAAGGCTCCCTCTAGCTAGCAATCTTACAAGGTTTGAGGCTTCTGGATCCAGTTTGAGATAGTGTTAATGGCTTTCTGAACAGTTCAGAAGGTCGCATCTCCAGGGGCAGAGAAATGACTCAGGTCATTTAAAAGTAATTGAAGTCCTGCAGCTCTAGTCCTTGGCTTTACAGGCTGCGCACCATGAGGCAGGAGTCCAGTGCCAGAGTCCTTAAAGCCTATTCGTGTCTAAACAGCTCCCCCATAGAAGCCATATCCTGACTCCTTAAAACCTTTCCTGCAGTGAGTGATGAATAAAGATGCCAGGCTGTGGTTGTGAATCACAGCACCCAAGACCAGGAGAGCAGTTGACTGTGGTGTTACTTACGATGTTTGGAAGTTTTAAGTTGTTAAATCCTTTTTATTTAATATATCTTTAAATTACGTCAGTTTTTGTCAGTGTGTGATATATTGTAAGTCACCCCTATTCTACTTCAGTTTTAACTAATACTACATATTCGTTTAAACTATAGCTTCTCTTGAATGATTTTCTAAGCTCTGAAACCTCAATTTACTTTTCTGTCGGAGTCCATTGATTTGCACAGACCCACAATTCGGTGTCATCTCGTGGTGATCCAACATTCTCCTTTAATAGCTTTTAGACCCCTGATAACTTCCTTGACATCCCCTCTAATTTGATTGAATATTCAAATGTGGCACTTTGAACCTTTAAGATTTATGGCTTTTAAATCAATCTTTGACAGGTCCTAGAATTTTCAGGATGTTTCTTCCATCTTGCTTATAATCTACAGACAGAAAATATCAATTGTGACTCTCCCTTGATGGTCCACATATAAATATGAGAATTTTATTATTGTAAGTCTTTGGATACGCTGACGTGTTCACTTTCAAAAATGAGAACATCTCTAAGGCTTTATTCCTCTTGGATTGAGGGCTGATGTGTCTGTGCACTTGTGCTGGGAATCAGAGTAAAATCTGGAGTTCTGTGCATGCTAAACACATGCATGCATTGCCCCCAAAGCCCTTCCCCCTCCCCCCCTCCCAAACTCTGCTGGTATTTTTTTACTGAGGAATTAGAGGACCATCAGCAGCCTGGACACAACAGGAGGCACGTGGCTATGATTTGTTCTCATTAACTGCAGCTGCAAAATGAACAAAATAAATAAATAAATCTTAAGATGTCAGTCTTCTGTCTGAATTGATGATCTCCCTTGCAACAAAGTCATGTGTTCACCATTGGGAAACCACGCTTCCCCACAAGGTGAATTATAAAGAAAAGGAGGGAGGGAGAGAGACATCAGAGAGGGAGACACAAGGCAGACTTATTAGGAACTTCATAGACATTAAAGTGCTTGTAATACTTTATTCTTTGTCATTCTTTGAGTTGCCTTCAATTAAAGGTTTAGAAACACTGTTCTAGATAAAAGCTCATTATTTGTCTTAAAATTCAATCTATCTTCTCCATGCACTCCGTACTTGTTACCAGTTTCTATTCTCATTATAAAACGACATATAAGCACACCGTTCATATTGACAAGTGTCCCACCAATTAAAGTGATTCTTATTCTGTTGTCCCCCATGTTCTCATTAAGGAGTTGTCAAGCTTTGCTTTGGGGTAGATGAAAGACAGAAGTGACCATAAATGCCGAGAAGCTCCAGCCTAATCCTCTTCCTCTCCTTTACCAGAAGCTCATCCAAACCTGCCAGGCAGACTGTGCTGGGATGCGCAAGCAAATTGATGTGCTATGGCTTTTCCTTCCAGTGAGGTTGATTGGTCCATTCTCTGTAATAACGAGGCTTCCTTCTGCCACAAACAGTTTCAGGGACAGAGTGCAGGGGACAGTTGGCAAGACACAACAGATTGCATGGCATTCTCTGAACTGGAAAACAGAATTTCATCCTAATTTTCTCTTTTCCTGGAGCTTTCTTCCAAGCTACTAAGCTAGTGGATAAGCTCAGATGTGTGTGTGTGTGTGGGGGGGGGGGGGGTCTTTTTGTATCAGTCCAGATCAGCAGTTCTCCACCTTGGATCATGACCCCCATAAGGATTGCAAACAGATATCCTGAATGTCAGATATTTACCTTATGAGTCACAACAGTGCAAAATTACAGTTATGAAGTAGTAACGAAAATAATTGTATGGCTGGGGGGTCACCACGACATGTGGAACAGTGTTAAAGGGCTGCAGCATCGGGAAGGATGAGAAACACTCTTCCAGATAAAAAGCTATTTAAATTTTATACAAATCTCCCAAGTCTATAACTTTCTTACTACCCAGTATATTCTTAAAATGTAAACCAACATTTTTTTAGGGGCTGGAGTGGTTGAGAACACAAACCACGCTTGCCAAGGACATGAGTTCAGTTCCCAACACCTACGTCAGCAGCACATAACCACCTCTAAGACCTGCTCCAAGGCATCTGACGCCCTTTTCTGGCCTCCTTTTTAAATGCACACCCCCCACCTTTCCATATACACACACCCCACTTTAAAATAATAAAGTAAAACTTTCTCAAAATCTCTTTGTTTTAGATTTTCCTACTCCTCTGTAAAACAAAATTCATTTTTAAAAGGAAACTTTTCATTCTAGCTTTGTATTAAAATAAAAGTATGCCTAGGCATGACAACTACTCTATAAATATGCACAATTTCTGCATCCTTTATTAAGTCATCTTTACTCCCTTGTTTATTAGCTAACCCAGAAACAAGGCATTAGTCTTTTCTTCCAAAGACAAAGAAAGGCTGGTGAACCTGGTTGAATGTAATTATGATTCCTGGCAGGAGTATAAACCAAACCCCTTACCATAACATTTGAGAACAGTGTCTATAAATCTTCTGAAAGCAATTTCTGTTCTGTCCATGTCAGTGCAGCTCTGCTGAATATTGTTCACATACCAGTGTGTGCGGCACTTGCACTGCATACACCGCAGCCTGTCTCCTGTACTGCATGCGATGCATGTCACAGAGCACTGGGATTAAGTGAATGGTCACTCACCCCAAGCAAATGCTGCTGTTAGGCAAGCTGCAGCAAATCCTCTAAGAAAGGCAAGGCTGTTTTCTTCACTAGAACAACAGTAATCACTAGTACTAACAATACCGCCTCAGCTAATGGGGTTCTTCCCTCCCTCCCTCCCTCCCTCCCTCCCTCCCTCCCTCCCTCTCTCCCTCCCTCCCTCCTTCTCTCCCTCCCTCCCTCCCTCCGCCATGCTGGACTTGTCTGGTTTCAGCTCACGAAGCTCTTCTGTATGCTGTTACAATCACCATGAGCTTCATACGGACAAATGCTCCGTTGCACTGTTTCCTTGCAGTTACTCACCACCTCTGATCCTAATGATCTTTCCAGCCCCTGGGTATCTTTTTCTTCCTACTTCCTTTACATTGTGTATCTCAGCCGACTCCTGCCTCTTCCGTCTGGGAGGTCCTTGCTGCAGAATTCTGTATCGCTTCTCTCTTCTCTTCATCCTTTAAATACCACTCTCAGTGGGGAGCAATCCTTCCAAGTTCGCCCCATCCCAATACCACCTACCACTCTGCTCTCTTCCATCTTCCTGGCACTTACTAGTGTCTAAATTTAAGTCAAACATTTGTAATATTTACTTATTTTGTCTACCACCTTACCAAAATAAAAATATTATATATTTTTTTTCATACTTGGGACAAGTCGTCTTTCCATACATGTTTGCTGCCTAGCTAAATTGACATCAATAGCTTAATAACTAATGATCAATAGGTGGAGAGTTGCCTTGCTCCATGTTCTTTGTAAGATTCCAAGAGACAGGTCTCCAGGAGAAGGGAGGCCTCCCGATATCTGCTGACACGTATGCTGAAGACCAGACTCAGCCGCTTACATTAGTGATATAGATGTGAATAAAAGAAATTCCAGCTGTCAGCTCCACTCAGTATCCTCACACATCACTCACTGTAGTACAGTTTGCTGTTGGGACTGTGTGGGTGCTAGAGGAGCTGGAGGGAGGAAACCGGAACTTACTGCAGAGTACTCAGGAGAAAGTGGTTGGATGGACTGGTTAAAAACAATCCTGGGGCCATTGTTTCTCTGAAGCAAAGTAGAGAAGCAGACTGAATTAGAGAGGAGGTTAGGTCAAAGAATGTGTTTTGTTGTTGTAAGAATGAAGCCGTTTCATTATGATAACCAAGCAGTGAGAGTGCAGGACAGAAGAACCACAGCAATAACCAGAGATGATGTCATCAGGCATATAGCAGAGACACTGGCGTTAGGGAGAAGATAAGGAAGCCCATTCGTAGTTCAGGAGAAAAGGTGATGCAGGGATGGGGTGTAAATGGGCTGAAGATGGAACATCAGTCATTTTTTTATGGGCCTTTGGAGTTTTGTTCTGTTGTGATTTTATTTCGCTTCAGTGAATTAAGAATCAAGGGTAGGGTCTAAAGCAGTGACTCTCAATCTATGGCTCACAATACTCTTGGGGTTGAGCAACTTTTTTACAATTGCCTAAGACCATCAGAAAACACAGATATTTACATTACGATTCATAACAGTAGCAAAATTACAGTTAAGAGATAGGAAAATAATTTTATGGTTGCAAGTCACCACATGAGGGACTGTGTGAAAGGGTCGCAGCATTAGGAAGGTTGAGAACCACTGGGACTATAGCTCTATAGTAAAGAGAACTTGTTGCTCTTGCTGAGGACCTGGATTCAGTGCCCATCACTCACACAGTAGCTCACAACCATCTATAACTTTGGTTCAAAGGAAGTTGACACCCTTTTCTGAGCCGGATATGCTCAAGAGAGGGTGCATGTCTGCACGAGTCTGAATGCGTGCAGGCAAAAAAGAATACTTGTATACATAAAATAAATAAATCTTATACAGACAGATGGGCATAAAGTTCTGAAAGTCTGAGGAGGTGCTACACTTTAAGTTCTGAGCCTAAGTGTGACAGGGAAATATTGCTGGGCTATGTGAATGCCCAGTAGTCGTGGGTTGATTATGAATGGGTCAAAGCATCTTTCCCTGTTAACTTCAGCTTTTACAGCCGCACTTTTGGAGGTAGGGAACGACATAATGGATCAACAGATATACTCTAGCAAGCTGCCTGTCCGTGGGACTTAAGAAATAATAATAAATCATGGATTATGTGAGTAATATCCTCCATATTTTTCTCATTTTAGGTGGTTAAATGGTTTTAATTGGGAGGGGCTGAAAGCACGGAGCCTTCCATCACCTTTACGAAGAGAGGTATGGTATTTGCTAGAACACTCACGCAATTAGTTTCTAGGAACTAGTTTTTCAGAAGCAAATTTTGAAAAGGGTGAGAAGCGAGAGGGAGGAAAGGAGAGAGAGCATGTACGTAAGAGATTTTAGATTTTTAAAAAATACTTCTCATTAGGTGAGTTTGTCCTGCTAACTTTGCATAACATCTGCATAACTTTGTATGGCTGGGTCTGGAGAGCAGGCTCAGCAGGAAAAGTGCTTAACACATGAGCATGAAGACCCAGTTCCTGCATAAAAAGTTGTGCACTATAGTGTGTGTGTGTGTGTGTGTGTGTGTGTGTGTATGTATGTGTGTGTGTGCATGAGAAGCTGTGCACTGTAGTGTGTGTGTGAATGAGAAGCTGTGCACTGTAGTGTGTGTGTGCATGAGAAGCTGTGCACTGTAGTGTGTGTGTGCATGAGAAGCTGTGCACCATAGTGTGTGTGTGTATGTGTGTGCTTACATGATTTAAGTGATCAATAGATTTCAAATCTTCTTGTATGCTATTTAAATTATAGTGTATTCTGAGAAATTAGGGAAGGTCTCATTTTATTTTATGTGACTATATCAGACTAGAAATTTAATTCTGCATAACTGTTTAACTTTGGTGAAAACCTTTGATGTACAAATGTGCATGGACGGCCGGCAAAGGACTGCCGTGATCCCTTCAGACAGCACACATAAATTTGGTAGAAGGCTGACCTACTAGTTCTTGACACTCTTCTCCTGAGTCATGTGGTGTTCCACTTTTTCTCAACCTATGTTGTCCAATATGACACCAACAGCCACAGTGGTGACAATCCCAGGAGGCGCCCACAAATGCCCAGTAACCCACAGTAAATCATGATAGTATCAGCAATGCTTTTGAAAAATCTGATTGATTAATTAGGTGGTCTGTAATTTGTTTTACATAAAGAATTTCAAACTATGGCTACAAATAGTGTAATACTGTCGTTTAACTTTCCCAGTGATATCTCAATGCCGCCAAGATTCAGGATGGTCTATTTGTTCACTGTTTTGCATACTTTACAGGGATGCCGTAACTGTTCAAATCTGGCAAGAAATTTAAATGCAAGAGGAACTCTGATAAATTTTAATATTTAAAAAATATGTGTTTTGAAACATTTCTTAATTTGATACAGGAAGGTAGAGAGTATTTATTTCACCTTTTCTTCAGAATATAATTCCTCATGCTGCAGAGCTCCTGATCAATGTAACCAACGATAAAATCAGTTGCTTCTAATGAGGTGATCTCCCTGTGTTGAGACTGTGTGTGACACGATGCAGATAACTGGTCATCTTTTCTATGTAATGTGTAATATGGAATTTGTAATATTTAACATGTAACATGTAACATGTAATAGCATGTAATATATGTAGTAGGCTCCAGTGTGAGGTCAGCACTTGGGTACATCCAAGCTTCACCTGGATGTATTGCTATGCTCGGTCACTCCTGTTCTTACCTTTGTTCTCTCCTTTCTCCATTAGCTCAGTGGCCCCATAGATCACAGCTACTTTGACAAGTATCCTCCTGAAAAGGGGGTGCCTCCGGATGAAATGTCAGGCTGGGATAAAGACTTCTGACAGGAGAAAAACGCCGCTGTGCCCCAGAAGAGGACTGTGAGGAACAGTGACACAAAGCTGATTATTCCTCTCTTCAAAGCATTGTTAGCTCTCCTGGAAGACAAGTATGGAAAAGAAAACCCTGCTAGACAGGGAAGGAGAGTGGCTGGATGTGGTTCTGAATGAGAACATCTCCTTTAGATGCTGTGAATTATTCTTGTATTCCATTCTGTACTTGTCTCAGAGATCAAAGGTTGTCCCTTTCCATTTCCATGGTCTGGTCCGTTTTTGTTGGCATAACCAAGTTTTCTCTGAAATCTGTTGCTCCCTTCAAATCATACTTTCATGCCTAGAATCCTAATAAAATAAATATGGCTTTTGTCCTTAAGCACCTAAGGTATCCAGATAGAAGGAAGACCATCTAGCAGCTTTAGAAGAATCTCTCCAGGGCTCAACAGACACCAGGGTTATGTGCGACATCCACAAATCGTGGTTTCCAGGTATCTTAGATAGTCAGTAGAAGACCATGAGTTTTACTTTCTTTCAACTTACAAATACACTGATATAGTTTTTGATGTTATCAAGGAAAAGGGAAACATTTGAATATTAGTGAGTGGTGCCAGTTACTAAAGAAGGCCAGTCAATCAAATCAGATAAGTATATCATTTTTAATAACTTAGGAAACATAAAGCAAATCCATTCCTTTTTCTTTGGCCAGTTGTGATATTGCAGAGATTTATCAAAAACTTTGTTAAAAATAGTCTGAAAAGTGTGGCTAAATGGTGGGCCTTTGGGAAGGTTTTATCTTATGTTAAAATACATACACACACACACACACACACAGACACACACACACACACACACACACACACACACACACACACACATATATATTTCCACTACCAAAGTAGACAACTCAGTGGATGAAACACTAAGGACATTTCCTTCCCATCAAAGACAAAGCATAGCAAACCCTGATAGCTCAGGTTGCTGACTCTTTCAAACTCTGAGATATTTTGTTCAGTCCTATGATTACTGCTATCAGTAAGCCCAAACCATGTATGATTTTTAATGAGAAGCCCATTGGCAAATATTGAGATTTTTCTTTATATTTGTTATATTATAAATTTATACAGATTTATCACTGTAGAGGTAATGGCTTTGCTCGAAGAAGGCAATTGAGTCATGTATATAATTATAACCCAGGCTACTGGTGATGTGATGAGATTTTAGAAGAAAAAAGAACACCCAGAATCTGGCCTGTTCCTGTTTCCTCTTGGCAATCTCCCAAACTGAAAGCAATGAGGAGAGCTTCCAGTGCACTGCACACTTGTCCCTGAGGAGAGCTTCCAGTGCACTGCACACCTGTCCCTGAGGAGAGCTTCCAGTGCACTGCACACCTGTCCCTGAGGGCTTTCCTGGTGTTTGTAGGTGTTCCCACTTCCTCCCTTCCTTCCCAAATGATGGCAGATGTCCCTGTATCATCTTAATCTGGAGGAGGAGAGATGTTATTCCAATTCCTGTATCATTTAAGCTTCTGATTGTATTTTCATATGATATATTCTATGTGAGAAGCAAACCATCCACTCCACAGTCATATTTTCATTCTTTAGAGAAAGTCAGCTGTCTGTCTCCTGAAGACTGAAGCCAGATAAGCAAAACCCAGAATAAGAAAGTGCATCCTTAAGAAATTATATTTACACATTTAGAGTCCTTTGCTGAACCAAAGAGTTTTGTTTCTTGGGGTAGATTTTTAAAGATTATGTACTGTATATATAAAATCTGTTTTTAATAGGATTAATATAACATGCTTAAAGAATTTCTAAAGTCTAAAAATATCTTATTTGCATTTGATTTCTATGTACTATCTGCTTTTCCATGTATATATTTTATAATTACCAACATATGCAGGTAGAAAATGGATATATTGGATGGCCATTAGAATTGTACAGTAACAATAACAATTTTCTCAAGAGTGTTCCATTATTGTAATTGAAAAGAAAATCCTACATGTATAGAGTTAAAACACACCTTAGAGGTTAATTTTTTCTGTGAGTGGCCATATCATATATAATTCCCACACATGATTTAATGTGTTTCCTTTATAAAGATGAGGGTGTGTAACTGAATTATCGTTTAATCTCGACTTGATTTCTATCTCAGTGACCTTGGGAAAATGATTTGCCTTTGGGTACTAGCTTCTCACTTGTAGAACAAAGGCAAGGTAAAGTTGTATCTACAGACAGATCCTTACCTGGCATCTGTGAAATGGTCCTTGCTGCATAGATGAGAGCTACTGTTGCTATCTCTGTTGAAATTAAAGCGGCCTTAATAACTATTTAGTTCTGAACCATGTGTGTCAATGGCGTCTGTGTGCAAAATTAAAGGTGAAATTAAATGCAGTAAAGATAGTTGATCAGACTTTGGTGTATAAAAAGCATTAATCATCACCAAAATGAAGCCATCTACTGAACTTGCCTTCATTTAAAATTTATGAATTAAAGGTACACACACAAGAATGGGAGGTTTTAACCATTAAATCATTTCTAACTTCTCTTTTGTAGGATTTACGATTTTTTTCTTCATCAGATTTTCTCGTGCAGAGTCAATTTTTCATCATTATAGCTTCCTCTTATTTTTTACCTAAGTATTAATATCTGAAAGATGTTAAAATCCAGAAAAGAAAGGATGAGGCTTAGATTTGCATGACTTTAACAATAAATCACATCCTGGTTCATCTGTCATTTCAAAATATACGTTTAAAATGTTGAAACATTGGACCTAATTACTGATAGTAGCAGGTCACTGAGAATAACCACTTAAAAAATGTGTGCATGTGCTTCTTAACCTAATAATACATCCTGATCTTGACTGGCAGGCATCATACTAGGAGCACTTCTATGCACTGTCTCCGTCATATAAGATTCTCCAGTTATATCAGTCACCAACTGCTGGTGGTTCCTGAAGCCCCATATTGGCCTTACATACGTATTGCATTCCTAATTTACTTGTAATGCTTTTGCCTGGACGAGTGCCCATTGCTGTACATGTCTAATAAATTATCCCTGAACTTAGAACACTCATCAAGAAGCATCATTTTGTCTCTCTAGATCCTTTGTGCCAGGAATGTAGACAGGTAGCAATGGAGGGTAAGGAGTCTGCACCAGAACATCAGAGGGAGCCAAAGTGCCTGAGCTGGAACTTCTCAATGAGTTAACACTGCACCAGTTAGCCTATGCTTGCTGCCTCAACAGTTTGGAATCTTTAGGTGAAATCCAAAAGAGACGGTTCTAGTCAATGAGGCAGAATCTGCACTACTCCCTGTGAACTCATGGAAGTGGTCTGAAATCACTTCTGCTGTATTCTATTGATGGAAATGTAAGCCCATCCAGACATGAAGGAGGGTTGCATAGATGTGACTTATTAATGAAGAAAGTTTTCAAAACTTGTGCAGCAAGTCTTAAAACAGCCACAGTCTATTTTCTGGCCAGATATTGCATTACTCCCATATGCAAAACAAACCTATACCCTCTCAGGAGCCTCTATAAACATATCATCAGACTCAGGCTCAGCATCCAGGATCTTGTCATCTGAATCCTATTCAGGTGTGGATGGAGGCTCCTGGGTGCATTTCCTTGAGTATATTCTTTCAGGGCTTAAAGGCACTCAAACAAGTAAATAAGCCATCTTCCCTCGACACTCACAGAGTCTCATGGGGAAATGATCAAAGGGCACTGCTACACACATTTGCTTTAGGAGACAGTGCATAGTGTAGGCACAGGCCAACTCTGAGAAATGTATCTAACCCGAAGCCAATGGGCTGCTTCATCTCACAATAGCTGTGAATCTGGCTCAACCCATTTGTAGGGGACAGTGCAATGATCCAATTTCAAAAGGTTGGACACCCCTGAATAGCTTGAATTCTAATTTCTGGGCCATTTTCTGCTCTGAGAATTGCTCTTTAGTTATTTGCCATACATGAATTCACAATGAACTCTATTAGATATATGCTGTTATCAAGGACTGAACAGCACATATTTGAGCCATTTTAAAAGTCTATTTGAAATGCTGCAGCAAGCAGCTTCAAAAACATCCTGAGAGATCTTTTTATATATGTCTGCCCTTTATGATCCTCTGTTCTTGGAGATACGTGATAGTGCACACACCTGGAATCCCAATACTGAGGAGATGGAACTAAGAGGACCAGGAATTAAAGATCACTATTGCCTACTTCATGAGTTCAAGGCCAACCAGGGCATCATGAGACCGTACCTCCAAAAACTGAAACTATCCACCAACCAAAAATTCATTCTTCTTTAGAGTTGCCCAAAGCTACTAACTTCCTGTTAATAACCAGAAAAGAGAAGCAAGAATAAAGCAGACACAAAACAAGGACATTGAATTCTTGAGGGAAAACTAAGCATTTGAACACAACACATGACGTAAACTGGAGCCTGCATCTGGCTTTCATGATGACCAATTTGCCGTGTTAGGTGAACTGCAGCTCACATGAAGACTTTCACATCTTCCTTGCTTGGGATTTAAAGACACTGAGATGGCATGGGAGTCAATCTGTCTGCACCAAAGCCACAGGTCTGATGGCCGCTTCTCCCAAGGTGGGCCCTCTGGTCACCAGCCTTGTGACTCTGCAGCAGAATTACACTTAAACTCATCCCCTGAGTGCAGCTCAGTCTGGGTCCCCTGTCTGCTTTTCAGGCCAACATTCTTATGCAAAATTGTCTTGCGAAAGGTCCAGGTCAAAACCAAACTGAGAAAGGATGTCTAGGGGAACACACTTCAGCCTTAGCTAAGTTGACAGAGGACAAAGTAGCTTATTTTAAAAAGCAGTAAACACATAATACATGATTGTCCTTCTCGACATAGCTTACTTATTTAATTTGCATTTTTAACTAATGGATTTCCTTTTTTCCTATCTAATATTTATTAAAATATGTTGAGGACATCAGCATCATACCTTTGTAGGAAACAGTAGTAATTTGGCTTAGATGATTGACATGCAAACTCAAAATTAAGTTACAGCTGTGCTATTTTGAATTTTAGAAGGCAAAAAAAAAAAATCAAGATCTTTCATTCAATTTCAGTGCATGCAGACAAGAGCCTGATATATGTGTCTCCTGAAAGGCTCTGCCAGAATCTGACATATACAGAGGCGGATGCTCACAGCTAACCATTGAACTGATTGTGGGGTCTGTAATGGAGGAAGTAGAGAGAAGACTGAAGGAGCTGAAAGGCTTTGTAGTCCCATGGTTACAGTGACAATACCAGCCAACCAGAGCCCCCAGGGTCTAAACCACCAGCCTGGGAAGATACATAGAGGGACCCATGGCTCCAGCTGTATATGCAGTGGAGGATGGCCTTGTCAGGCATTGGTGGGAGAACAGGTCCTTGGTCCTGTGAAGGCTAGATGCCCCAGTGTGGGGGAATTCGAGGGCAGAGAGGGGATAGTGGGTAGATGGGTGGGGGTACACCCTCATAGAAGCAGTAGGAGGGGGGACAGGATAGGGAGCTCCTGAGGGGAAGGATGGAGAAAAGGGATAACATCTAAAATGTAAATAAGTAGAATATCCAATTAAAAAAACCCCAAATCAAAAACAAAACAAACAAGAAAAGAATTTAAAATTATATGAAGGAAAATAATGTGAATTTTGTAAACTTCTTTGGTGAGGGATGACAATAGACATGCACTGCACAGGAGCTAAAAGCTGAAAGAAATGCGTTGCAATTAAGGAAGACCCTGTCCAGTCTCCAGTCCTGGAGCTTGATGCACAAAATGGAAGCTTCCTCTCTAGGTGAGTGAAAGAAAGCTCGGGTGTTGAAGAGCACACACTGACTGGGAGACAAGTACATAACCCTGATAGTTAAAATGCAAGAAGAGGCTTGGATTGGAATGGATCACGAATTTTAGGGTCTGGAGCAGCCCTCTGTTCTGCATTCTGCTTGGATTGTTCTTAATTTTTTGAAAATTTCAAACATGAATGCTGTATTTACATCATTTCCACCTTTTACCCCCTTACTCCAACTCCTCTCATGCCCACTCTTGAAATGTGTATGTGTGTGTATGTACGTGTGTGTGTGTGTGTGTGTGTGTGTGTGAGTCTGTGTAATACCCAATGAGTTCCATCAATGTTTTTACAGAGCATGGTGGATGGGTTATTTGCGGGAGCATGATGCCTTACCAGTGGCTACACCACTGAGGAAAATGTTTCTGTCTTTAACCATTAACTGCCTCTATGTCTTCCAGGAAGAACAGGGCCTTGTGAGTCCTTGTTCTTCTATGACAGGGTGTACATGACTCTACTCTAGTGCAGGGCTTGTGCAGGTAGTCACAACTGCTGTGAGTTCAGGAGTACAACAGAAACCTACTGTAGAGTGAAAAATTATAAAGACCATTTTATAAAATATATACAGGCTTTTCTTTAAAGGATATGAAAAATATAGAAAGTTTTTATGACCCCTAGATCTGAGCAAAAGAATGTGGACTCACTAGTTCCAAGAAAGCGGAACTGAATGTAAGATTTCAGGCCTTCACTGCCCCAGGATACATTCCCGGAGGAGTACATTATCCCTGAGTCAGAGGACACTTAATTAACATTCCTCAAGCCTCAGGGAAGAGAACCCACCTGTGGGTGAGGAAGGTCCAAAGCAGGAAGACACACTCCTGACCACAAAGAAAGATGCAAGTTATCTGGGTGGTTCCAGGAACTAGCTAACTTTCCACTGTTTTTATGTTATGTTTCCTTGGTTACCCCTTCCCCCCTTGAGGTCTTCCCAGTGTTCCAGAAAGCTAAAATTTAAGTCTAACTAGATGCTCTGCTAACCTAAGCTTCTGCCTGCAGGAACTGCCCCCCCCTCCCTGATCGACTGGTACAGCCTGCTGATATTCAAAATTTGTAAAGCAACCAATCATGTGTAACCATGTAAAAATTCCTCCCTTTCCCCACCCCGTGCTATAAAAAGCCCCTCAGCTTGCTGGTCTTTTGTCAAATTCTGCTCCTGCGTGGGCAAGCAGTTTGACCATTGACTGGCCAACTCTCCCTAATAAACCTCTGCTGATTCATCCAGGTACGGTGTCTTGCGATTTTTGGGTGGCCGAGACTTGAGTAAGGGTCTCCCGAGATTGGGGGTTTTCACTACCAAGAGGGCATTTACAGTACTCTACCCCTTCTTCAAGTGTTAAAGTTAATATTTAAAATGGCGGCACCCAATCTATCTTGTTGTTATGGGTGCCATGTTCTCGACTAGGTAAGGCCTGAGGCCACGAGCAGTGGTGTGATCCCCTTGCTGCTCGGCTCAGGCTGCAGACTCAGGCAGGCCAGAAGCACCTGCCCTGGCACCCACGAGATTCCAGTGTGGGAGATGGCTCTGCCAATCTACCACATTGTCTTCACAATACTTGGCTGGGCCCAGACCATCCTGCCATCTACGCGGAACCTGGTAGAAATAAAAGCTTAATTATTATCCAAAGGCTTTATATGTTTAGAAATGCTCAATTAACAAGATGCCCACACATTTAAGGTGTTTCCCAAAATCTAACCTTAAGATATAAATCGTTACCCAGGACCATCCTGAACCCATGGTTTTCCATGGCTCCTACATCTCTGCTCCTCCTCTCACTCCTCCTCTGCCTTCTCTTCTTCCTCTCCTCCCACTCCTCACTCTGCCTACCTCTCATACAGCCCAATTGCCTAGCTTTATACAAATGTAGTGGGAAAACATTCCACTACATTCAAGCCCTTAGACTCTTTCTGCAGTAACTTCCTCAATGGGAACCTCTTACTCAACAAATGAGTAGAGGATATGAAGAGAAAGGTTAAGCTACGTATTCATAGATTTTCCAATACTTACAAAGAGAGTGCTTATGTTGCATGACTTGTTGCAGATGGTGAGATGAGAAGGGCACAAAGCTCACAGTCTTAATGCGTGACTGTGTTTGTCAGCTAATGATGCACAGCAAAGATCTCCCTCCAAGGACGCCCATAAAATCCGTTTATCTCTATGCTCTGTCTTAGGCACTTATTGTATATTCTTTTCAAAGAATAAAACCAACTCTAAAAAATTAATTTGCATCATAGATGTAGGCCAGATAGCAAGTCCTTAAAATAATAATAATAATAATAAATAAATAAATAAATAAATAAATAAATAAATAATGTTCACTATCCTCAGCTTTCACTATACCAAATCAGTGTGTTGCCAGCTAACTGTGGTAACGTCTTCCATACCTGTATAACATGAGATTCCTTGATTTCTTTGAATCTGCATCTTTGAGTTAAATATTTACAGACTTATGTAAACTTTGTTTCTTATGTATCCTTACTGATGTCTACTTTTATTTTGATAATTTACTTAAAATATAATTATATCATTTCCGCTCCCTCTTTCGTCTCCTTATCTTTGCCATGTCTGCCCTCTTCCTCCCAAATTCATGGCCTCCTTCTCTTTGACCATTGTTGTTATGTGTACATATAAATAAATAAGCATATAAATATAACCTGTTGGGTCTTTTCAGTGCTGCCTGACTCTGTATGTTTCTCAGGCTTGACCACTTGCTGTTGGATAACTTGTAAGGATACAAACCAAAGACTTCTTGTTGGCAGCACTCCTTGGAGATTTTTGATGGGTTACAACAAAGGTTGAAATTGTACTTCTGCTGGACTTCCATTCTCCCACCTTCTTCTAAAGCCCAAGGCAGAGATCTCCTGACATTGCCTGCTCTCTGGCAAACGTATATGCATAAATAATTAATTGTTCAATAAACGGATACACTCGGCTCAGTTAGTCACTCAACTGCACCAGACACAGTAGCAGGAGCTGAATGCCCAGCAGTGAATACCATCTACTTCTATAGGACAGCACAGATAGTAACGGGTAGGGTATAGGGCAGAACAGCGACGATTAGTCTAACACAGAATTTGTGTGTAGGACAAGACAGTATACCTTGTTAGTGGACTGCAATCCTATACAAGGAGAATTTAAAGTCTTATCTTGTCTAAAGACAATTGAATCAAATATCTGGAACTGTCCCCCCAGGGCAGTGGTTCTCAAATTTTTGTGGGGAAAGTTGACAGATGTGTCTCAGCACAAGTTCCATCCCTCTGGAATGAGCCTGGGTTTCCATGGGACAACCAGGTCTTTTAACTGTGAAGTCACATAACTGTTGCTCTATGAAAGTTTCAATCCCTTTGAGACAAAAATTCTTGGGTTTAAACTGAGTAGCTATTTTTATTATGCTCCTTACCAACACAGAGGAAGTGTCTAAGGCAACATGCCTTCATGGCTGCAGTCAGAGTGATGTTCAAGGCTCTGATTGGAGACATACAGCTCTTGTCTTCTTTGGTGGGCCAGGGACCACAGCCTCCTTCAGACATGCACATTCCCCTTGGTTATTGCTAGAACAAGAGACACTTAGGTCTGATTCAGTCCCTCTCAGGTCTGCCATCTGCTACTTGCTAAGGGCATCCTCTCTGACTAGCTCCATAGCCAGGCCCCTAGAGAGTTACAGGCCCTGGCTTTACAATGCAGAAGGCAGGTTTGTGGTAAGTACAACTCAGGCCCTCTCAGCTCTCCTGTGTCCACCAAAGTTACCAAGCTGAAGTCCACTCAGGAGAAGCCTATGAGGAACCCCAAGACAGAAAGGGGATTGGGTTTGTTCATTTAATCCTTCAGTTCCAGGGAAGGGAGCATCCTCTTCCTTCTGCTGTGTTCGGAATCTCTTTACATACATGAAACTTTCAGGTCTTTTTTACAAAGTCTCACCATTTAAATGGTAAAGGAGAAGATGACTGAATCTAGGGCAACCTCCCTCAGGATCAAAGCTTGGGCTTTGACTTTCCCAAGTTTATATTACCTAGGGCTTTTTCAGTGAGAGCCTTCTAGAACTAATGCCAATGGGCAAAGGGATGCTTCTAACCAAAGAACAAGGTTTATTTTCAAAATGGAAAACCAAGATCTCATTTACTTAAGAAAACTATTTCTCTTTTATATAAATATACTAGAGACTTTCATTACAGGGATGAATTCCATTAAACAAGATCTTAGGATACAGTGTGGATGAGCAGCTAGAAGACTAGAAGTGAGCAAAGGATCAGGAGACATCTTTCTGAGTGGATGATGTCTGAGGAAATCTGAATGGTGAAGAGAAGCAGGGTTAGACCAATAAGAGGGTCCTGAGCCCAGAAACAAAATGCAGGAGCTGTGAATATACTGTTTCTAGAAGAAAGAGAAGCCTTTCAGGTCTCCAGTTGTGAGGCTTAGAAAAGACAGAATGTCCCTGATGCGGAGAGTCTTGAAGGCTTTGAGTTTTAACTCAGATGTAATGGGAAGCCAGGTCATTTTCCCCATTTGAAGCAGAAAATGGAATCTAACTGGATATATGTTTACATCTTTTCTGAATCTGTTTATTTTACAAACATTTTAATGGTATAAATTAATGAAGTGTGATATGATAATGCTTACATAAATGCATACATATATGTATACATACATGCATGCATGCATACATAATGCACACATACATATATACAAACATGTATATCTGTATACATACATGCATGCATACATAATGCACACACACATATATATAAATATGTATACATGCATACATGCATGCATACACACATACATACATATTCACATATACATACATACATACATACATACATACCTATATACTTAACATTTCCATGTTCTTATAATCACTTCATGTTCTACTTATTACTCCCTAGTAATTAATAAAGTATACTCTGGGTTGCTGTAGACTACAGCCCGCTTCCTGTTATGTGGGAGGCTGGAACTTACCACTGTGTGTATTTAGGCTCCTGTTATCTGAGGTCCTCTCTCCTTTACCTACTCATTCTAGTATCTAGTAATCCGCTTTGCATTACTCTCAACTTTTCTTAATCTTCAGCATTTGAAGGAGAGTATGTGGAATTTTTCTTTCTGCTTTTGACATATATTTAGCATAACACTTTTCAAGTGTATGCATTTGGTCCCACGGATACAATGCTACTTTTATGTTTGAATAATATTTCATTATGATAAATATTATCATTCTTATTTTTCACTTTTTATTACAGCTAATGGTAAGGTTCAACCTAAGTTGATTGATAAACCTAAGTTGATTTCTCAGAGGAATACATTAACACAAGACTCAGAGTATAGGTTACATTTTAAAGATTTTTCATATCTCTGTTTATTCTACCATATCATCACATTTATGTTTTTATTGATTGCTGTGAGGTGGTTCCCTTCGGCAGGACATGAATGGGGAGTGGCAGCAGGAGGCAGACTGGTCAGCTGGCTGTTGAATTACTTGGTTCAGTGAGAGACAGATGGGCTCAGGCCCAGAACAGAGCATTCAGTGGTCATGGAAAAGTGTGGTGAGTGGGTGAGACTCTACCTAGAGAGAGGAGAGGTGTGAGACTGAGAAAAATGGAGGAGATGGGTGTGTATGGGGAAGGATGATTCCCAGAGCTTTCAACATGTAGGGTATATATACACAATATGCATATATACACACAATGCACATGTGTAACAGAAAGTTGGCTTAAAACTGGTAACTCATGGTTGGAGTAATTCAGTAACCAGATATAAAAGATTTAAAAGCAATGTCTCTTTAGTGAAATATTAAAGGCTGCACTATCATGCATTCATATATAAGAACTGGCAGCCAAACTTTGTAACATAAAACTAATCCACTTGGTGTTGATTTTAGAGAAAATAGATAGTTTACATTGTTAAAAATTGGTTTTGTTTCACAAAATTATGGTTATATGCTAATACTGCAAAAGAAACTTAAAAATGTAGTTAAACTGCCAACATTTCATTGGCTCCAGCTAACAGGCAGTTCAATCGAGAGCTTGGGATTTTTTGACTCATTTATGTTTATAGAAAAATGACTAGAACAGGTAGAGTTGAATAAAAGTGTTAAAAAACAACTAAGGCACAGTATGGTCCTACTGCCCCCTTCACACAAGCTTTATTGGATGCTGTGGTAGAAGCAAATTTAATGCCCCAAGATTGGAAAACTCTATGTAAGGCTACTTTGTCAGGAGGAGATTACTTGCTTTGGAGCTCAGAATGATGTGATACCAGTAAAAGAACCGCCATGATGAATGCTCAGGCAGACAATGCAGATTGGGATCTTAACATTCTTCTAGGAGGTCAATATGAAGGTAATGCTAATCAGGTTGAACTGCCTGCAGGAGTGTATGCACAGATTGCAATGACTGTTCACCGTGCTTGGAATCAATTACCTACTAAAAGGAATCTTAGTGGGAATTTATCTGGCATTAAACAGGGCCCTGATGAACAGTTTCAGAAATTTGTGGACAGGCTGCTGAAAGCAGCTGGTAAAATTTTTAAAGATCCTCAAACAGGAATTCCTTTCATTATACAATTGGCTTATGAGAATGCTAATGTGGCCTGCTGTGCAGCTATCAGGCCATACAAAGCAAAGACAGACTTACACAGATACATTCGTCTTTGCGCTGAAATTGGGCCCTCTTACCATCAGGGTCTGGCCATAGCTGCTGTCTTACAAGGAACCACTGTACAAGCAATGCTAGCACAGAACCGTAAAGATAAAGGATGTTTTGAATGTGGAGATTTAGGTCATTTTTAAGGATGACTGTCCCAGAAACAAGGGTGCGAGCAAGCAATCGGGTCATTAAGGTCGAGTGCCAGAGATTTGTCCTTGGTACAAGAAAGATAATCTCTGGGCCAGGCCTTAGGATATAGGCCAAGATTAAGAACATTTACATTGGAATTAAGTCAATGCACGGTGGGCACAATAGAAGCTTGTGTGACAGACATTCCTTTTGTCTTGGTCATCCTGACCAGTCCCAGAATTTGTTTATTGCCTTGTTTGTTCCTTGGGGAGGGGTTAGCCTCAGACCCAAAGACATTCACAACAGACAGCTTATGGGCCAGGTGTTATAGATAATGACTATGAGGGAAAAATAGTTTTAAAACTTTAAATGATTTTCAAAAGCTGTTAAATGATATCAATTGGCTTCATCCCTATTTAAAGCTTACTACAGGGGCATTGAAACCTCTATTTGATATTCTCAAAGGGAGTGCTGATCCTGCCTCCCCTCTATCTTTCAATCCAGAAGGATTGTTGGCCTTACAACAAGTAGAAAGAGCCATTGAGAAACAATTTACTACAATAATAGATTACTACAATAATAGATTACTACAATAATAGATTATTCCTTGTTAGTTGTTCTAAGAAGTCCAACCGCAGCTCAGAACAGACCACTCCAGACCACACGGTTCCAAGGGGGAGGAGGTTTATTCAGGAGATAGAGCAAAGGTGGGGAGAAGAAGGTGGAAGAAGAGAGATGAGAAGTAGAGGTAGAGGCCGGCCATGACCACGTGGAGAGAGAGGAAGGGGGGAGGGGACAGAGAGGCAAGAGGGTAAGAGTGAGGGTAAGAGAGTAAGAGATTAAGAGAGAGAGAGGAGGGGGCAAGCAGCCCCTTTTATAGTGGGCCAGGCCTACCTGGCGGTTGCCAGGTAACTGTGGGGAGGAGCATACCTGGCTGTTGCCAGGTAACTGTAGAGGTGGAGTTTAGACAGAATACTAACATTCCTTACCTCCACATTTGTGATTTTTAATACACCTACAAGATTGTTGTGGCAAAAGGCTCCACTCATGTGGCTACATTCAAAGATAGTCCTTAAACATAACATCCTACCATATTATGAAGCAGTAGCCCATATGATTATACTTGGAAGAAAACAGGCACTGATTTATTTTGGCAAAGAGCCAGACATCATTATTCAGCCTTTTAATGCAGATCAGAAAACTTGGTTAAAGCAGCATAGTACAGATTGGTTGCTTGCTCAAATAGGATTTAACGGCATTATAGACAATCATTATCCTCCAGATAGATTGATACAATTCTTAAATGTGCATAAGGTTTTATTTCCTAACATGACTTCTTTGCAGCCTCTACTTGATGCTTTTTTAATTTTTACTGATGACTCCTCTAAAAGATGAGCAGGGTATCTCATAAATAATCAACAGGTAGTCATAGAGGCTCCTGGACACTCTGCTTAGTTAGCAGAACTAACAGCAGTTCTGAATGTCTTTCAGTCTGTAAATGATGCTTTTAATCTTTTTACTGATAGCCTATGTGTGGCTCAGTCTGACCCCTTGTTAGAAACTTGAGGTGTATATCAGTTCAATACACTCTGTTTTCACAACTACAAAACTTCATTCTTACCAGAAAAAAAAATCCCTTTAATATTGGCCGTATAAGAGCTCATTCTGGTCTTCCTGGACCTTTAGCTACAGGCAATGGTTGTATTGACAGAACTTTAATAGAAGAAGCCTTAATTTTAGATCCTGTTACATTGGCTATATGAGATTATAATAAATTTCATCTCTTTAGTCATACCTTAAGGCTCCCACATAAGATCACTAAGAAGCAGGCTAGAATGATTGTAGAACAATGCCTTAACTGTCTTACTTTATCTCCAGTTCCCCACTTAGGCATTGATCCAAGAGACCTTAAGCGCAATCATATTTAGCAAATGGATGTAACTCATTATGCAGAATTTGGAAAAGTGAAATGTATACATGTCTGTATTGACACTAGCTCAGGATTCTTTTTTGCTTCTCTACACATGGGAGAAGACTCTAGAAATGTAATTGATCATTGCTTACAAACGTTTAATGCTATGGGAGTGCCTAAAGTCCTCAAAACAGACTATGAACCAGCCTATTCTGGAAACAACTTTACATCATTTTGTAAAGAATTTGGTATTGAACATAAAATTCCTTATAACCTGAAATTCCTTATAACCCAATGGGACAAGCAATTGTTGAACATGCACATCGCACTCTAAAAAACTGGCTCATTAAAACTAAAGGGGGGTGGAATTATACCCTCCAAGGTCACCAAAAGCACATCTTGCTTTTGTGTTATTTGTTTTAAATTTTCTGCAAACTGATGTTAAATGTCAGTCTGCAGCAGATGGCCACTGGCATCCAGTCACTTTCAGATAATTTGCCAGGGTCATATGGAGAGACCCTAACTACTACATGGAATGGTCCCAACCCTGTTTTAATTTGGGGTCATGGCTCGGTCTGTATTTTTTCAGTAAAAGAAAATGGAGCCTGTTGGCTGCCTGAAAGATTGGTCCATCAAGTGGACACAGATCTTGAGCCTAATAACTATGATTCTGATGATGAAAATGGCCCAAAAACCCTTATCAGCCAGCTGATTTAACCTGGCATGTAGTCTATATTTAAAGCCACCCACTATATACCTGGTGGCTAGACTTTGTGTCTGATCCCTGTCAACCAGCAGTTGGATTAGAAACTGGAACATTTCCGCTTTCATACATATTTTCTACATTGCTTGGATAATCATGTTGCGGTTGTCCTTCCGGTCTGGGCCTGAGAACTGAGCAGATCCCGAGAAGCAGCTCTGCCCCCAATCTCTAAGAATCCAGAGGATGCAGGGCTCCCAGGTGCTCTAACCCTGCCATTATCTTAAGTAAGCAGACAGCAATGCCTGCCCCAAACAGGGAGTAACTGGAACCCACTAGGACCCAGGAAGTCATTCCTGGCCTGAGCAGATTTTGGGCCTCAGATCTTACCCAAGTAGAAGCTCTTACCCCAGCAGCAACACCCACCCCACACAGTTATGATAAAACAAAGATAATAGGAAAGACAGGCTCCAGTCAGAGACAGGGCATATAGCACGAAGGAGATCCAGATGGCAAAAGGTAAGTGCAAGAACATAAGCATCAGAAACTCAAGGTACTTGGCATCATTAGAACCTAGTTCTCCCACACAAGAAAGTCCTGAATTCCCCATAGTACTAGGAAAGCAAGATTCAGATTTAAAATCACTTATAATGATGATAATAGAGGATTTTAAGGAAGACATAAATAACACTCTCAAAGAATTTGAGGAGAAAACAGACGGGTAGAAGCCCTTAAAATGGAAACACAAAAATCCCTTAAAGAATTACAAGAGAACACAACCAAACAGGTAAAGGAATTGAACAAAACCATCCAGGATCTAAAAATGGAAGTAGAAACAATCAAGAAATCACAAAGGGAGAATACCTTGGAGATAAAAAAAAACTGGGAAAGAAATCAGGAGTCATAGATGCAAGTATCACCAACAGAATACAAGAGATAGAAGAGAGACTCTCAGGTGCAGAAGATACCTGTTGTGATAAATCTCCGACCCAAATAGGTCCAGTCAAGAAAAACACAACTCAATATTTATGATTATAAACTGCAAGTTAGATTGGGCAGAATTACCATTGCACTACTCTAATACCCAGCTATGAGATCCCTTACAACTTGAGGTTTTTTAAGCCATGTTCTTCTCCTTCTTTTGTCCTTCCACCAACGGCTCCAATGGCTTCAACGGCTCCTCTGGCTCTCTGTTGCCTACGTAGCCTCCCTCCCAGCAACTTTCTCTTCTGACTCCTCCTCTTCTGACTCCTCCCCTAAGCCTTTTTCTCCACCTCCCCTTCTACTGCTCAATCACTGGCTCTAGCCTTTATTTTACAAATTCAATTGGACGAAGGTTCACAAGATTCACTCCTCCTCTGCAGCCCCTCCCAGGAGTGGAAATACCATGAAAACAAAAGGCTGGGGCTATAGACAACACTCCCCCCTTTCTGTCCAATTAAAAGACTATTTTCTCTCAGATATAAATTGAACACAAACTATATTATCATGTTGTAATTGTTAAAGTACAAGATAGACCTAATACCCAGTCCATTATTTTTGTTAACTAAATAGAACCTCTGCCATCTCTCTCAATTAAAAGACTTAGTTCTGAACCTGGCTTATGTCCTGTCTTCAGAATGAATAGTATCTGAAAACCATCCTCTCAAAGTAAATAGCCTGGGTTGGCTGTAAGATTATAAATCTTCAACCACATCAGAAATCCAGAATGACTCAATTAACTGAAGATGTTGGAAGCACAAAGCATGGCTTCCAAAACTCAGCCAATTTAAATAGACCACTGAACATCTGGATAGTCCCTTATTTTAAACCGTTGGAGCATCTGGTCTTCAGCCTTCTGGCCCAGGATCATCTGACAGACCTCATAATGCAGAATTACTAAGGGCTGATTACTCTGTGTTGGCAGATATAATCAGTCGACTATTCTGCAAGTGTGTCTTCTTTTCTGCACAGTATTTCATTTGTAGATTAAAAAGAGGCAATTCTTGCCTAGTGGCTGTCTCACCACAACTGGAGTAACTCCAAAGACGCTCAATTTCTTCTTAGAATCCAAGACAGAAAAACTGTCAGGAGCAGACAGGTCTTCAATAAAATGAATGTTTATACAGGAATGCTTGTAACATCAATTCTGTGAACTTCTGATGTTTTTGAAAACCAACTATCTATGTAAAGCAATGTAAACTGTTGTCTGTTAATTTCTTTCCACTATTTCTTTTTCTTTTTTTTTTTTTTTTTTTTTTTTTTGGTTTTTTGAGACAGGGTTTCTCTGTGTAGCTCTGGCTGTCCTGGAACTCACTCTGTAGACCAGGGCTGGCCTCAGAAATCCGCCTGCCTCTGCCTCCCAAGTGCTGGGATTAAAGGTGTGCGCCACCACATTACTGCCCAGCTTCTTTCCACTATTTCTAATTAAAATCTAGAAAACACCCTAACAGTAAGTTCTGAGCCATGCAATTGCTATAGGCCCCTGACTCACAAGCCAACCATCTCAAATCATTTTTTTTAAATGTTTAATAAGGACTGGATCTAAGCCTTGCATTTCTAAATAAGTTATACAGGCACAATGCCTATACGAGAGTAAAAATATTAATCCCACTTTTATATCAATAAAAAACTCTCACCAGTGAAAACCCTAAATTTGTACAAAATAAATTCTATACCAATATGATTATAACTTCAACCTTGTAACAATCATAAAGATTTCTACCAATGTAAGATATACCTATGTAATGTTTCACTTAAGAGTAAATTTGCTAACCTAACCCTATTTGTCTATAAGCCTTGTATTTCTAAATGAGTTATACAGGCACAATGCCTATATGAGAGTAAAAATATTAATCCCACTTTTATATCAATAAGAAACTCACACCAGTGAAAAGCCTCATATGCCTACCATATAGGCTCAGTAATAATTACCATCTTGCTCCATTTGGTAGGTATATATACATTCTTGTATTCACTTTTTTTGGTTGGTTTGTTTTGAGACAGGGTTTTCTATGTGTCCTAACTTTCCTGGAACTTCTGAGTAGACTGGGCTGGGCACGAACTTGGGAATTTAGAACTTTTGAATTTTCCTAGGCAGGGGGAAAATGGGGTAAGGGGATAACATCTGAAATGTAAATATCCAATAAAAAAATAAAACAAAAACAAAAAAAGAACAATACCAATGAACTTGAGAAAGTTACACCAATGTTTACTGTGTTAATCTCCCATCTATTCAAGTGACAAGACTTGCCATCCCAGTCTGTGCTTAAAACTGTTCAGAGTGTTTGTACTGGGATCTGAGGAAGATTGGAGGATGACAGTGTGTTTGTAATGTGTAAATCTAAGGTCTAGACAAGGTAGAAAATCTGTTTGTGACTGATTCCCCTTTTGGGCATTAGCCAGAGCTAGATGCAGACTATTATTAAAGAGTGTTTTCCTTTATTAATCTCTAAGGTATATTAATTCTAGAATATTCTGACTATTACAGGCTTATGACTATCGCTGTTTAAAAATCCAAAGACTGTTACTGTGACTCCTTTGTAAAAATCAAGAATGAAATTACACAGTTCCAATATACCATGGCATATAATAGACATTCCCATTTCAAAATTGGGGAATGAGGGTATAGCAAGGAGAGATTGAACCAAAATGAGACTGAAACTGAGCATAAAACCCATCAAGTCCTTCATGTCTGGTACCTGGAGATTCAAGTTCAAGGGGCTTAGGTGATTCTGTGCCTTCAGCCTCACTGCCTACAACAAATACTTCTGTTTGGGACTGGTTTCACTTCCTGTGACAAGCAGCCCTTCTCAGCAGATGTTCCACTGATCTGCCATGTACAACATCTTGTCACAACCTATGTTTGTTATTTTGCAGAGTTTCTATTCCTGCACAAACATCATAACCAAGAAGCAAGTTAGGGAGGAAAGAGTTTAGTCAGATTATACTTCCACGTTGCTGTTTCTCACCAAAGAAAGTCAGAACTGAAACTCAAGAAGGTCAGGAAGCAGGAGCTGATGCAGAGGCCATGGAGGGATGCTACTTACTGTCTTGCTTCCCCTGGCTTGCTCAGCTTGCTCTCTTATAGAATCCAAGACTACCAGCACAGGGATGGTACCACTCACAATGGGTCATCTCACCCTTGATCACTAATTGAGAAAATGCCTTACAGCTGGATCTCCTGGAGGCATTTCCTCAAGTGAGTCTCCTTTGTCTGTGATAACTTCAGCTTGTGTCAAGCTGACATACAAAACCAGCCAGTATAACTGACCCCTTGTCAACTTGACACACTAACACATCACTATTAAGCCTCAACCCTTACTTTCTTATTCATCCCCAAGATCTGTATAACTTTAAAAGTCCCACAGTCTTTACAAATCCTTACATATTAAAATTTCAATCCCTTTAAGATATCCAATCTCTTTTAAAATTCAAAGTCTTTTTATAATCAAATCTCTTAATTGTGGGTTCCACTAAAATACTTTCTTCCTTCAAGAGGGAAATATCAAGGCACAGTCACGATCAAAAACACAATCAAACTCTAACCGTCCAATATCTGGGATCCACTCATGATCTTCTGGGCTCCTCCAAGGGCTTGGGTCACTTCTCCAGCTCTGCCCTTTGTAGCACACACCTTGTCTTCTAGGCTCCAGCTGCCTGTACTCCACTGCTACTGCTGTTCTTGGTAGTCATACATGGTACTGGCATCCCCAAAACACTGCTGTCTTCTGCTGCAACTAGGCTTTACCAGTAGTCTACCATAGGCTCTCTTCATGGTGCAAAGCCTCAATTCCTTTGCATGACCCCTTCAGTTCTGGGCCATCAATTGCAACTAAGGCTACACCTTCACCAATGGCCTACCATGACCTCTCAGAGTGCTGAGTCTCAGCTGCTCTTCATGACCTTTTCATGCCTTCAAAACCAGTACTACACATTACCAAGTCCAGCTGCAGCACAAGGTACAACCTTGACTATTTCTGGAACACAGCCACTTAGTGCTCTCAGAAAACACTTTCCAGAAGATTTCACTTCAGTGATGCTGGTCTCTTCTTAATCACTGCTAATTTTTTAGCTCCAGCTAACCAGCATCAATAGTCTCAGTAATGCAAAGGTTTTGGTTTAGTAGTTCTGGTATCTTGTACATCACAGCTGATTCTTCAGCCACAGCTAACCAAAACCACCTAATCATCACAATCAAAACAGCAATGACCCTGATCAGAGTCTTTAATCTTCTCTCTGAAATTTCACAAGCTAGGCCATCATTTGCACTGTAATCAACATTATCTTCCAAGCTCCTATAGAACATCCCACAATGGGCCATCCCACTCTTGATCACTAATTGAGAAAATGTCTTACAGCTGAATCTCATGGAGGCATTTCCCAAGGGACCCTCCTTTCTCTGTGATAACTCCAGCTTGTGTCAAGTTTATACACAAAACCAGCCAGTACACTATGCTATTAAGGACCAGCCTCAGCTTGGAGAGGTATTCTGAGAAAAGAGAGTGTCTGGGAGCAGTGAAACAGATGACTTGAAGTCAAATGGTGGGCTCAAGCTGAGGGCCTATGTCTCTGTTGAGACGGCTCTCTCTACTTCTCAAAGCTTTCTGGATAGCTCATGGGTTTTCTGAACAGAGTCAGAAAAACTGCTATAAAAAAATTCTTAGATTTTTCCAACCAGGTCAGAAATTCTATTAGAAAAAATTCTAAAAGTAATTATCGGGTTTTCTGATCAATATCAGAAAGCCTGAAAACATTCTAAGGAGCTGTGTTCTATCTTCAGATAACCTTCTCTGGATAACTGCTAGAAACATGCTAAGCGAGCTGTATCTAAGTCATTCTTGGGTCAGAAATTCTGTTAGAAATATTCCTAAAAAAAACTATGCTTGCTCTCCATGGATTTTCCAACCAAAATCAGAAATACTACTAGAAAAAATTCTTGAAGAGCTATATTTGTTCTCCAGAGAACTCCAGACAACGCAGGTCTTGCTGGAAGAAATTTTTAAGATCAGCTATTGTCTGCTGCTAGCTCATCTCATAGAGACAAAAGCCTAGTCTTTAGAAGTTTATATATCAGTTCAGTCACTTACTCCAGGTTCCCTCTTGACCATCCTACAAATCAGCATTCTGTGACCTTAGCCTCTTGACTCTTAGGAAAAGGACAAGTACATTGTTTAACATTACAAAAGAATTCAGAAATCTGCCTTTACAATTTAGCTGGGTTGTACCTTGTCCTGAGATTACAATTCCGACTATGCCTCATCCTAAATTTGCTCAGTCCCAGACTGAGTTTGAATTCAGGAATCTACTGCCTTTGTATCTGCCTGATTTTGTATCTTCCTGACAAGCTGGCTCATAGTTCAGTTGCCTCCATTTTTGTTTTTGTTTTGGGGTTTTTGTTTTGTTTTGTTTATTTTATTTTTTTTAAGTTCACGAAGACACATACTTAATTTTGTATCCTTATATTTTGCAAAGTTGATAAATTACATATTTTAAAACCATGTTTTCAGAGTTTCTTTCTCCACAGCTTTAAGGTCTGTCCTGAAGGTCACAGCTTTCTACCATTTTGTTGAGACATATACACACCCTTGCCTCCCAGACTCATGCTGTCTCTGATTATCATGGAGATATTAACCTTGGCAGAGAAGACATTTCTTGGATGAGGAATGTGAAACTATGTACATTATTATACAAATAAGATTCCATAGCACTTACCATCAACGCTCACGGAGGCTCTTGCTCTGCTGGCTCTGCTCCAGGGGCAGGAAACCATGTCATCCTGTCCCTTACTTGGCCAAGCCAGTCTGAACACTATGCTTCACCTTCATGGCTGTATAAAATGCCCATTCAGAGCCTCTTTACAGGGACGACAACCTTGCCACATGTTGCCTAACTTCATCAGATCTCTAAAACCGTGGGGAAAGAATTTCATTTTGTGTATTTCATGCTTTCAAGCAGTGCCACATGGGAGACATTGCCAGGTTCATCTTGTGACTCAGGACAGAGCTTGCCTCCCTGGGCCTCATTTGAAGCAGCTTCTGTGTACTGATGCTAATGAAAAGGTTTCTCAGCTTCTAAAAACAAGGAAGATTTCAGCTTCAGGCTCTCCTCCTTTACAAATTGAAGCCAATGGCTGGGGGGATATCTTGCTCTCAAGGCAGTTTTTCTCTTAGGAATGGTTCAGTGTAGAATTGTTTCTTGGGTCTATGGACTGTAGCATGAACAGGAGGCTTCTCCTTAATGGTGATAATCTAACAGTTGCTGTCTCCTTTTTAGCATATGACTTAGCTGCTGCCTTAAGCTTCCTAGTGTTAATTTTTTCCTCTTTAAACCACATATTTGTTGATTTTTTTTCTTTTCCTGTTGTTATATTTCTCTGTAGACCTACATGGGAATACTCAGTGATAACCATGCCACAAACTCAGTGGGGTCTTAATGAGGTCTACTTTAATTTTTAATAATTTAGCCCCACACAAATTCCCAGGACAGGGTCAGAATGCAGATTCCTTGCTACACATCACACAATTGGCCCCTAGCCATATTGCTGAGTTCCTTTGCTTCGAAACCCCATGAGATGAGCCTCCACTTTCTGCACCATTCTAAGCATTACTGTCTTACAAGCTCCCACGAAACAGACTGTCAAGTTCTGCTCAAAGTATTCAATGGCTTTTCTAGCCAAAGTTCCAAAAGATTCCACATCCTCCAAAATCCAGTATATTCAAGTTCATCACCTCAGCAACTCTGCTTTCCTGGTACTAATTTCTATATCAGCTACTTTTATATTGCTGTGATAGAAATTTTTACCATTTAGGAATCTTAATTGAGTCCCTTTTCTCTGCTAGTTAACAAACTAAGAGGCAGAAAAATAAAATCTTGAGTACAACAGGTATGTCAATGAAAAAGAAAAAAAAAAAAGACAGATTTCTTCATAAAGGGAGTAAAAGATACAGATTTAGATTACCCCAAATTTATGTTGCAACATACAAACAATTCGGAGTTTCACAGAATAAACAATGTTATAATCAAGGTAAGTTTAAAATACATTGATGAGTAGGTATGTCATAGTGGTGGTTACTGTGATATGGGAAAACTTCTTTAGAGGCCTAAGATGCTATCTGATGACATTCTTAGCTTTGGGGTTGGTAGTTATTAGTAATCTGTGAAGGTAATAGATTTCAAGAAGTTTTTTTTTTATCAATTAGTCATTGGACATTAGTTCTGACACAAAAGTGGTTAAGGAGTGGCAGTTGGGTGTGCCCAATGAAACTAACCCTAGAAAGGTAATTAGCCTCTAGACCTGCTTTCCAAACTCCCACAATATTACAGTTATAAGCAGTCTTTGAAGACACAGCTTCTGTCTAGGAACTCTTGTCCAGAGGTCTCAGTGGGGATGAGGAGGGCACAGATATAGGAGACAGGAGCAGGCAGAATCAGCCAGAAAAGAAAGGCTACTAGTAGGGTAAAGAAATACACACAGTAATGCACAGAGAGAAAATCCCCTGCAAAGCAGAAGGGGGACTCAGGAAGCTGAAGGTCAGTCCTGCCTTAAGGGCTGGGGGTTCGAAGGATCTTTGAGGGTCTTCCTCCCCTAATTCAAGGTTGGTCAGTTAGAACAAAGATAGGGAAGCTAAGCTGATAGGCCCACAAGTTTGGGATAAACTGGTCCTGGTCTGACCTTGAACTTGTCCTACCCACCCACAGGCCAGAAGGTCTTTCTTGCAGGAGAAAAAGCATGGAAACTTTCAATGAAAGCCAAAGAAGCAGGAGGCTAGTTGAGCACAGACCATCTCCAGATGGGAAGCAGAGAAAGAGAACAGAAAAATGTGACCAAGCAGTGAAGTCACCCTTAGTGACAGACTTTCTCTGGCAAGACTCCTATTTTCTACAGGTTCCATCAGCCTCCTAAGCAATCTCTCCATCTGAGGACCATGTGTCCAAACCTGTGAGTGTGAGACTATCTCAAACTCATCTTCATACTCTCCTTATGGCAAATTCAACTTCTCCTACCTTTAAAGTTTTCACTGGAACAAGACAGAACTGACGACGTTTCACATACAAGTGACAGAACCAGCTTTAATTTTTATCTTACTTTGGTAGTAAAACTTTCTTACACTGAAACCTAACATTTATTTATTAATATTGCTTAACAGTTTTTAGGGCTGAAGCACACAATGATGCTCACAGCAATTGAAGTGGATTCTACAGAGTGTCTGCAGGTTATGGATTTTCTTGCCAGGGTTCTATTATTTTGTACAGAAATACAAAATGGCCTTGGTTCAGTGTACTTTTTATATTATGTAGGAATTTTAAATATAATGTAAAAAATCATTGTATAGTACTTGGAGAAAGGAAAGAAAATTAAAAGTCATTTTCACTGAGCCTTGTTGTTTCACTCCGTTTTATCAGTGACAACCATTCTAACATTCCTCTCATCTTAGGTGACACCTCTCTCTGGCTCTGTCAGCATCTTCCTGATGACCATCTCTTCTCTCACCTGTGACCATTTTTTATTCTTCTTTTGGAGAATTTTTTCTTCTTTTTAATTGGGTTTCTGTTTTTTTTTTTCTATTAAGCTACAAGATTCAAATAATTAAACTCAAAATGAAAGAAGAGACATTGCAACTGATACCACAGGAATGTGCCAATGATAAACAATTTTATATGAACAAACTGGATATCCTAAAGAAATGGATAAATTCCTGGAATCATATATGTTGTTCAGACTAACTCACGAAAAAATAGAAAATCGGAACCAATAAACAATTGAAGGGACTGTGCTGGTTAGTTTTCATCAACTTAACACAAAACATACGTGGGAAGAGGAAATCTATTGGGAAATTCTCTATCAGATTGGGCTGTGGACATGTCTATGGGGACATTTAATCGGTTGTTTGTTGATGTGGAAGGGCCCTGCTCCTTGAGGGTGGTAGCATCTCTGGGCAGGTGGGTCTGGTCTGTTTAGGAAAGAAAGCTGAGTACGTCAGAAGAAGCAAGTCAGTAGACAGCAACCTTTGTTAGATTTTTGCTTCAAGATCCTCTCTTGGTGTCCCTCAGTTGTGGAGTCTGTGAGCTAAAGTAAGCCCATTCTTCTCCCAGTTGTGTTTGGTCAGTGTTTTATCACAGCAACAAAAAGCAAACTAATACAGGGAAATTGGATTAATAATAAAAGTCTTTAACTAAGGAAAGCCAAGAGTCAAATAGTTTTCTGGTGATTCTGTCAGGCATTTAAAAATACTCGGCAGCAATATTTATTAAGATTGTCCAAAAGTTGATGATAAGGAATTGTTTTTTTCATAATCATGTCATGGGTCTAGCATTACTATCATACTAAAGCTAACCACACAAGAAAAAGACAGCTAGAGGCCAATATCCTCAATGAATACAAATTTAAAATTCCACAGCAAATTTAGCAAGCCAAATTCAGATTCACTGTATGTAAACTGATTGATATGAATCATTTTGTCAAAAGAACAAAAGATAAAACCACATAATTATCTCGATAAATGCAGGACTCATTTGACTCCCTTCACTATAAACAAAAAAGAAAAAGAAATAACTATTTTATAGCTCGAACTGACCTCCACAAAGCTACATATGACAGGTTTGTTGTATATCATTCTCTCTAAGATCAGAGACAATGTAAAAATGTGTATTTGTGCCACTTCTAATTTCAATGGTGGCAGAAGTCTTAGCCAGAGCTATTAGGCAGAAAAAGAAACAGATGACATTCAAACCGAAAAAGAAGGAGTAAATTTGTTTCCCATGCAGATGACATGACCTTTTATCCAAAAAAACCCTTTGGTACCATCAAAAAAGAACAGATGTATAACTAACAAAAATGTCAAAGAAGTTTCTAGCTATACATTCATGCTATTAAAATCATTATTGCATAGTTAATCTTGATTTTTTTGTCCTCCTCCATTTCCAATTACACAGTTTCATCCCCAGCTCTGTAGCAGACAACATGTAGGAGACTGCCCTCTCTCTGATTTTACTCCCTATGGACATTGCTAAACCTCATGGCAGACCCAGCCATATTCCTTCATGTGGATCTTTTCATACACACACCCCAATTCTAGAACATCCCCATTGTTTTTGTATCTGCTCCCAATACCTGGAAACACCTGCAAGGACTCAGAAGTATTCTCTAACAGGCAACACATACATACTACATGGTTCAAAGATCCAGGGAAGGCAACAGAAACCAAGGATCCAACCAAAGACAAGACTGGATATCATTACCTAGAATCACTATCATCACAAACCTGGATTCCTACATACCAGTTCAAAAACATAATTATTAACATCCAAACAATATGCCTCTACTAAAACCCAGCAACCCCACTACAGTAGGCCATCAGAAATACAATATACCTGAAGCATAAAACAAGGGCTACAAATTAGCTATTATGAATTTACTTAAGGACAAAGAGGATGTGAATAAATCCATTAATAAAGTCTGTGAAAACATAATCAGTGAATTGAAATGAAAAAAATGAAAACAAACAAACAAACAAACAAAAAATAGTTCAAGACATGATAGCAGAAATAAAACCATTAAAGAAAACTCAAACTCAGATAAATTAAGAATGAAAACTTTAAGAAGTCAAACAAAAACCTCAGAGGTAAGCCTCACCAACAGAGCACAAGAGATGGGAAACAGACACTCAAAAACTGAAGGCAAGATAGAAGAAATGAATATTTCAGTCAAAAAAAATGTTAAATCTAAAACAAACCAGGCACAAAACATCCAGGAAATGTCGGACACTATGAAAAGGTCAAATGTATGAATAATGGAAAGACAGAAAAGAGAAGAAACCAACATCAAAGGCACAAGAAATATTTTCAGCAAAACCAAAGAAGAAAAAGTCCCTAAACTTAAAGGAGAGGGTGTCTATCAAGGTACAAGAAGCTTACAGAACATCAAATTGAGGGGAAAAGAAAAGATATTCTCTTGGCACATAAAAATAAAAACACTAAACATACAAAACAAGGAAAATATTAATAGCTGCCAGAGAAAAAGACTAAGTATCATATATAGGCAGACTCATTAGAATAACACCTAACTAACATCCCAGTGTAGACTCTAAAAGCCAGAAGGGTCTTTTCTCATGTTCTACAACCTCTAAGAGACTACAGATGCCAGCCCAGACTATATATCCAGAAAAACTTTCAATCACGAAAGATAGAGAGAGTAGGCTAGAACAAGGAAGTAGGCTTCAGACAAGAAAATGAATTTGGGTTAGGACAGGGAAGTTGGCTCAGATATTTTGGTCATCCTGATAAGCCCTTAGAAACAGTGATCCATTGATCATGGGAGTGTTCATGGAATTGTGTTTAATGCCTTGCTTGTTCCTTGACTATTTGCATCTATTGTATTACTAGACCTTCAACCTAGAACTGACCTTAATACCTGCATGTAATTAAAAAGGTATAAAAGCAAAAAGGAGGAGGGGGATGTGATAGGGGGCTCTAGAGAGGGGAAATGGGGAAAGGGGATGACATCTGAAATGTAAATAAATAAAATATCCAATAAAAAATAAAAACAAACAAACAAAATTCAAACAATATCTATCTCCAAAGCCAGCTGTATACAAGGCACTAGAAGAAAAACTGCAACTTAAAGAGGTTAATTACATCCAAGAAAGCACAATAAATAAATAATCCCATATCAGCAAATTAAAAGATGGGGGAAGCACACCGTAAAAATAAAATAAATAACAGTAAGTAAAAAAATGCTCATTGATATTTGCACTCCTCAGTTCCTCAATTAAAAGACACAGATTAAAGTATTGGATTAAAAAATGGGAACCTTTCTTCTGCTTCGTTCAAGAAACACACCTCACCATCAAGGATAGACATCTCAGGTTAAAAGAATGGAAAAGGTAGTATAAGCAAATAAACCCATAAGCAAATCAATATAATTCATATTAATATCTTACAAAATGTACTTTAAGACAAAACTAATCTGATGAGATAGGGAATTACATTACATTCTTATCAAAGGAAAATCCCAGCAAGAGAATATTAAAATTCTAAACATCTATTCCCCAAACACAAGGACACCCAAGTTTGTAAAAGAAACACTGCTATGGCTGAAATCACATATTGACCCTCATATACCCCACTTTCTTTGACAGGTCACCCAGATAGAAACTAAACAGTGAAATTCTAGAGCTAACTGGCAAATGGACCAGGGAATATTTGTAGAACATTTCATTAAAACACAAAAGAACATACTTCTTTTTCATCACTTTATGAAACTTTCTCCAATGTTGACCATGTACTTTGATACAAAGAAAGTGTCAACAGATATAAGAAAGTCAGTGTAACACTATGCATTTTTTTCCAGCCACCAAGGGTCAAAGCTGAACATCAACAACAACAGAAAGCTTACAAACACATAGAAACTGAACAGCTCTTTACTAAATGAAAAATGTGTCAAGTAGATATTTAGAAAGAAAGTAAGATTGTTTTAGAATTGACTGCAAATGAAAACACAACATATACAAACCTATGGGGCACAATGAAGGCAGTTCAAGTTCACAGTACCAAGTGCCCACATAAAAGACTAGAGAGAACTCACATTAGTAACTTAATGGCACACTTGAAAGCTCTAGAACACACACACACACACACACACACACACACACACACACAAACACAAAGAAAGAACATCTAAAAAGAAAATATGATAAGAAATAAACTCAAGGCTGAAATAAAAAATTAAAATAAAAAAACTATAAAAATAATCAATGAAATGAAGAATTGACTTTTGGGGAAAATCAGTAAGATTGCTAGATACTTGGACATATTAACTAAAAAAAAATGGAGAAACATAATCCAAATTAACAAAATTAGAGACAAAAATGGAGGCCATAACAATAGATACCAAAGAAATCCAGAGAATAAAAAGGATATTCTTTAAAATCGTTACTCCACCAAACTGGATAATCTAAAAAGAAATGGATATTTTTCTTGACAAAGACCACCTACCACAGTTAAATCAAAATTAGATAAGCAACTTAAACAAATCTACAAGATCTAGTGAAATAGAAGTTGTAATTCAAAGGCTACCAACCCAAAGCAGCTTGGGATAATATGGATTCAGTTCTGAATTCTATCAGATTTTCAAAGAATGAATGCCAACCAATACTTCTCAAATTGCTTTGCAAATAGAAAAAAAATATCATTGTCTGATTATTTTTACAGAGTTGTAATTACCATGATATCTAAATGACATACTGATCCAACTAGGGAATTAAAGACTAACTAGGGAATTAAAGACCAATTTTCCTTTACAGCATGAATATAAAACTCTGCTCTAAATACTCACAAATTAATTTCCAAGAACATGTCCAAAAGATCATTCACCACAACCAAGTAAATTTCATTCCAGAGATTCAGGGATGATTCAACACATATAAATTGACAAATCTAATCCACCATATAAATAGAGTGAAAGACAAAAAAACCACATATTAATCTCGTTGATGCAGAAAAGGCCTTTGGCAAAATTCAACATGCCTTCATGATTAGGCAGAGATTAGGGATACAAGACACATACTTTAAAATAATGAGAGTTTACAGAAAGCCCACAGCCAACATCAACTGTAAGGAAGAGAAACTAAAATCAGGAATAAGACAAGGATATCCATTCTCTCTGTACTTGAAGCTTTAGCTTAAACAGGAAGACAACTGAAGGAAGTCCAGGTGATACAAATTGGAAAGGAAGAAGCCAAAGTATCTTCATTTGCAGATGATTATAATCTTATAAATAAATGACCCTTAAAAACTCCACCAGGAAACATCTACAACTGATGAACACATTCAACAAGATAGCTGCGTACAAAATTAACACACACATACACAAAAATATCATTATCCTTCCTGTATATAATTGACAAATGAACTGAGAAAGAAGTCAGGGAAACACCACCTTTCACAATAGCCTCAAATAATATAAAGTATCTTGGGTTAATTAGAACCAAGTAAGTAAAAGACTTCTACGGTAAAAGCTTCATGTCTTTGAAGAAAGAAATACATAAAGTATCAAAAGATGTAAAGATCATATTCATGGATCAGTAGGAGTCATATAGAATGAGTGTACACCCAATGAAAAGCAATGTTTCTATAGTATCTTATTTATTATTAATTTTACTATTTATTATTATTTAGATGAGTGTTTTCTAATGAGAGTGAGCAAAACCGGGTGTGGATTTATGTGGGTTGAAGGTACAAAGGATCTGGGATGAGATGTGGGAGGGGAGTTGTAATCATAATATAGCATATGAAAAATACATTATATTGTATCTGTTTTCAATATAAAAACAAATGAAATAAAGCAAAATCTTGTCTCATATGCATTAAGCGAAACAATTTAAAAAGAAATCAGGCAAACAATTTCATTTTAAAATAGCATTAAAACAGTAATTATTTGAGAGTAAATTTAACCAAAGAGCTTGAAGAACTGAATATTAAAAAAATATAGAATGTGATACTGAAGACAATGTAAGCACAAGGAAAGATATTCTGTGATCATGAACTGTTTGAAATGCCCACAGTGATGGAAATCATTGGAATCCCAAAGGCAGTTTCCTCAGAAATAGAAAAGAAAATACTTTAACTCACATGGAACTACAAAAGACTAGAGCAAGGAAATCTTAAGAAAGAAGAAAAAAATCAGAACCTTGCAGAAGGTAAAATGCAATCATATGGCTTACCGTGTGTGCAAGCAGACACATTGACCGACGGAAGCAGAGAACCTTAGAGCAAACCGCACACACCAATCATCAATATTTAATATGGGTGCCAATAATACTTGATCTGGAAGGATAGTTTCTTCAGCAAATTGCATTGAAAGTACTAGACATCTGCATCCAAAAATATCTGTATTTTACTGCAAACACAAAAATAAACTCAAAGTGAATTAAAGATTTAAGCAAGAGTTGAAGCCGCAAAAATCCTTAAAAGAATACACAGGGTAAATCTCCATGTAATGTTCCATCAAACTGAAAGTTTCTGAATGCTGCACACACTACAACCGGGTGGGAGGGTAGCACAGAATTGGGGGAATATATTTAGAACTGTACATATGGTAGTGGGGTGCTATTCAAGATATCTGAACCACAGATATCTTTCAACTGCCCTAATAATGGGACCCTTTAATACTATTCCTCATGTTAATGGTGACCCATAGCCATAAAATTATTTTTGTTGCAACTTCCTAACAGTAATTTGTGTTGGGAGTCGACTCCTAGCAGAAAGTGGCTATCATCTTTGCAGCCATCTCGAGCCATATACTCTGACAAGAGACTTGGTTTTCAACAGCCTACAACAGCTGAGCACACTCTGATAAACATCTTGTTTATCCTACATATCTTGTTTTTCTGTTTAGTGCTTCAGCTGCAAGGCGCATGTGGTATCCACGTCTGCAAGGCATGCGGTGCACGTGCTATCCACGCCATACATGCCTGTAAGGAGCACTCGGTATCCATGCCTGCACAGCAAGTGGCAAAGCATATAAATACCGCGATTTCCTTTCAATAAATGAGACTTGATCAGACCCTCTGTCTTGTCTCTATTCTTTGAGTCTCTTTCCCCTTTATCCCCACTCTCTCTCTTGCTAGACCCTGACCCAAGGACCGGAGCAGCAGCTCAGGCTGGAACACAATGGCCCCCAAACAGGATAGCGTGGGCCTCAACAATTTTGCTACTGTAATAAATTGTAATGTAAATATTTGTGTTTTCTTGTGATCTTAGAGACCCACAGATTGAGAGCCACTGGTCTAACAGAATCAATCTTATTACTGCAGTAACATTAACATGTCTCTTCAATTGATATGTACTTACGCCATGTCTGTCTTTTACAGTGGTGCTCAGAATGATGAGGTTCTCTCAACTTGCTCATTGTTGAGCTTCCCTGAAGTCAGGCTTAATTCTAGTTATCCTAGGCAGAACTGGGCCATCAAATTTATTTTCTACTTTCACACAGGGCTTGCTGATACTCCTGCCTATACAGTTTCTATTCATACATACACTTTGCAAGTAAGAAGGTGAGCACATTCGATAGACTTTAATGTTTAACACAGTATTGTCTACTCAGGGAATTTACCCACAGAATCATGTAATGGTCCAGTATTGCTATTACATTAGCAACTATCTAAAATGATTTATAAAGCGACAGACAGATGGGGGTGAAAGATACGGAAAAGAAAAAGTAAGTAAATTCTAACAATTTCTACAAGTATAAAAGTAAAACAGTGCCATCTTGGTTCAAATACTGTTACTATCAACGGAAAATTTAAATCTAACCAAAAGAAAAAATTCTTTCCACACATATTACAATTTTAAAATGAGTTCGTAGGGGGTCATGTTAGGAAATACAAAGGGAGTTACAGGGAGGAAATGGGGCAGACAGGATTACATTTTATTCCACATATATATTATAATCTCAAAAATTAGAATTAAAAATACAATTATAATAAATAACAATTAACAGTAAATTTTCGACGTAACACATTTGCTGATTCTCTGGGGATTTCACACCATGCTCTCCCACACAACACACTCACTTCCAGCCCTTCTGTGTTTGCTTCCTCACCCTACTCATCATCCCCCACAAAATTATAAATAGAAAAATAAAAATAAGCAACTCCAACCGGTGTTCTCTATATTCTCACTGGAGTAGGTTAAACTCTCAGTGGCCTGCTCATTAAGTAGAGCTGAGTCTTTCCCCTCCTGCATCCCTGGACCCCTCCTGAAGCCATCAGTTGTGGAGAGCTACTCTTCAGCATCCCAGTCACACTTTTTAAGAGTTCTCTTCCGAGGCTTTCTTTCTAGGCTGTTACTTTTTAGAAGCAGGAGAGTAGGGGTTGTCAGAGAAGCCTCCCATGTCCCTCCCTCTCAGCTATGCATCTGTAGTCATTGATGTCACAGCAGAAGTAGACGCCTCAATCTTCACAGTCATTTCTGTCCCTCCCTGATTTAATATCCCCTGTTCAGCTTCATTGTCCCCATTCTTGCCCGGTTGGCTTTGTTGTTTTTCCTTAAATTTGTTATGAACAGAGTCATTTCAAAATATCTTCCAAGAATTTAGGTTTTTATCTGTAGATATTTGTCTTCTTGGGTTTGGACTTCACCATCACAGTGATTTTTCTGGATGTTCATCCGCCCTTGTACAACACTGTACAAGCATTAAAGTGTTTGACTGGGAATTAAACTAAGGGAAACCATACTGTATAGCTTTTCCACTTGAACTTTACAAATGAGACTGATAAAAGTTGTCAGCATTATATATTCTTTAAAATATCAAAAATATCCTCTAGGAATTCAACCATATTGCTGATCCAATTTCCCAGGCCACCCTTAAGATGCTGTGCTACTAAGGTGTTAAAAAATTGGTTCCTTTGCCAAGCCTGTCTTTAACCTTTTGATTGTTCTAAAAGGAATTCATGTAAACATAAATCACTTTAAATCTGTATCACTTGTTATGAAGTTGAGCTCTTTGGCTCAAGTGCCATTTATACATATTATTAGAAATCTAATATTGTTGTTATACAAATGTGTAAAATTATATATATATTTTCAATTCTAAGTCAGAAATAGGGTAACTTGATCGAGCTTAGACAATTTGCTTTTGTACAAGTGACTGCACAGGGTTGGCACTGGTGATCCATGTTCTCTCCCTGACCTTCTGTCTGTCACATTTCACTTGTGATTGGATTTGGTAGCTTTGCATGAATGTCTTTCTTATTCTGAGAACAATCAACACAAAAGCAAATCAGAGAGAAACATACTTTGTCAGCATCTGAGTTCTACTCCAAAACTTCACTGAAGGTCTTCACCAATGAATAAATATCTCATAGCGACAAAACCCAACCTTGTAGCCCCAGGACTAAACGTCTTCCATGCAGAAGTGCCACGTTCAGATGAACCTGAGCAGGCAAAAGCTTGGATGCGATAAGATGTGTTTGTGTCTCCATCTAATAACTGGACTCCCTCTAGTGGTACAAGAGAAAGCTAAGGTCTGGCTGCTTGGATACAGAGACTTTCGAACCAAAGCAAACAGAGGTGGTGGTTAAGAGCTGCTGCTGTTGGAGGATCTGAGACATGAACTAAATAACAGAATCTCAAACTTCCACGTGAGGAAGCCTAACACCTCTCTTTTGTGACTGCTTTTGCTGCCTTAAGCCTGCCCCATAGCAACAGCTGTTGTGAGAGGACTTTATTGTTGTTTGAATCCAGGAAGAATCTTGAAAAGAGCACAGATGGATGTCAGCAGGTCCACGTGAAGACGGCTGTGTGGGCCCGGTCCTTGCTGTCTGAACTGAGAAGGTGAAGCACGAAGTGTTCTTCCTCTTCATCACTTAAAAACTGTCAAGTGCTGTGCCAGGTTCATTGTGGGACAGCACAGGCTTACAGTTCAAGGGAATAAAGAAAGTTTTAAGGTAAATATCGAAAACACATTAAAGAAAGTGTTAAATTTCATATCCAGATGGCCACAGGAGTTACCACATAGTACATTAAGGATAAAGTATTTACTTTTAGGTTGTGAAATGATAAGATGCCCTTCATACTGACTTGTATCAGTGACCTATTTATCCTTATCTATGCCTGTGTCTATAACTTTTCTATGCGTGTATATACATCTATAGGTATACATATAAAGTCAATAAAAGAAAACCCAGTGCCTATGAAAAATAGGCCACTTGGGAAAAATAGTTTTAACAAATAAAGAATTCTTATATATGAGAAGAAAAAAACACCAATTTCTTACTAGCAACTAGAAATAATCAATAATGTGTAGCAAATGCATTTCAGTTTAATAGAAATTACACAAATTAAATCTACTAATTAGTTTAATTAATTGTAGTTACTATATAACTATTCAGTTAACTCAACTAAGTGCTATTAATAACAACAACGTCAAAAATCTCATTAAAGCAGCAAAGTTTAAAAGGATTAATATTCACAAGTAGCGGTCTAATGATGTTGAGTCAGAATGGGAAAGACTTAATTTTTTTGGAATTTGATTAAAAGGAACAAGCTGCTACCTGATGCAAGATGACATCTTTTGGAGACTGCAGGATGTGGCACTCATGACATCACTGAAATTTGGTTGGCTGCACAGTGACCATGCCAATGAGAATGGGGAAATTTTTCACAAGGCCTCACACCTAGATGAGAAGCTCCAGTCAGGCAATGGTTGCTGAAGGAGGCAGGATCAGTTTTCTTTAGGGCTGAGCCTCCTGATAGGATATCTAAGCCAAAACATATGTAACATATCTAAGCCAAACGCTAAACCCTAAACATATGTACATACAGGCAGCAATAATCAGACTCAACAGGTTGTGTATAAGCACACACATATATGTAACAATGATAATTAGAGAAGCAGAGGTCACAGGTTTGAGAAGGAGTTGAGGGAAGAATGAGGGAGGGGGTTGGGGAGAAAAGGGAGGGGTGGAAATGATGTAAACACAGTATATTTGTGTATGAAATTCTCAAAGAAACACGAGCAACTTTTTACTTGTGTTTTAAATCCGAGAAGAAAAAAACAATGGGGTGGGTGATTATGTAGAACCGTTTGTATCATAATCTCTTGGTAACATTCGGTGGAATAGCAGACAAAACAACTAACAACATCCAACCCTAAGTATGTTGCCATGTTGTGATGGCTAAATAATTGGAGACAAACACAGAACATTCCATGGAAGAACAAACATATGGTCTACATGTATAACATTATCATAAAAAATATTAACTCCAAAGTGAAAACAACTTACAGAAGAACATTACAACACAGGACGACGATGACTCTGTCTAGAGAGTAAGCTGTGTGCTCATATGAATTAACATGGGAACATTTCTACTAGTGGTGAGAATACGGAAGCTTTCCCTTTTATTTTTACGTTGCTCTGTTGTATACATTTCCCCCACGGTTATGACACATTGCGTTTATTAGCATATAAACCAATTACATGATTTTTCTTTAGGGCGAGAAAGCTTAATAGATTGGTAAAATCCCCATCAAATTCTCTTAACTACATTTTCCATGAGGCTTCCAAACCCAGACATGTAATTTCTTGCTTCAGTTTATCTTAGCGCTGAGGTCAATGAACAGAACAACAAAGGGGTTCAATCTCTTCAGACCACAAAAGATCTAATTCACTAGTGAAAAATGTTCTCTTCTGATCCTCTGGGCACTGTAGCGAGGTTCCATACCTCAGGGGGTAAAAAAGAAACATGTAAGGACAGGAAGCAGAAAGCCTCACTCAGAGGGACATACCAACACATCTCCATGGTAACAACACACACTCTATGCCTACATTCTAAACATGTACATACGGGCTCCATAGGGCCTGGTGCTACTTGGGTTCAAGTGTAAGAGCAGAGAAAATGGCTTAACATTGCTGCTCCTACACAAGGAAAAGATGCAGATGGCCAAGGAATCCATGGGCCTTCTCCTCCACTTAAAATCTTTCTGATTCCATCATGACTTCCCAATCATCATACTAAGCTCTCAACTTCTTTGAGATAGAATTCTCTGTCATCAATATTGTGGCCAAAGTTACTCTGTCCGTTACTTTAGCAGAGCCAGGCAGGATTGCTCTGAAATCTTAGTGTTGTCATAAGTATTATGGTATTACGTCATTCTATTTAAGAAATAAGTAAACTCTTTAACTTTTCTTATCTATAGGATAGCACATTATTGTTACATTTAGTGCTGGTGAAGGACTTTAGTATAATGCTTAGTTCAGAGCCGGTGTTTCAGAACTGAAAACCAAACCATCCTCTGTATTAAAGCAAAGCAGGAATTATCTTCTATTAATCAGAAGTTGGCTGGCTATATAATTTGTTAAACAAATAAGATCATTTTTGACAGTAAAAGTGTGTTTGCTTTAGTTATGCCAAGGCACAAATGAAATCTGGAATAGTCTCTGGGAAAGTTAAAATGGTCATGCTGGTTAGAAGATTATTAACATAGTACCTTCAATCATACAATATTTACAATGGCTGGTGATTTAAGGTCAGTTTGAGTTTGATGATTTACTTAGGAGCAATGGTTTGGGAGACTCTGATAATTCTCTGAGCATGCATACACATCATTATTTCCATAATGCTGTCCCTATGTGGAAGGTTATTCATATCCATGATGCCTAGAATATTGTACATAATAAATAAATGTTTACTGAATCCATGTCCAAATGTCCCCAAACTATTAGTTTCAGCTATCAGGAAATCAAGGCGGCAGCTACTTAAATAGTCAGCCTAAGACAGCAGCAATCATCTCTACTGTCTAAGTGTCAAGAATAGAGATTGCAGATTGCTATTCTCTACACAGTATTCTTGAAATTTTAGAGGAAGGTAGAAAAGCACTTGACTTTCTTGGCACTCTTTAGACTCTGTTTGCCTGTTGATTCACATGTTGAACCTTCTAGACAATGAACCATTTTAGGATGGGCACCACCAGGGTGTTTGTGTTTGTATCTCCAGGAAGTGCACAGCAGAGAGCCCAACAAATACTTGCAGGATTAAGAAATAGTAATAATGAAATAACTGTAAAATAAACAATCATAAAATAAAAGGCACATTGTAGTTTGCCATACAAATTTAGAAATTCCATTTACCTTTGGGTCTCAACTTTATAGCCATAGGAGGAAGATGGGTAATAAAATCTCCTGCATGTCAGTCAGCACCATAAGTCATACACATTACTAAGAGAGCAAATTTCTATAACACTGTGTGCTTCATGCTGTTAGATTTGGGTCTGGAAGAACTGGAGTTTGAATATGACTTTTGTGAAGGCAGCCAAGTCTTATATTCCAGTGCTGTAATGGTTAAATTCAATGCTCTGAAAAGAAATGAATGTTGCCTACTGTTCAGTGTATGTATGAAAAACATCACCACTATGTGTCCATATCTAAGATTACTTTAAAGATTTAGGGTTCTATTACCTTTAAAATTTCTAATTAAGTTCATAATGCTCTTAAGATAAAACATAGCATTTATATTTCTATTCATAATGAGGAAAAGAGAAAACCTTATTTGATTTAGACTATTGGGCATTTATAGTGAATTGGTAGATTAAATAAACAGAAATTGGTACACACTAAAAGCTGCCTACTGATAGAACACATTTTCATAAGCATAAAATTCTCATCATCAATAATAAATGATGGGTTGTTGGCACATTTCTCTGAATTACTGTGAATGACGTTGGTTGCTTATCCTAGTATTTGGGTTCTCATGGAGGCTTATTATCTGGCTGATTCGTTAGGAGTCTGATAGTCCAAAAGTTTTCACTCTTTGTCCACAAGAATATCAGAATATAAGTACATCAGGAAGACTGAAGAGATTTGAAGGAAGACTTGTCAAGTGTGGTACAATGCTTTGGGTAACTGTGTGCATGTGTACATGTTTGTTAGTCCATGTGACCACACATGGGAAAGAGGGACTCAGCAAGAAAGAGACACTAGACAAAGAGCCATCATCACATTCTGAGCCAAGGAAGAAGTAAGAACACCTTGAAGTTGGCTGTTTTCTTTAGAAGAGTTTCAATTTTTTCCTCTTTTAAAAGAATTATCCTATAAAATACAAATTTCCTTATGCCATTTACATATACAATTTTTATTGGTTGATCCCCTTGATCTCCCCCTGGATTTCATGGCCTTACCTCCAATGTCCACTCCATTCTTCTGCCCTCAATGTCGCCCTTTTATACCCTCTGCATCCCCTTATGCCTTCCTTAAGCCCTCGTTGTCTTTCTCACCGGCCCTTCCTACACCTATCCTACTTAACCAGACATATTTAACCATTTAGAAACTAGGATGCACATGAGAAAGCACACGTAGTGTTTGTCTTTTGGACTCTGGGTTCTCTCACTTAATATTTTCTAGTTCCATCAATTTCCCTGATGTTTTGATAACTCCTCATTTCTTCAAAGCTGAAATTCCAGTATATGTGTGCATTACATTTTTGTTATCCACTCATCTGTTGATGGATCTAGGACATCCAGTTTTCACAGTTGTAGAAAGAGAGGCCATAAACACGTGTGTGAGCAAGCTCCTCTGTAGCAGGATGTACTGTCCAAAAGGGTTAAAGCTAGGTCATAATAGTTCTGTTTTAGCCTTTGGAGCTGTTTCCCATTAATTTACATAGTAGCCACAACAGACTATGCTCCAACTACAGAGAATAAGGAATTCCCTCTCCTCACACCCCTGTCAGCACTTATCCTTTGATTTTTCAGTATTAATCATTTTGATTGGGGCAAGACAGAGTCCCGAGGTAGTTTTAATTTGAGTTTTTCTGATTGTAGGAACTTTAAATAATTAAAAAATATTTATGGTCATTTGTATCTTCTCTTTTCAGAACTGTGTGCTCAGGTCATCCATCTATTTATTGATTAGCAGTTTCTTTCCCTTCCCTTCCTTTCCTTTTTTTTTTTTTCCTGTGTGCTTCATCCTGCCTCTCAGGTCTTTATATATTCTAGATGTGAACTCTCAGATATATAGCTAGGAAAGAATGTCTCTCATTGTGTAGGGTATTTACTCTCTTGATAATATCTTTTGCTGTCCAGCATGTTTTTAAATTTTATGTAACCCCACTTGTCAATTTCTGGGGCTATTTTTTATGCTGTTGGTTTTCTACTCAAAAACTTCTTATCTACATCTGTGGTGGTTTGAATATACTTGCCCCATAGGGAGTGGCATTGTTAGGAGGTGTGGCCTTGTTGAAGGAAGTGTGTCACTGTGGGGGTGGGTTCTGGAGGTCTCCTATGCTCAGGTTCCACCCATCATGAAAAAGCCAGTCTTTCCCTGTCATCTTTGAATCAAGATGTATAACTTTCAGCTCCTTCTTCATCACCATGTCTGCTTGCTTGCTGCCATGCTTCCTGCTATGATGATAATAAACTAAAACTCTGAACCTGTAAGCCAGCCCCAATTCTGTTCTTTATAAGAGTTGCCTTGGCCGTGGTGTCTCTTCACAGCAATGAAAACCCTAAGACAGCACCTATATCCCAAAGTGTTTTTCTTATGACTTCCTTTTGCACTTTGAGCATCTTAGGTCTTAAATTAAGGGATCTTTGATATACTTATTTTCACTTAGGTCCCATTGGTCTACATATCTGTTTTTGTATCAATTGAATAATATCTTTGTCATTTTGGCTTTGTAGTATAATTGAGAAGAATCCTAAGAATTCAAGGGATACAGGAAGGAGTTGAGATAAAAATCAAATGCCTTTGTCAGCCTACCTAAACCTAGAAAAAGAAATAGACATTAAAACACAGAAAGCATTTTAGATGCCAAGTAAACATGAGAAGAAAAAAATTGTATCATATCATAGAAGAGATATCAAAAATACAAAATAAAAACTATTTAAAGCTGTAAAAGTGAAACATCAACTAGCATACAGTGGCAGAAATTCTAAAATAGCATTAGATGTTATCTAACACAGAAAGCCAGAAATTATATACTTTAAAGCTTTGAAATTAACTGTCTACTAAGATTGATGTACCCAACAAACTTATCTATTAAAACAGACAGTGAAATTGAAATATTTTAAGACAAATAAAAGTTAGAGCAATTCATGATAATTGAGCCAACACATCAAAAATGCATTGAAAAATTCTATGTACAAGAGAAGAATGGTTTAAGACACAAGAATGAAGGAAAGAATACATTCATGAGAGCAATAGACAGTAAGAGAAGAACAGGGAAGAAAACAATCAGGTCTGGCATAGCAAACTAAGAAATATCCAGCACTATTAAGAGGAAAGGAAGATCTGCCAACTAATCAATCAGAGAAAAATCTACACATTAACCAATCAGAAAGATCTACCAGCTAACCAATCAGAGAAAGAACCATCAATTAACCAGAAAAAAATTCTACCAGCTAACCAATTAGAGAAAGATCTACCAACTAATCAATCAGAGAAAGATCTACCAATTAACCAATGAGAGAAAGATCTATTAACTGACCAATCGGAATGATAAAGAGCAAAACAAGCTACAAAGATGCCTTCTCCTTACTTTCCCTGCCTCTCCAAGCACACTTTATGAAGACTTCTCAATTTTGACATTTATAAATCTATCTAGTTACACTCATTGCTCAATATTTCAATTTCAAACATTATATTTATGTTTCTGAAATTTCACTCAAGACTCTAGTGGAAATACTGATAAATGAATCTTACTGTATTCTACATATTGTGAAGCAACTAAGTGTAGAAATCCTGTGAATTTCATTCTAATTGCCAGATACTGAAACAGTTTCAGTCAGTCGTCTTGGACTTTTTGTGTCTTAAAAAATGTTGTTATTTTTTTAAGAGTATAGAGTAATGTAAGTCCTCAGAAAGTAGAAAGCAACTCTATCTCTGGGTAACTGAAGCTCAAGACTCCCCTTGTAAGTCTGTGGCTTTCTGGGCAAACATTCAGCCTCACATGGAGAACCAGCTGGAGAGTCTAAAATGAACTGTCTTTGTTTAGTTTAGACTCACTATGTTCTATTTCAGCCTTGAAAATAGTTACCTTCCTGACCAAACGATTCCTAAGTGTTTATTATGTGTTTTGATATCCCCAAAGAAGTAGATGAAAATTTGGGGGAACATTGCCAAGTTTTGTAAAATGTACACTAAAATTTGCATTTTATAAAATATTTTTGCCTTACTATATTATATTGCATGCATATAATATTATTTTCTTGTACAACCTTTTACACTGTTGTGGCTAGCATTTTTGTGTTATCTAATTATTTGCCTGTATCACTAATTAAGCTGAGATATTATCAAAAATGGATTGAAATAACTGTTGATGAAAATCAGAGCAAAGCGATTTAATATTGTTTCTTTATCTATCTTTCTGCCTATTTATCTGCACATGTCATTTTAAAGACAATATCTCAAGTAGCCCAGGCTAGCCTCAAACTTTCTTTGTAATATAGTATGACCCAGAACAAATGTCTGTCACTACTCCTAGGGGGCTAAGATTGCAGAGTCTGGCCACCATAACTAGATTATACACATTTTCTTGTTGTTGTTATATTTCTTGTTGTTGTTGTTTTGACATAGGCCATTGTTTTGTGACTCTGATTGTCAGTAAATTCCCAGTGTGGACCAGATGAACTTGAACTTACAGTAATCTTACTGCCTAGGTCCCCCTAGTACTGTGATTACTGGTTTGTGAAGCCACATATGTAACTACAAGTATTCTGAACTTTCCTAAGGTGGAAAAAAAAAAGCAGCTTCATGCCCAAGTGGATGTGCCTGACTAAATTAGGAATAATTTCAGAAGATCCAATGCCATCTAATAAGTTCTTAGTGTCAGAAGAAAGCCTTATTGGGGACTTTCTTTGGTCATATAATGTTAGAATGAGTAGAGCAGCTGTTTTTGTCAGTTATCTATATTTATCATTGTGCTGCAATTGAGTAGAAATTAGGGTGGGGACGGGGAGTGTTAGTTGGGGTGGGGAGTGAGGTTAGTGGAGGGGTGGGAGTTTTAGTGCGGGAGGTGGAATGAGGGCAAGACTTGTAATAGGGGTTACTGGGAGGTGAGGAAGGGCTGATATTGGGTTGTAAATTGAATAAATACATTTTAAAAAATCCATTTCTAATTGTGCCTCAGCCTTTGATCCTATAGTTTTTGTTTACTATAAACAAGACGTGTAGTGTGGCTCAGTCCTATCATACAACTTTAATTCAGGAACTAAATAAAGTCAACCATAAGTCAAGAGGTGGAGCATGTAACCACCTAGTGGGAATGGACATAAGTAGACAGAAAGAAGGGTCTTGGAATTGACAGATATTTAGGAGGAGAAAGAGATTTTTTTCCTTCTGGAATGTCGAAGGAATAGGAAGATCAGCTGGGTGCTTTCTCTGCCTCTCTGAGCTAGCAGGCTTTCACCCCAGTGGCTTCTGAGTCTTCACTGGTAAAATCAAACATTTGGAAATTAGTTTTTTAAAACAACAAAATCGGTCTGGGCCCAAGCACTGAGCAGATCCCAGGTGACAGCTCTGCCCCCAATTTCACAAAACCCAGAGGAAGCAGGCCTCCCAGGAGCTCTAACCTGAGCAGTATCTTAGGTAAGGAGTCAGCAACACCTGCACTAAACAGGGAGTAACTGGGACCCACTGGGACCCAGAAAGACACTCCTGGCCTAGAGCACTGGTTCCTTAGTGTCTGCGCCTGAGCTTTAACCCGAGTAGTAACACCCAGCCCACACAGTTCTGAAACAACCAAGATAACAGAAAAGACAAGCTCCAGTCAGAGACAGTGAGTGCAGGTAGCACTAAGGAGATCCAGATGGCAAAAGGCAAGCACAAGAACATAAGCATCAGCAACCTAGGAGGGTACTTGGCATCATTAGAACCTAGTTCTCCCACACTAGAAAGTCCTGAATTCCCCATATCACCAGGAAAGCAAGATTCAGATTTAAAATCACTTCTAATGATGACGATAGAGGACTTTAAAAAGGACATAAATAACACTCTTAAAGAATTTGAGGAGAACACAGGTAAACAGGTAGAAGCCCTTAAAGAGGCAACACAAAAATCCCTTAAAGAATTACAAGAGAACACAACCAAATAGGTAATGGAATTGAATAAAATCATCCAAGATATAAAAATGGAAGTAAAAACAATAAAAAAAAATCTCAAAAGGAGACTACCTGGAGATAGAAAACCTATGGAAAAGATCAAGAGTCATAGATGCAAGTATCACCAACAGAATACAAGAGATAGAAGAGAGAATCTCAGGTGCAGAAGATACCATTGAAAATATTGACACAACTGTCAAAGAAAACACAAAATGCAAAAGGTTTTTAATATAAAGCATCCAGGAAATCCAGGACACAATGAGAAGACCAAACCTAAGGATAATAGGTATAGATGAGAGTGAAGATTCCCAACTTAAAGGGCCAATAAATATCTTCAACAAAATTATAGAAGAAAACTTACCTAACCTAAAGAATGAGATGCCCATAAACATACAAGATGCCTACAGAAGGCCAAATAGACTAGACCAGAAAAGAAATACCTCCCATCACATAATAATCAAAACACCAAGTGCACAAAAAAAAGAAAGAATATTAAATGCAATAAGGGAAAAAGGCCAAGTAACATATAAAGGCAGACTTATCAGAATTACACCAGACTTCTCACCAGATACTATAAAAGAGAGAAGATCCTGGACAGATGTTATACAGACCCTAAGATAACACAAGTACCAGCCCAGGCTACTATACCCAGCAAAACTCTCAATTACCATAGATGAAGAAACCAAAATATTTCACGACAAAACCAAATTTATACAATATCTTTCCACAAACCCAGCATTACAAAGGATAGTAGCAGGAAAGCTCCAATACAAGGAGGGAAATTATACCCTAGAAAAAGCAAGAAAGTAATTCTCTTCCAACAAATCCAAAAGAAGATAGCCACACAAAAATAATTCTACCTCTAATAACAAAAATAACAGGAAGCAACAATCACTGTTCCTTAATATCTCTTACCATCAATAGACTCAATTCCCCAATAAAAAGATATAGGCTGACAGATTGGATATGTAAACAGGACCCAGCATTTTGCTGCATACAGGAAACCCACCTCAGTGACAAAGACAGACACTACCTTAGTGTAAAAGGCTGGAAAATAATTTTTCAAGCAAATAGTCCTAAGAAACAAGCTGGAGCAGTCATTCTAAAACCTCCAGCCTGAGAACACAAAAGAAGGGACTCATGGTTCCACCTGTATAGGTACTTGAGGGTAGCCTTGTCAGTCATCAGTGGAAGTGGAGGGCCTTGGTGCCCGAAAGTTTGGATTCCCTAGTGTTGGGGAATTCTAGAGCAGGGAGGCAGGAATGGGAGGATGGTAGGAGCACACCCTCATAGAAACTCCCAGAATTATATTGATTAGACATGATAGAGGCAGGACACCAGAAGGCTAGATTTCAGAATTCAAACAAAAAATTATGTTGATACTAACACTTGTTTTGAGAATTGTATACTGCAGAATACACAACCTTGGTGTATCTACTCATCAAGCAAGCTGAGCAGACCTGCTTGAGCTTCTGATGTCCTGGAATTCCAGCTGGATGCAGTGAAGACACAGACATCAGAGGCTTATCAATTTACTCTTCCTCTGCCCTTCTTCTAATAACTCAACGCCTGTAATCAGCTTGAAGAAGTTTATGAAGATTCGGTGTTCCTAGTCTCTGGGCTTGGGTACTGGAGTGGTTAATAATGAGCTGTCTTTCTAGGGAAAAGTAGTGAGATTTTTTTGGAACAGGGAGGATTAGCTAGAATTTATTGCATAGCCATAACCTATTGGTAGGAATCTGTATAATTGTTATTAAGATGAAGTTATAAATTCTTAAATGGTACAAAATTTACTTTGATTTCAAATTTAAGGTATTCATTAGTATGAGTTTCTTATTGATATAAAAGTGAGATTAATACTGTTACTCTCATAGGCATTGTGCATACATTTAGGTATACAAATCTTAGACCCAGTCCTTCTTTAACTGTTTTAACTGATTTGAGATGGTTAGCCTGTGAATTAAGGGACTATAGCAAATTCATGGCTCTGAGTTTATTGTTAGGGTGTTTTCTATATTTTGTTTAGAAATAGCTGAGAGGAGTTAACAGACAACAGTCCAGATTGCCTTACACGGATAATTGGTTTTCAAAACGTCAGAAGTCCACAGAATTGACATTACAAACATTTCTGTATTAATGTTCATTTTGATTAGAGACCTGTCTGTTCCTAACAGCTTCCTGTCTTTGGATTCTAAGAAGAAATTTAGCATCCTTGGAGTTACTCCAGTTGTGGCGAGACAGCCACTAGGCAAGAATTGCCTCTTTCCATCTAAAGACAAAATACTGTCCAGAAAAGGACACACTTGCAGAATAGTCGACTGATTATATCTGCCAAGACAGAGTAATCAGCCTTTAATAATTCTGCATTACTAGGTCTGTCAGATGATCCTGGGCCAGAAGGATGAAGTTCAGAAGCTCCAACATCTTGTAATATAAGTACTGTCCAGGTGTTCAGAGGTCTCTATACATTAGCTAAGTTTTAGAAACTATGCTTTGTGCTTCCCATAATTTCAGTTAATTCAGTCATTCTGGATTTCTGATGGGGTTGAAGACTTATAGTCTCATAGCCCATCCTGGCTATTTGCTTTGAGAGAAAAGATTTGAGAGAATGGTTTTCAGCTGACATTCATTCTAAAGCCAAGAAAAAAGCCACGTTTAGAACTAAGTCTTCTAGTTAGGAGAGATGACAGAGGTTCTGTTTAGTCAACAAAATGATGGACTGGGTATTAGGTCTATCTTGTACCTTACTGACACAAATTGGTATAGTTATGCTCTAATTGTATTTTGACAGAAAAGTTTCTTTTTTATTATTATTATTTTAACAGGAAGGGTGATATGTAGGAGGAGCTAAGGTTGGAGGAGTAAGGAAAGGAAGAGGAGGAGAGGAGGAGCTAGGAGATGAGGGGTAGGGAGGAACATGTAGGTGGATGTTCACATGTCTCTGCCAGTCAAAGGTAGTTGGTATATCTAGGTGGGGTATTGGGTTGCACTTCTGATTGTATGGGCATCTTGTTATTGAGCATTACCAAACTTATAAAGCCTTTGATTAATATTTTTAAAAAGTTATTAATAAAGAAAAAAACCAAATCCTACATTAAAATTAGTCTTAGGCTGTACTTTGAAACAGCGGGTCCACTAATTTACATTCTTCTCTCTTCAGCCAGTGCCACCTTGTCTATTAGTGGATGGATTACTTTCCCAACCTTTTGCCTCTGGTGGCAATTATGGAAACATGCCTCAAACAGTTAGTGGTTCAAAGTAGATATTTCTGTTTTCCTTCTTTGAGTAAGAAACTTTACAACCAAGTTATTTATTTTTACTTTAATTATTAAAGTCCAAGGTGTGGCTCTGACATTTTCCCTCATAAACTCAATACACTGGCAAAGCTTTTCTATACGTAAGTCTTCAATAACATGGTTTGGATGGATGGCGAATGGTCCTCAAAGGAGGAGTTCCCAGAAAGGTGCTACAGTAAGGTGACGGGAAGTTTAGAAGTTAAATTCAATGCTAAGCTCTTACATCACTGAGGGCTGGCATTCAAAATTGCCCTGCTCTATTCTGCATGTGGCTTCTGTCTCTTGCTCCTGAGGTGAGTGATTTGTTCTGCCACCCACTTCTGCCACAAGACATCTAATAACTACTTGCCACTAGTGGATTCCTATCTCAAACTCAAGTTTCATTCCAGAAATTTACAAGAGAAAGAATAATAGCCAAGCCCAGGTTCCTCTGAGACTTTATATTGAAAGATTAATTTTAATCAAGTCAAAGTATATACTCCTGTTTAAGTTATTTTCCTCTGTTCTCGAGCACAAGACCTTCTATTCTGTCTAAAAGCTTGTTCAAAAATAATCATCTTCCTGCTACCTGACAAAAATGTCTCTTGTGATGATGGATGCTCCCAGTTTTTTTGAGATCTAGATTCTACTGTAGTGAAATAGACTTAACAACAAACACTCTCTCATTCTGCTGAAGGAAAGGGGAGCTGCTGGTGACATTGAAATAAAAAGGAAACTTTGAAGAGCTCTCAGCTCATCTTACAAGGCCTGCAGCCTGCCTGTGCCACACAGTTATCGCTCCAGAGTGTCAGATGACAAGGTCCAAGTCAAAGTGTGGAGTACAGCTTGGAGGACCTCTTTGTGTCTTGATGCAGATGTCCTCAATAAATCCAACCCAAGATGCCATCTACTTCTGAGTCATAGTCATTCAAAAACTGCAACAGCTTTGAAATTTCCTGCTCATGATTGATACTGGAATAGTCTATGGGTTCCTGTGACCCCCACCCTCAGACTATGTGAATATCACAATTGCCAGCATGTAGATTTTGTGTCATTAACTTCTTCCATTTGTAACAGTAAGTTCATTTAATGAAATTACAAAAGCTGAACTCATTAATGAAAAACTGTGGGTTTATGTATCCATAGGTCAGTGTTTATGGTAACAAAAGACTTCCATAAAGCAGGTCAACATAGCTAATTGATATTTTTGGCAAAGGAGGACTGTTAACGTGGGAGAGAGAGCCATCTACCATATTCTGATATAACTTTGTTTGGAATGGGATTCTTTATTATTATCAAGGAAATGCTTCCATGCTTCAGAACAATGAAGACTGAATGAATAACTATTGTTAATTAGACTTGACAACACTGAAGAGTGGGGTAGCATACAATACCTCATCTTCTCATCTGGGTATAGTAATTATCAAAAGCTTCCAATTGTCTCTTAGACTAGAGCTCTCTTTCTCTATAAACTGTAGAGAAAATGGACATGGCAAACAGGGTAGAGAAATCACACATATACAGATTGGTGGGGACAGATAGGTGAGAGTCCAAAAATGATACCAAACTATTATAGTATACAACATTTGTTCATGTCAGGATTGTAATTAATGACAGTGCTGAGTTCAAAGTGAAAGAGGCAGTTCCTATCCCAAAAGCTGCTAGAAGAGTCACTTTCAGCACATGGCTCACCTGCTAAGAGAGACAGGAGTGAGAGATACTTCTGGTTTATTTCTCCCTTTGTTCATGGCTCTTCCTCACTGGAGAAGGAGCAGCAATGCTACTGTTGCTTAGGAGATGAAAACTGCCCACCTGACCACCAGTCCACATTCTTGGTAAAGATATGATAATGATAATGTGTTCTTATTCTGTTGGTCTGGCCATGCTTAGTGAGATGCAGGGATGATCAGAATTTTCTGTGTGGAAGTAATTCAAGGTGTGTTCTCATATATTTGTGTTACCTTAGGTAATGTATAAAGAAAAGCGATATATTTGGCTCAGAGTGTAAGCAGCTGAAAATTTCAAGAGCCTACTTTTGGCTCTGTTAAGGTTTACTCTTGCTATGTTACACAGTAGAGGATGCCATTACAAGAATGCAGTGTGTGAGAGAGATCACGGTAAGACAGGAAGTCAGAGAGAGAGAGGAAGACAGAGAGAGACAGAGAAAGACACACACACACACACACACACACACACACACACACACACACAGAGAGAGAGAGAGAGAGAGAGAGAGAGAGGGACAGACAGACAGACAGAGACAGACAGAGACAGAGAGACAGAGAGAGAGAGAGTTAGGAAAGTCTAGTCTTGCTGAGCTAAAGTGACTAGAAATAGAAAAAATTTCACAAGTCTCCAACTAGATGGACTGCAATCAAGACAACTGTAGCAAGTCTCAGAGGTAAGTACCTTGATAAACACTGTGAAGACACTGTCCACCATTGCTCAGGATTGAGCAAAGACACAATCTCAGAAATATAAGTACAGTCGATGAATCATAAAGCTAGTTGTATTTACTTTGTGCTGAATGAGTTCGCTTCCTGTGTAGTGACTCAGGGCATCCTCATGACACTATTAAGTAGGAAAGTGTTTCATTCTCATTTTACACATTAGGCAGGGGAAGGAGATGAGATGTAATGATTTGCTCAAGATCACATAGTTATTAAATGACATAGTTGGAATTCTGGAACTACGTGAACCCATGTCTGAAGGCCCAACTACTAGAATATATTCTCTTATGTGAAATCTCTTTTTTTTTTTTGAAGAACTATATTTGACTATTAAGATGAAAGGATGAAAGATGACAGTTGAGATAAACACACAAGGTACAAGAATCTCAAGAGCCTCATCATACAACACCAGTGAAGATGACTGATCTTTCCATGTGAGGGAGGGTGCTCCTTTTTCCTGTCCTATAAAGCCTGGTTTCAAAGTACAGCCTTTTTGTCCTTAAAGCCTGGTTAGGAAAAAAAGTGCTTTCAAGTTGTGGCATAATTATATGTTTGGGTCAGAATCAGATATACCAGAGAAAGAGAGGACTTTGAATATCATCTATGTAAAGATTTCAGAGCTGGAGGAGCTCAGCGGGACTCAAAGCCCAGAATGTAGTACTGCCAGTGCTAGGGTCTGTGGATGCATCAAGAACAGCAGAGGAAGCAAATGGAAGGCAAACTGAATGATTAAAAGCTCACACAGTAAAGAGTTGGATAAGACAAATAGTAATAAAAATTGATGTTAAGACATTCTTTATTCATTTTAGGAAACTGATTAACTCACTTGCATACACTAGCACATTAATCCTCATCAAAATCACATGAGGCAGGAGTTTAAAATAACATTTTGATCAATTCTTTGAAAATTTCATATGCTATATTTTGATAACTTGCACTCTCTAACTCCCACCAACTCCTCACAGATTTCATTCCACTTCCTTACCCACCTGCTTTAGTCATCGATACATGAGCAACCTACTAGTTAGTTGGAAAACTAACTCTGCCTCTTTCAGAAACTATTAATTGCCAGTAGCTCCTCAGCTAGGGACAGAACTTCATGCTTGCCCCACTCCTGGCCCATGCTGGGATTTGGTCTGGCTCTGCTTGCACAGGCCTTGTACATGTTATCATTGCCACTGTAATTAAATATATGCATATATATATATATATATATATATATATATATAGTCCTATTATGTCTCGATATCATTATTTTCACTGTAGTTGTCCACTACCCATGGCTCTTACCATATTTTCTTCCCTCTTCTGTGATGATTCTTGAGAAGGGTATGATACAGATGTCCCATTTAGGAATGAACAGTCTAAAGCCCCTTATTCTATGTATGGTCAGCCATGGGTCCCTTCTGTTAATAACCAGCTACTGCAAGATGAAGCTTCTCTGATGAGGTTTGAGAGGCACAGTAATCTATAGGTATAGCAGTAAATCCTTAGGAGTTGAGTTCATACTGTGTCCCTTTGGCAGAAAGATAGTATTGGATTCTTTCCTGACAGCCATTTCCTATCTTGTATAAGGTTCTTGGCTCTGACAGTGGTGCCAAGTAAGGGTTCTCTCTTGTGGATCAGGCCTTCAATCCAATCATAAAGTGTTTGGTGACTCCCATAATATTTGTGTCCCTATTGTCCAGGTGGCCTATTTTGCCAAACTAGTCTTTATTGTAGTTCACAGGGTCCATAGCTGGATTAGATTGATGAATTTTTTTGTTTTTTATTCTAGATGTATGCATAGCACTTTCCAACACCATGAAAGCTAGATATTTGTGATGAACCTTCCACTTAAGTACCAGCTTAATTTCTCCATGTTTTATGACTCCAGTGTTTGGTATCATCAGTAATAGGGTCTTGCCATGAAGTTCTGGAGGGCAACTAAGAACAATGACAGTGTAATTTAGGGGCATTTGTGAGTCCCCAGTGACCAACACTTATTTGATATATATGTATATACATATATATACATATACATACATACAGAGAGACAGAAAGCCTATGGTTGTAAAGGCATTATATATAATATAATATAATTAATATGATATAATATAATATAATATAATAAATATAATATAATATATAAAATAATATAAAAATATAATATATTATATATAATGCTTTTACAACCATAAAGATAAGCCTCTACTCAGGTCTCCCACCCCCCATCTCACTTAACCTTTCCTGTCCCATTATTCCACACTCCCCCTTTGTATTATATTCTTTTCACTCACCATAACCCTTTCTGGTTTTCTGACACCTACGACACTCATCTAAAGATTTGATTCAAAGCTATTATCCACATGTGAAAGAAAACACAATATCTGTCTTTGTGTATCTGAGTTGCTTTACTCAGGATGATTATGTCTAGCTCTGTTCATCTGCCTGCAAATTTTATTTTTCTTAACAGACGTTTCATTGCAAAAATATATTATGGTTTTATTGTCTCTTCATCAGCTGATGGACATCAAGATTGCCTTTGTTATGGATATCGTGAACAGAACAGAAATGAACATGAAGGAGCAAGTGCCCATGTAATAGGATGCAGTGTCTCTTGGGTGTATGCCCAAGACGGGATAGCTGCATCCTGCAGTATATCCACTTCTAGCCATCTGGGAAACCTATACACTGAGTTTCATAGTACCTTCACCAGCTTGGAATCCCATTGTCTCCACTTTCCCCACCTCTTCACAGTTAATTATCTTAAAAAAAATTATCCATTCTGACTGAAAGATGAAATTTCAAAGTGGTTTCAATTTGCATTTCTGTGATGACCTAAGGTCTAAGTTCAATAATAATTTTGAAAAAAACATTTCTCAGTCATTTTTTATTCCATGTTTTGAGTGCTCTCTCTTTAATTATTTGCATTGGTTTTTAATTGGGCTCTTCTCTCTCTCTTTCTCTCTCTCTCTCTCTCTCTCTCTCTCTCTCTCTCTCTCTCTGTTTAGTTTTTCAAGTTCTTTGTATAATCTTGATTCTAACCTTCCATTGGAAGGCTGGTAAAGAGGCAGGGGTTTTATTACCTTGTTTACATGTCAGATAAACGAAGCTCTGTGAGATCACGGCACTTGCTTAAGAAGACCCATAAGCTCTCCTAGTCTCTGCTGGCCTGGGATTCACTACATCACAGTTGCATAGGCTCAGAAGAGTAGGAAAGTGTGTTTTACTTCACAACCTCAGGCCATTTTTAAATTAAAGAGCATTTTGCAATTTAAACAGCATCTCAAAGTCCAGACTAGCTTAAATTTAGATCTTAACACCCCACCATGGACAATATGTGTTAATCGTGGATGCAGAAAGAAAGTTATCATTGAGATAGTAAGCCAGACAATTAGGGGAAGAATTAAAAACCTAAATTCCCATGACAAGATTTAGAGTTTATTGTTAAAAGAGAAAAGAAACCTTTAAAAGAATCAAGGTAATGGTTTCTAGTGGCAAAGGCTCAAGATATTCCCGCTTTGGGTGTGTTTCTGGATATTCTAAGATGCTGAGCATGTTTTACCCCTTTGGGTATGTTTCTTGAATGTTCTAAGACGCTGATCGTGTTGTATTGATTAGAAGTTAGGGATGCTCTGCTCATTGAAGACTTAATTCCTTTGAAAGATTTAACTTTGTGTCTCAGCGTATGTCTTTTTTTTCCCAATGCAACACAGTGAGAAACATTTTTTAAAACCTTTCTCAGGAAAAAAGTAAAGAATGGAAAAATGTTCAATTAAGCTGTTTTTATTTTTGTAATGTAGGATGAAAGGTCTTTGTTACTGGAGGAGAATGATACAAGTTCAGGAAAGCTTAGCACATCAGTAATGAAGGACCCTTCACAGTTACACTGCCACACCCTTGGAATGGACCTGACTAAGAAACTAAATGTCACGTCCTATCTAGAAACTGTAGTAAAAAAGATGTTTTTCTTACCTAGTAAGGAAGAAAACCATTACCAATATAGAAAAGCAACAGTCATTAAATAAATTAAAAGCATCTTTAAACTTTTTCCATATACATATAATATATATTCCAATTGCCATTGACTGTACAAGCATTAAATTTTCAACTAAAACATTTACAGAAACTAGTGTGAAAAGTTAAGGGGAAAATTTCATCTTTAGAAAGGGGGGATTGTTTTATCACTCAAAAGCCATGTTAAAATACTGAGAACTCCGATGATTTACTCAAGGTTTCTTACTTAGTTGCTTATTCATCCTTAAGTGTCAGGAATGCATAGCTATTCTCTTACCCAACCTTGATTCAACATGTGTAGACATTTGCTACTTGGTAGCACAGAGAAAATGAAAGTTTCAACATTAACTGGATAGTGTAGTTACATGAACATTGTATAAGTCAGACTGATGATATTGTTACTCATGATTTTTTTTATGAAGTATTAAATGGGTAATACAAGTTTTATACAGAGATAGTAAAACATTACGTTAGTGAATAAATGACCATCGGTTAATACATAGCTAAGGTAGGATTTAACCTGGAATACTGCAATCCTGAAGTCAAGACATTCAATCTTCCAGTTTCATTCTACAGCATTAAATTCCTTAAATTATATATTATTCACACAGGTTACAATGAAGAATTCTTAAAATACTGCATGGATATGGGGAATCACTTAGCTAGAATTCTAGGAAACAGTTATCATAAAAAGAATGCATAGATTTGAGCCAGATGGAGTCCCAGAGCTGTAAATGGGAAGTAGACACAGGCTCCACCACTAACGAAGAACCTGCCTGCAACTGATACCCACTTGCAAAGGAAAATTAGTTTTCTCCAATGGAGTGTCACCGGGTATATTAATCAGTGACATATGACTGGGTATATTAACTTCATGGTAAGCCCTATGCTCAGGAATAAATGGTCAAAACAAACCAACCCAGTGTTATTTTTGTAGACTTTTTTTAAAAAAAAAATTATTTTCTTAAATGTCTGTCTTTGTCTCTGTTTCTGTTTCAGTCACTAACTCTGTCTTTCTCTGTATCTCTCACTCTGTCTGTCTGTCTGTCTGTCTCTCTCACTCTGTCCCTCTGTCTGTCTGTCCATCCGTCTGTCTCTGTCTCTGTCTCTGTCTCTGTCTCTGTCTCTGTCTGTCTCTCTCTCTCTCTCTCTCTCTCTCTCTCTCTCTCTCTCTCTCTCTGTGTGTGTGTGTGTGTGTGTGTGTGTGTGTGTGTGTGTGTGTGTAAAGAATGGCTAGGACATGGTCTGAGAGGAAACAGAGGAAGAATGATGTTGAGGAGGGAGCAAGAGCCAGAAATAGAGATAAGGCAAGCAGAATTTATTTAGAAAAAAAGCATTTCAAACTGTAAAGCTTTTTTCCACCAGCCGCAAAATTGTATAGGAGAGTTCTCAAAATCTTGTGTGGAAATTTGTACCTAACACATTGCAGACCAGGCATTTATTTAATATTGCACTTAAACAAAGTCTTATTGATTAAAATGCCAGCCAGTTTACTTTAATTCTATCTACTAGGAGTCATCTTTTCCATGTACATGTTATTGTGCCTCCAACTAGGGACATGCTGAGAGGCTGGCCTCCAACTAGGGACATGCTGAGAGGATGGCCTCCAACTAGGGACATGCTGAGAGGATGGCCTCCAACTAGGGACATGCTGAGAGGATGGCCTCCAACTAGGGACATGCTGAGAGAATGGCCAGCCGCTGTTTAGAGCAACAGTCAGTGACCTCGCTCTGCCACATTGCTGAGAAAATGTCAAACCTCAGTGTGTGTTGCTTTTTACATGCTTGCCACTAATCAAAATGAGATGTTAATTGGTCAGTACTCAAGGACTTTTATCGTCAAGAAGACCTGACCACACTGTAGGATTTAATACTCAAAAAGTAGGAATTGATTTGTGTTTTAAAAGACAACAGAAATTTGAATATAAAAGGCTGAGAAGTGAAACAATGAGTTGTTAGGTTTTGGGGTTGGTATTTCTTTAGGAAAAAAGAAATAAAGAGTTTCATCAAATCTATTCAGGGAAATAAATTTTATATGATGAAAGACCCATGAATATGTAGCTTGGTGTCTCTGTTATGTATTTTGCTTTGAAATTTGTCAAGATTTTTGTTAAAAAGTAATTTTATTTATTCCCCACCAGAGTTTGAATATCTATAACTTTATGTTAAGGGGAATGAACCAGAGGAAGATGAGCAACCTTGGTCCTTGAACTTTAGTCTTTCAAACCCTGTGTCTCCTTGAGAGCTAGGACAATCCCACACTATGATAGAGTCTTTCAAAGTGAAAAGAGCTTTGCCTGGCAGGCTTATGTAATAGCCTTCAAATAGAACACTGCACACTGTACCTGTTGCTTTATCTGATTTACACACAGAGACACTTGCAATATTTCTGAATCTGCTTATCATCATTCCTGAAAGATGATGTAAAGAACAGTCCATCTTAGAAACCAAACTCTCAGCACATCCTGCTGAACTGATCAGCCTCTTGCTTTACCCATGGGGGTTGCAGTGCCATTCAAACATTATACATTCAATCAGGATTCATAATGACTGGACAGGTGTAGATAGCTATAGGCAGAGATGGGGGAAAACCCACGTTCTGATCTCATACAGGCTCTGAAATGGAATACTTATATCTAATCATCATATGAGTGATCTAAGATCAGGAGTGTCCTCGGAGACAAAGCCACCAACCATCCACAACCTACGATCATTTCCATCTTTCAGATCAGTACAGTTACCAAAAGATCTTTACAATGTTTCAGTGTGTGTGTGTGTGTGTGTGTGTGTGTGTGTGTGTGTGTGTGTGTGTAGAGGCCAAAGGATAACTTGTGGGAATGGTTTGATAGCAAGCACCATTGCCCACTGAGATACCTTACCAGTCTGTGAGTGAAAGATAAAACAACTTTCAAAGGCAGAAATCAAAGATGACATACTTATGACAAGTGGAAATGGAAGTAAACTGTGTCTGTGTTGACTCTTTCCTGGTGAATAATTTTTAGCAAGCTTTGCTGGAGTATAGGGTCCATGACTGAGGACAGTATCTTGATCTCTGTGCAGAAAAGCCTAGAAACATGTGTAGACCATGATAGTCACCACAAGATAGTGATTCACTTGGTTATTTCTAACAACAGCTTGTAAGCCTCAACATCTATGAACAACATCACATGAAGAGAGAGTATATTAGAAAGAAAACTAGAAAGCTAATAACTTCAGGAAGCACTTCCTAAATTAGCTTAGAGCAAATGACAATATGTGTAGAAAAAAGAAAAGAAAGAAATATAGAAGAAATACACCCAGGGTTTCAAAATTGAAGCCTCTGGCTCTCTTTTCCTGGGAGTCAAGGCAGTGAAAACATCTGCATTTCCAATCAGTGACACGTCACTCTTGGCGTAGGCTCTTGGATCATGCAATTAGTGGATGGTGCTCGCCAGAATATGATATCGACAAAAACACAGGAATGCCATGAAGATGGAGCTATAGAACCACACTAAGGAAACTTTTCTTGTTCTACAAGAGGTACAGCGAGCTGGCACGTGCACACTCACACTAGCACTCTGCACACACTGACTCGTCTCACACCATGAATGTGGAGAAATATCGGGTATAAACAAGTCTCAGAAACCTTCCCGTTGAACGTCAAAATCAGATGGGTGTTTAGCAGTTGTTGGTTGCTCAGGAGCCTAAGGCAAGAAACCCAATGAAAAGAGCTACAATATTCCTATCTACTTCCCTTTTGTCTTTATATGAGTAGCAACAAATGTTAAGTTATTGCTGTTATTTCCCACCTAGTCTTAAAGCCCAATACAAAAATAAGTCAATGTGTTCTCTAACTCTTCTGAAAACAGTTTGAGTAACATTTTTTCTTATGTAATTAAGAAAAAAGAAATAGATGTCCACATTTACTAAAAATCTCACTTTTAGTTACATTCAAAGGAAAATCCAGTCTGGTTTTGTTTGGTGGAAAATCTTCGATCTATTTGTTCATTTTCTTTCTGCAATAAAACATCTTTTGGGACAAAATGCATTGGCAGTGCACAATAAAATAGTCCAGAAAACCCAACTAATGACTGAATGGAGCATCTGGGTGAGTTCTCGGCTAGGTTATCTACAAGCACACGAGTCTACTGTCATGTTTGGATAGACTTTGAGCACAACATTCTTGTTTTCATCAAAGAACAAGATGCTGAGTGAGGACATCTTTTCCGGCACGCAGCAAGGCTCGGGGATTCCAGAGACGACCCCCACTGCTCTCACGATGCTCTGGATAGTCGCGTGATTTGATGGCTTCAAAGACTGGGAAGAGAAATAAGAGCAACATGTTAGGTGAAACTGCTCTTCTCAGGTCTCATCACATACAATAGATTTGTTTGAACAGTCCAGGAAAGGCCTACATCATTGAATATTCAGCCCAAACTCATCTACCTCCAACGATGTATCATCTATAAAGTGCCTGGTACAGTCTGGGAATTCTGTAGGTGGTGCCTTTAATCTTCACAACAAATTGGTCACATTTTTCCCCCCAGAGACTCAGAAAGCTAAATGACATTTCTGAAGTCAAACAGCTGGCAAGTACAACAAAACTTTGAACTCTATTCTGTTAGCAGGAATCATTTAATTAGAAACAACTTAGCCCCCAACCATGGAATTAATGTATTCTCCATGTTTTTAATTAAAACAACAACAACAACAACAAAAAAAAACCTGTCCCTGACCCTTTATGAACCTTTAAAGAACTCCAATAAACAACGCTAACAGTAACCATCATCAACTACAAAGGAGAATTTGTTCACTGTTATTAAAATTAAACTAGGTGGAATAAAGGCCAATTATTAATTTATTTTGTAGTTGTCAAAAAGATTAATCTTTCATTCATATTATACAATTATTCAGCTCAGACTACAGACTGGGGTTGACAAAACCACACCATTGACCACTGGGGGTCACTGTTGTGCCATGGGCAATTTAAACTGGGTGGCTTGGTTGTCTAAGGTGGACCATGCCTGTCCTTTGGGAATAAAGTATGGGGGTCTAAGCTTTTCACATAGGTGACTGAAGTTTGACCAAGAAAGCCTTGATTCAATCTCTTCCCTGAGAAAGGAGAATGTATTTTATTTAGACAGCCATGTACAGCTCTAGCCTCCCTAGAAGTATTGAAAACACTCCCAATCTTAAGCCCAGAGTAGTCAGAAGAACTCCAGAAGAGAAGCCACGATGCCTGAAAACAGTGTAAGTTTTCCTAGGTGGATGTAATTAGTTTTGTTTTAAACATGTTTAGAAACAGAAATTTGAGGACTGGGGTTGTGGCTCAAAGATGCTTGCCCACTATCTGTGAGGGACTGGGTTCGATCCCCAGCTGCCATTCAAAAAACAAAACAAAACAAACAAAACCAAAAGAAGGAAAGAAAGAAAGAAAGAAAGAAAGAAAGAAAGAAAGAAAGAAAGAAAAGAAACCAGGCGACCATGTGGTACAATCCTGTAATCCTAACTCAGGAGTTCAGGGCCAGCTTCAGCTACGCAGGCAGCTGAAACGTATTCCAGGGTTACATGAGGCTCTCTGCTGAAAAAAAAAACAAAAAAACAAAAAAACAAAACAAAACAAAAAACAAAAAAAACAAAAAACAAAAAAAACTCAACAGTAAAACACAGAAGGATAATTTGCCAAAAGTGGACAATTTTATTTCAGCTAAAATCTTATTTCTTATGGCTCAGAGGCTTTTGGATTCAAGAACTGGTACTCAAATTCCCAGCCTGTAAAGAACACCAGGACGGGAACACGGCGAAGTTAGGGAGCTAAGGGTGCATCCAGGTCTAAGGAAAAGAAAGAGATGTAAGAAGCTGATGTACTGTCAGAAAATCAAAGGAAGTCAAAGAAAGGACAGGTGCTGGCAGAAGGAAATGCTATCTGAATCACTCTCTATCTTTTAATTTCAGTGAAAAGAATTCATACACTACAATTTTTGTAAAATAATTTTTAAAATCTACTGTCAACAGTACAGGGCTGTTTCTACTCTTACTTTTTAGTAATATGAAGAACATCATTTTAAGAATAGCTTTAATTGGCTAATTAAATGATTAGTCAATTCTAATTGGTTACAAAACAAGTTATTCTCCCCTTGAGTTCTAAAAACTCCCAGTATTTGTAATTTATATATTGTTAGCCCTGTATTAAAATGTGTTGACTTTACTAGATGAAAATTATTAGAAAAAATGTGGGGAATCAAAAGAGGATTCAAGCATCTATGAAAATGTCACATTGATTCCCATTATTCCACATAATTAATATTTACAAATTAAAAACAAAAGACCTCCATGAGTCCTTGCAGCTTACAGGAATTGCCTTTAGCACTGGAACGCAGCGGGGCACATGCTGGGGTTAATATTGTTGGTTTCTATTTCTTCTATTAACTGAAAGTTATTAGAAAGATTCAGCCTTTCAAACAGCTTGCTGCTAAAGTGTTAGAGGCAGTTAAAGCCAGTTTGTCTGTTGTTATTCTTTATGGTTAATGTTTAGTGGCTCAGTGTAATGTAGTGTAGACGGCCTTAATTAAATGAGTACTTGAGCAATTGGTATGGCTATGTGCCACCTCCCTCGGTGCCTAGAATAGTGTATCTAGACACTGGAGCGATATTGTTAAGTGGCTGAAATACTTAGAATAAATAATATACCCTCCGTCTTACCCATTTATAAGGAATAACTCCTATCAACAAAAATAAAAGGTTCTGTGCAAGTGACTTGATGTAGATATGGAAAGTATTCATGGGTGTTACCTAGGGAAAATTCCTGTCTTTTTTTTTTCCTCTCTCTCTCTCTCTCTCTCCAAGTCAGAAAGGATGGGTTTAGGAATGAATATCTGAGAAATCTCCAGTGGGCTCACCAGAATCAGGCCCAAGCCCTTGATTCTGGGGTGTTTTGTATCAGGGACCTCTCAGATGACTAGGGAGTATCCCCTATTTTCTTGCTACGGAATCCTCTGATGGAGCTACCCTTACCAGAAATAGTCACATCATGCATAAGTAATCCATGCTGTCATTTGCTGGTGTGAAGTATGCTGCCAGTAAGAATTGTTGTTTTCGAGCTAGGATCGTGTTCCTCATGACTCTTTCTTCTAAGCTTAGAGCCGATATAAGTACAAATTTGAGCTCCTCTGTGTACCCATCACGCTTTTTAACGGTGGGGTGCGCCTTCGCCACCATTCAGGTGCGACTCTGCTGAGGTTTGCCAAATTTCGTGTTGAGGGTGCTTGTCTTCATGACCAAGACTACAACTGGAAGATCTTTAAGCGCCCATCATTTTGCATTCATTAAATGTGAATCCCTTTCTACAGAGTGCTCGCTTCAAAGTATTTCAATGATGCGTTACCTAACGCTGTATCTTTGCTGTTGCCAGCTTTTGCAGTTCCTTGCATAGCTAACTTCATTTCTCTAACCCCTGTCGGATTTTTGAATCTCTCTCAGGAACAATGGCTCAATCGTTTTCATTTGAAATTTCTGTTTTCCATTGCTGCTAAGGTGGCGAGGGAGGCAGAGGCACAGAACTTGGCTCTGTCTATCTGGCTATTTTTTTCATCATGTGGCATCATTCCGAGAGTCCTTCTCGGGGAGAACAGCTTGGCCGTAAGAACTGGCAATCAGGGGGAAAAAATCCAAAGTGTTGTGTCTGTGAATGAAATCTACAGGGACCATGCTTGTACCTGCCAAGCTGTGGACGCTGTCCTCTAGTTAAATCTGATCACAGTACATTAGGAGGGGAGAGTATGTCATCGGCTGAGAGCTTCATTCCTGACCCGGGCCATGAGGTTTCCTCTACACTGTTCCAGTCCAGCCCACATGGGTGTGATGGCCCAGAAACTATCTAATTGGAATCAGTGAAAGGGCAAAGCCTGGAATTTGGGAAAGGCGGAACACAGCTGTTCTGAATTATAGAGCAGGTTGTCGACTTTTGCAGACAAAGAATCCTGCCATATAGGCCAGGCTTTCGCCCAGGAGGCCAAAAACAGGAGGCCCCTAAACAGAGGATTCTGGCCGGGGAGAACTTTCCTCCGAGGCAAAATGTATATCTAAAGTCTGAAAGTTCTTTGGCACTTCAGTCAGCCCACGTGTGCTGTGCTGATCTGAAGAGAGAGAGAACTTCACTTTCCTCTGCTGTTCAGACTATATTTTTACTTAAATATCCCATTCTGGATGCCATACCAGACACTTGCTAACAGCGGTACATATTATCCACCCCTTTCTTTTACACCGTATGTATTTCCCATCCTCGTTTGGTACTGTACCGACTGAAAGATACAAAGTCATGAGAGCTTAAAGGGAACCCACTAACACACGTTAAAAGTCAAGCGGTTCCACACAAGGCGATACCAAAGTTCCCCTCTCGACTTGGCAAGGGGAAATCTCAACCTCAGAGAAAAGACCTCCACCTGTATCCCCGCTACATGTTGCCATTTCAAGCTTCAATAAATATGATGGGTCCGGTTACCACGGTTACCACAACAGGTCCTCTTTTCATTCTGTTCTCCCCCAGGAAGAAGCTCCCCGGAACCAGGAAGAAGTTCCGTGGAAGAGCTCGTGGGCTGTTGAACCCAGAGGGAGAATCCTGTTTTTAGTTTTGTGATGTTTGAATAGGGGCCAAAAATTTTACAAAACCTTTCTTGCCTCATGGTTTTTCCTTTGTATAGTTGCCTTCCCTACACAGAGCGTCCTTAGACACCAGCGTAATTAACTCTACTATGCCACTTGGTCTCCTCAATAGCCACTCCTTAGATCAGCAACAGATAGTTACAGAGTGCCCATTCAGTGTAGTCTTCTCTGGTACTTCATTTCTTCCCTGTGTTGAAGAAAAATTAATATGTAGAAAGTTTTATCGACTTATCTAAGAGGCCATTATTGTTTAGTCATGTGGAACCAACATCCAAGTCAAAAGGAACTAACTACTTTGCTGTTCTAAAGAGAGGTTTGTGAACCAGCAGCTTAACCTTGGACACCGTTAGATGCTCGGAATCCACTGTAGCCTCCATTTTACACGCATGGCATCAGATTCTATGTACTAACACAGTCCCAAGCTGTTTGACTCCCGCTATGACCAAGCACGATTAGTTAATTCTGCAGATGCTCTAACGTACACCTCTCCTTAAATTTATCTCTGTGGTTACTAACTTATCCCCTGGCAACTTCAAGAGATGATTCCTTTTCATCACTAAGAACCACAGTGAAGTTCTTCTAAAGAGACAGTGGGTTCATAAACACCAAAAGGAGGCACATTGAAGCCGAAGGACACAAGCTGGGAAAGACTAGAGAGAGGTGGAAACGTTCCGAGTTGGGGGATGATGAAAAAAGAATAGGGCATCTACATTTGTGTGGTTTCTGGAGCCTGGAGATTGTGGTGAGGAAGGAACAGAAGATGTTTTTGTTCAAGCTACCTAGAAGAAATTCACCGTATGGGAATAAGGGAAGGAGGTTACTTGGACAAACCCTAAGACCTAACTAAAATCAGTCACTCTGACTTAAAGTCGGCTTTGGATTACATCCCAGCTTCTCAGTGTCACAAAGCAAGCAATACTATAAAATAGGACACATCTGTGTTTTGTATATTCACCATCTTTGTTACATCCAAGATTTGGAGTGTCATCCCAGTTGAACAAATTTTGTCCAAGCAGTGAAAATCCTTTATGATTCTTTAGATAAGATAGGGCACTTGACACAGACCTGAACTCATAATCCTTACTTTATATTTGGATTCTTTTTTAAAGAATTATTTATTTATCATCTGTGTGTGTGTGTGTGTGTGTGTGTGTGTGTGTGTGTGTGTGTGATTTGTTTTCATGCACACCTGAAGAGGGCATCAGATTCCATTACAGATGGTTGTGAGCCACCATGTGCTTGTTAGGAATAAATTCCAATTAAAATTTAGGATGTTTGGAAGAGTAGCTAGCACTCTTAACTACTGAGCCATTTCTCATTTCTATAGCTGCCCATGTTTGGATTCTTAAAATAAGAAATTACAGAAATCCCCCAGAAAGACAATTTTGTAGGGAATGTACAAAGCTCATCTTTCTGAAACAACTAATGAGGAGATAAGATTTCAGATGGGTTGCTGTCCAGAGACTGATGTGCCCTTGAATAGAGCCCTTTCTACGTGCATGCCAGTCAGGGATTCTAGGAATAGATCTTAGACTATCAATACGATAATGAGGACCCCTGAAGCGAAACTGACAGTCTAAGAGGTAAAGAAACATTTTATCTATTTTTAGTCAGCAGCAAAGAACTGATTCATGTTTTATTAAAAATGTGCCTCTATTCCTTTTCTACATTCTGTCCATGTGGTCGCTGTGTGGTGTATGTCTAAACTATTGAAAGCTGAGACAGAAGTGCAGCAGTAAGTCTAACTGGATGCTGAAGGGTGCAGCTAACTTTTACTGTAGGGTGTACTGTTTAGTGCAAAGGGAGCTGTTGTTTGGACTTGCTTTGAAATAGAGTCATTGGACATGATAGAAGAATACGCTGATATAAAATGCAGTCCTTATGCTTAAGAAATAAGCAGAGGTCATTTCGGACAAGATGAGAGGGGTTGGGAGATGTCACTATTGCATCCCTTGCTTTTCTTACTTACTTTTTTTTCTTTTTTTCTTTTTGCATTTAGCAGTTAAGCAGATGAAGTAAGCATCTGCTGGGGTTCAGGTCAGTTCACTGAGCCAGACCCCGATCTTGACCTGAATAGGGACAGCTCAGCCCACAAGGAACCATTTATCTAACAATACTCAACATCAGAATGCCACACCTGATAGCCCTTTTTCTTGCTTTCACAAAATCCCTCCTTCCCTGGAACACCACTCAGAGGTCAACTTCTGGTATCTGGGGCCCACTCATTGTGGACAGGTATCTTTACAAGTGACCACATGGCTGGGATAGAAGCCATGTTTGGAAACAAAAAGTGCATATTGTGTACATATGCTTTTCACAGTCATAGTAAAACCTCATATTACACTTAACAATCATCCAAGAAAACCCAAGTATAATCACATCGTCCATTTTCTTAGACTTTAGGTTGTTGTGAGTAAAGGTCTGAATAGAGGTTTCTAAATGAAAACATACATTTACATACTCATCTATCCAGTGCAAAAATAAAGTGAGCGCAAGGTAAAAGAGAGCGGCTACCTTTGGCATGGGGAACTGGCAGGCTCCAGAGCAATAGTAAGCATCAAATGACTTGGGGGAGATAATCCATTCACTCCAGCCAATATCAGCAAAGTCCACTTTAAGGTACCTCCTGGCACAGTTCCGAGGTTCGATCCACTGCTTTCGCCTTGCCTTCTTCAGGGTCTGTTCATCAAACTGCAGTGTCTGTCCCTTCTGATGAGACCCTTTCCTCTGTTTCTTTTTGTTCCTGCTCTTTTCAGGGGGCTGAGTCTGAAGGCTCTTATAAGGCTTTCTCTCCTCCCACACTCCATCTTCCTTGTACTGATACTCTGCCCCGGGTAGCTCATTGTTCTGCAATGGCAGCAAGATCCCAGTAGAGCGCTTCTTCCTCCTCTCAACAGAGAGGGCTTCTCTGACATGGCTATCCAGTCTGGGCACAATTCCTGCTGTGAAATCACCGTGTCTCTGTAAGCTAGACACCACACTTTCTGGCTCAGAAATGGCAGCATCATTGGCATATACCAAGATATAAGGCTCTGGGAAAAGCAGCATCCTCTTGGGAAGCTCATGTGCTCTGGAGGTAATGTTAAATCCTATGAGAAACTCCTCATTTTGCTTTGCCTTTCTTAGGAGCTGAGTGATGTCTTTTGACAGCCAAGTCATGCTGTCTCTATAAGGTCTGACCACATCTACAGACAGATGACCCAAGAGCTGGCTTTGATTGGATTTGAGG
>JANHMN010000006.1:101517291-101549480 GCA_030674055.1 Rhabdomys pumilio | reverse complement strand
TACACGTTTTCATTTATCAAAGGTGTGACATAGACAGGTAAATCAAATGCTAAATGAGCCACTGAAATCAGCCACAGCTTTAGTATTTATCCACTGTTTGCCACTAGGGCAGCAACGCCTCAGATCTCTGTCTTTGCTGGACAAGATGGCACACACTTGTAATCTTAGCACTCAGGAGGGTAAAACAAGAGAATAAGGGTAAATCTAGGAGTTCATTGAGACTTTGTCTCAGCAATGAAAGAAAAATAAAATCTGGGATTATCCCCATCTTTGTTTTAGATATGTTTTAATTGATTTGATAACTGTTGTTGACTGTGTAGCTAAATGTTATGGCATTTGCAGCTTCTACAGAGAAAAACTATATAGGCCCATAAGCCCCTCCAGTCTTTATTAATGAATTAAATTATCTGTGCATTTCTCTTTCATTTTACAAGTGTCTGAACAAGTTACAGTCAACGGGCCCTGAGTTGAACATTAAAGTTAAATATTCAAACCAACTAATTTATTGTAATTTACTATTTCTGTCAAAACAAGTAAAACTTAAGCAATTAAATTAACCTCGCTTAAATATCCAAATCATTACATGGAGGGAGGGGATATATACACTGCTAATGAAAGCAAAAAAAAAAATTTATTGCCAAATGCTGTACTTTCAGCTATGGCTACCTAATTTTTGACAAAGGGATCAATAAACAGTGCTGTCAAAACCAACCTCTGCCTGCAAAGGAATCAAGTTAGAAGTGCAACTTTCAAGTGGCACAAAGATACCTGTGAAGTAGATCAAAGACCTCAACTGAAAACCCAAAGTGCAGACACTCCCGGAGGAAAACGCTAGGGAATGTATTTCAAGTTATAGCTCCTGGCAAGGGCTTCCTGAACAGGACTCCAGTAGCCCAGGGAATGCCCCAAGAATCAACAGATGGAATAATCTGAAATTGGAATGTTTCTATGCGCAAAGAAAGCTACTAGGGAATCTTCAGAATGCTGCAGCGGTAGTATCTAGAATATACAAAGAACTGCAAAACACAAACACAAAGAAAATCAAACTGCCAGTTGATAAGTGAGCATGAGCAGACAATTCCTCAAAAAGGAAATACAAGTTATCAATATGTATTTTTTGTCAGGCATTCAACATCAATAGTCATTGGGGAACTGCACATCGGGAAACTGCAAATTAAAACTGCAGTTCATCTCATCCCAGCCAGAATGGCCAAGATCAAGATATCAAATGTTAGCAGTTGATGGTGGAGATGGAGGAAGGAGTAAATTTTATGCACTGTTGAGACTGTAAACTTGTGTGGACATCATAGAAATCTATATGGACCTACTCTAGGACCCAGCCATATCACCCTGGACATCTTCAGACACCACTCTGTATCCCTCCATAGAGACACGTACACATCCATGCTTATTGCTGCATTCGTCACAGGAGTAAGGATATGCAACCATCCTAGATGACGATCCAGAGAAGAATGGGTAAGTGAAATGTGGTGCATATACAAAGTAGAATTTTATTCTGCTGTAAAGAATGGTGAACTCATGAACATTTCAGACATTTGGTCTTGAGTATTATATCAAGCTAGGTAGGCGATACACAGAAAGACAAACTTCATGTGTTCTCTTGAGTATTTTGGTGTTTTTATTAATGAGGGTGAGAGTAAGACCAGGTGCTGGTCATGGAGTTAGAACAGAGACTGGAAGAATGTGGAGGGAGTTAAAGAATGTGAGCGTGGTAGCAAATACGAGACATGAACTAGCTATGTGGGATAGCACATGATTACAAGGGAGGGGTTGAGACTGAAGGAAAGGAAACGGAATGAATAACCACAGTTGTCTCTGAAAACAGCGAACTCTGATACTCTGTGGGCTAATGTGTAAACAAACAAATAAGTAAAGAAATAAGTAGTGTTTTGATTCTATTATGTGTTCTCACAGTATGAAATCCATTCTGAACTATGGGTGCCTTTTGCAGGTTCTTGCCACAGACCTGTAGGCTCTGCACTGGGAAAGCTGAATCCAAGGATCTCTAGGCCAGGCTATGCAAAAACCAGTGTTCAAGATGTACAGCCACAGATGAAGACGTCGTGCATGAAAGAGGTGTCAACTGGAGTGAATTTGGATAAACGGCACTTAACACAGGGAGTTTATCAAGCATTTCATCTATGTATCTATTTTACTGTGTTTTCATTGGTTGGCTTCTTTCTCCTGAGTTAATTTGAGAAAGTTAATTTGAGTTTCTTTGAGAAAGAATTAACTCAATCCAAATAACTAAAATATTATATACTGCAATAAAACCAAGTATCAACCAACGTGTGCTTTAAGCAGTTTCCTAACTGCATGGTTCCCAGCTTCTGGTTCCTCTACCCATGTTCAGAAATGCTTGGCTCCCACCTTTAGTTTTACCAATGTTGCTGTGTATAGCTGTGTCCTGATGTAGGACAGTGTGAGCCCAAAGGAGCTTCCCTTTACCCTTTACTGTGTGCGTCATATGGAGGTCCATGGTAGCACTGCTATGCCATCCCAGCAGGGCCCTAGCTCCTGCTTGACGTTGAACATCTTAACCATTCTATATTCCATTATTCCTATTGAACAAGCAAGGGACTACCGAGTTTAATAATAACCATTCCAGAAGACAGTGGCAAATGTCAACCAGGAATTGTCTTAAAAACCAATCAGATAGCAGATTTATATTTTAGTTCTACTTGACCTCAGAAGGCTTAAAATTTTTATACAAATATTTAAATGGCTTAAAAATAAACAACTTAAAGGACATCGATATAAGTTTAAAAAAAAAATTAATCATAGAGCAGATTTAAGATGCCTATTCTCCTGGCTGTATCTCTAGAGACTCTATTTTAGTAAGTGTGAAATGGGAGTTTGAACTTGAATCACCAGCAGCTAGATAGATGTGATGGAGATGAGGTAAGGATCATACGTGGAGGCCAGGGAGGTGCTTCATTTCTGGTGTCTACAATAGCCCTGTAAAACTGCACTTTTCTATAGACCGTGAGTAACCTGCGTTGTTTACCTCCCGTAATAATCAAGATACTATTATTTGGCCTTTAATCAACGTCCACCCAAAGTCCCACATTTTCAACTACCAGGTTGGACGCATAGCTCTCATCTCCTGACAGAGACTACAGTTCTTTCCATAACCCTGAAAATTAAGACTTGTCACCTCACATTTGTGGAGCCAACTTACTCTGAATTTCTTCCATTTTTTAAAGACTGACAAATGCTAAGTCCCATCACCCCCTCCAGCCATCAGAGAAACGGCACACTATGACTTGCTTTAAACAACTTGAATTTTGAATCAACAAGTCTACTCATTTTGCTCCACATTTCTTCAACAAAGTTCTTCTCACCAACCTGACAGAAGGCAAAATTGAAGACTGATGCGGGAATTAATTGCAAACCTGTTCTGAATGGCAAATCGCTGGCCCTTTCCTTTTCCCATATAAATGAGCTCGTACCATGTTAATGACATTTCTATACCTAGAACCTGTGGTCGTGACAGGAAGAGGGGCTCGCTCGTAATAGGTTATTTTTCTAAGTGATAATTGTAAGTGTTGCTCGGGTCTCTCTGTTTCCCCTTTTAGTAAACATGCTGAGCTTGGGGGGCTGTTGGCTCCTCATTCACTGCCCACAGCACCGGATGTCCAGTCCAGACTCTCCTCCTGGCTAGCCAGCTGGCACCCTCTGAACCCAGGAAAAGAGAATATTCTAGTCCTCACTCAGGACTGATCAGCACACATTCCAAGCCTGTTTCGTAAACTCTGCAATTAGCCTTCCTTCCAAACATGATCCCCTAAAACCCGGAGACATAAGAAAATAACCACTTGACCACATGCCTTCTCTGGATAGCTAAGCCAACACACTTTCCCCAATATGTAACAAGCTATAGTGCATACTTCATGAAAACATTGAAGCACACGTGATCTCCAACTTTCCTAACATTCATAATTTTCTTTTTAGGGTTTGAGATACTTAAATGGACTGTGAGATGTCAAAGGGACTAGAAGACCATGAGAACAGGAACCCCGGCCTCTGTGCCAGTATGAACTTGGGAACCTTGCCTTCAAATTTGATTCCTTGGCAAAAGGAAAACCTAGCAGATAAGAGGTTGTAGTGTGTGCAGACAGAGCAAGGCTTAATGGCAGGTAGAATTTGGGCTAAATCTAAATAACGCAGGAACCACATCGACTTGACCTTGAAATCAGAAGGAGACAGTGGAGATGGTCCACCAGCTGCCAGAGAACACATTCTGGAAGATTCGTTTAAATCGAGAGGGATAATAGTTTCCAGGCATTACACCAAAACATTCTATCTCATGTAAAACACCACTGCCACCACTGCAGGCAGCCACTATAATTTTCCTATTTGTTTCAACTAGAAGAGCAGGACACAGAATATTCAATAACATGACATGAGTGTGGAGTGGAATTGAGCCACGAGAGTAGTTGGTGGGCTTAACTGCACACCCAGGGGATTCACGAATCACACGCCAAGTGTGTAGGAAAGCCAGAAAGGTCCTCTGGCAGGCTTTCCATAAAGACCCCAAACGTGAGGGTGAAGAGCCGAAAGCCTGAGAAGACACAGAGTCTCAGAAAGTGCCTCCATCCAGAACAGGTTAAGACAGAGAAGGGAGCCATGGTGATGCCTGACTAACCCTGGTAGCTCTCTAGGAAGCAATCGTTGTCTTCTATTCTCCAGAACTCCGGACAAAAAGATCATAAACTTCCAGCCCATAACACCGTGCCATAGAACAAGAGTGTGGATTTGGGTGAGTGGGAAGTGGGGAGGGTCTTGTGAGGAGTGGGGGAAGGAAAACCAACATCAGAATATACTGTATGAAAAAAAATTCTATTAGATCCCTCTAAAGCTTGCTGGGAATTTCACACAGTGGGAATATGGCTACCTTGCACATTTGGAATCTGTGAATGGTTTTGAGAAGAGGTGAACGCAGATGAGGGGATGGGGTGAGAGTTTGCACCACCACCTGTCCACTTGAGGTTCAAGTAAAACACTTATTGTGAAACTGACAAATGGGACACGTCTGTCAGCGCCAGTGCTACCTCCTTCATGCTGCACAGAGCTGGCTGCTGCAGTACGCCATCCTTGTGTTCACCCACAAAAAACATTCAGCACAGGAATATTTTTAGGAACCAAGCAGTTCTTTTCCATTTGAAAATTAGCCTTGAAATGGGTTCTCTAAGCAGCACAATGCCACACAGAACAAATATGTCTGTGTGAAGCTCTGTGGCAGACGCATCTCCTCCTCTATAGATGAAAATCAAATACTGGAAAGTCTGGGGAGGGGGAAGGCTAGGGCCAAAATCAATGTTTTGAGTCCAAGGGAAGATGAGAAGGTGGAAATTAATTTACAACTTTACAGATCTGGTCTAGGATTCTCCTTTGCTAGTTATCAGAGTGCTATATAGGCTCTTAATGATCTGCCATAATCTTCATTTTTGACATATGGTGTAAAACTATTACTTAATCAGGCACTTAATAACTCCTATAAGCATTCGAAAACAATGTAATTCATTCCCAAACACACTGCTATCTCTTAAAGTAACTTACGCCTGCAAACCATTTGGATATCTAAAGAGAAAATTTGAAGAGGACCGTTTCCTTTCAATCCTACAACTGCACACCTTAGGGAAATAACTACCCCTCTCAAGCCTCTTTCCTTGCCTCATTGTCTGATGAGGTCCTGTGAGTGGGAAGTCCTTTGTAGAGCTGTGAAAATATATCACCGTAGCCTGGCGACCAACCTAAGCTCTGTTATAGGAACTGAGTTGAAATGGACAAGCCACTGTAGGGTGATCATTTTAGCCAGAGTTACCTGGCTACTTTACACTTCTGACTCACTTTCAGTTCAGACAAGGAGCAGAAAGGTGCTCTTTAAGGCCACTGCAAGGTTATTAATATAAAGCAACTCACGAACTACATGTTACCGAATGTGGGTTAGTGGTTTGGGTGATAATATAATTGTGTAAGTATCAAAACCAAGTCAGGTAAACACATTGAAAGTTAAAAGAACGTTTCTTTAACGTGTTCCACTACAGGGAAAACAGGAAACAACGCAGCTGGGCATAAAGCCGATAATTGCTATGATTAATGCTATTTCTAAACTCGACTTCTTTAAAAATAAATCACTTCATAATTTAATTAGGTTTCCATCTAGGGGGGAAAACACGCTAATAAAAGCTCAGATAAGAGAATGAAGGTTTGGACACAATTGTGGGGCTTAATTTTTTTATCTACGGTTCAGCTCAATGTCATAGAATGACTTTCGTATCTAAGAGCCCCACTGAGTGACAAGAGCAAGATTTGCTTTGTACTGTTTAAAAGTCATTATCCCATGAAATAACTTTGGCCTGCCAGGATGAGGAAGAATAACAGATGCTGTTTTTGCATTATCTGCATTATTTCCACCAGTCATCCTTAGACATTTGGGTCAAGTTTCTAGAAATTAGTTACTTGCATTTGACAGAGGAATCATGTATCCTAACCTCTCAGCTTGACCCTTCTAATTGGCATCCATTTATAATATTTGCTTTCTGGGCAATTATCCTCTCTCTGGCCCGAGTTTCCGTCTACTTTTGTATGCACTAGTACGCAGACCAGTACATTTTCAGTGTTACAATTTTTCATCCCTCACTCAAACCCGTAAGAGGTGATCTCTTTACTTGCTTTACTTATCTCGTATATTAGGACACTGGGGTTCTGACAGTTTTACAGTCTTAAAATAGAACAATGAAGAGTCATTATTTTCCAACTTGGGTGTGAATTTTTGGTGATCAAATGCTATTCTTGACAAAATGAGGGATGTCTGATTTCTCCCACAGAAACGAGTGAAATGTGACTTCTACTTGTTCAATCATAGCCTTCATTTTTAGCTAAACTGTGTTAGTCCTTGCTAGATAGAGTGAAACAACCCAGAAATGAAATAAATTGCTTTTATAATTCTTGAAATGAATGACTCAAGAGTTCAAGAAAGGCTTCTCACTGACCCTGGATTGTAGTGGTCTGCTGCATTTACATTCTGTTTGCCTTATTGCATTTAATAAAACACACTGTGCATTAAACGCTCACAAGGTCCCAGATGCTGCCCTAAGGACTTTACGTGTACATCTCGCAAAACCCCAAATAGCCATAATGTTCTTCAGAAGGTATTAATTCCTGTAGATGCAAAGGAAAGGAAATTGTAAAGTTTTCCATATAGAAATGCGTGGAATTCTGATTGAATTCTTAAAGATTCATAGAGTAAAAAGCTAAGAAGCAAGAGTCAATTGATTTCACTATTAACTTAGATTTTCTGTATACTTTAAAAATTACAAAAAAAAATTAGCTATTCATTTTCTACTAATTAAAGGACTATTTTTAGTGAATAATTAACTCTTAAATTTATTTAGTGTTAAAAGAAAATCTCTTTTATCACAAAAAACCCTAACTTACTTTTAAATGTGATACATATGCACAAATACAAATAAACAGAATCTAGAAGTAGTAAAAGCTAAGAAACAAATAACTTTAAAATGATTACAAAATGAGTAATCACTCTGAAGAAAATTTTGAATGCAAAATTAGTATTAAGTAATTATAGTTGAAGTGACAAAAAAATACAAGACAGAAATCCCCCTGCTTCATCAAGCGCAATTTCTCTCTGGGAGGTGAGAGGTTTTGCAGTCTTCGTTTTTATCTTTTACTTACTTACATGGAAATATATGATATTACTTAGACCTCAACATTGATATCATGAATAATCTGTAAAATCAATTAAGAATTCCTCTATCTATTAAATGCACATGCCACCATATGTAAGGTTTATGTGATGCCACGGACTAGCTCACTGCTGTGACAAGTCTCACCAGGGCTCTCTAGAAAGCTAACCATGTCGATTGTGTGCAGAGACTGCTTACAAGTACATTTTTCCTTCACAGTTTAAAAGATTCTATTTGTTTTCAAGACAGTAAAATGTTCCAGTGATTACTTACAGATGCATACACAATTGGTTATACATAAATATAATTTTACCAGAAAAAAAATTAAGTTCCTTAAACAAATTGTCTATCTTATCCACTCATTTTGAAAACAATCACTTCACTTTGCTACAAATGTAAAGCCTGCGGAGTACTTTTTAACAAACACAAAGTGGTTTCTACTTACACTTGCATGGAGTTTTCCTTTTTTTGACATCGCTAAAAATTTGTTGCTGAAAACTCCTCGTATTCCTACAATCCCCTGAGACACAGCAAATATTTCCAAAATACCTAGGATGACAAAAAATCCCAAAATAAAACACAGACTCTTCTACACAGAACTGTGAAGAATTTAATGTGTACGTCAACTGTTCTCGGTCTTTACTACTGAGATTAAATAAAAGGGCATGTAATGACCGTTTGTGAGCTCCATTATGTTACAGAATGGCTGGCACTGAGTATACACTTGGAATGACTTATTTCAAGATTCACAAACTTCATTCTGTTTCCTCAGTAACTCTGCATTTTAAAATAGCAGGATGCTTTTAGTAAATTTCACAATGGACCTTTTTTAAGCCCTAAAAGTATTGAAAGAGGCTTTTAAAATATTTTTAAGATAATTCTAATTTGTCACAATTTCACAAGTATGAAAAATTCAAAAGCCTGGAAAGTTATAATTTCTTACATAAAACAATCTTTTAAAAACCATAAAAACTACACCTAAGATACTCAAAATATAAATTACATTACTTCTGCGAATTGTTTAATGAATATGTCTTGAGACATTTGTGCTTTATTTTCTAGAAAAGTATAGTGATCTGTATGATGTTGTCACTGTGTGGTGCAGTCTGTGTGTCAAGCCACTGTCCCTTATTTCCTACAGTCATTTCAAGGACCATGTGTGCTGAGTTCAAGACACTGTTCACTGCAATTCATTGAGGGCTTTAATAAGGTTCAATGTTACTCTGCACATAGCTAGAAAGCCTGCCTAGTGTCAATAATACAGTCACAAAAGACTTTATATAAGTATAAGTGAGGACAATATTCTTGTTAGTTATACACATGATATTGTTAAAGTATATAAAACAGTGTATTACATTAGAGCTGAAACATAGTTATATAGTTCATCAAAGCTGAGGGGAAAAAACCAAAGCAAACACAGAGGAGGAGAAAGCAGACCTCAACATTTGGACACAACTGTTTCAAATATGCACCCTGATCAGGGTATGTGGTGAGAACTCTACAGAGGTGACATCTTCCTCAGGTTTCCTTGAAATAGCATTCTTCCCTGCAGGACTTGTGCACAATGGTTAAATTTGCCAACGAGGACAATGTGTATATACAGGTGAATCGATTTATTGAAGACAGTGTTCACAGCAAAAGTGGAGCACGTGTCTGTCTCACAAACATTACTGTGCACTCACTCAGCGCCATCTTTTTAAACACTTAGAAACTTCGCTGAGAAAAGAGAATACCTGGGAAATTGTTTTGTTATTGTTGTTTCGAACAGTCTCGGCCCAGAATAAGATAAACATCTCAGAAAAACTGCAGGCACCACTTTAGTGTTGTCTTTTTTCATGAGAATTAAAAGAAAAAAATTAGAAAAGCAAAAACAAAACAAAACCCACCTAACACAGAACTTGTAAGAGCGTGTTAATAGACTAGTGTCCTGCATATCATTTTCTTTAAAATATTTCTAAAATTTAATTTGTGTAGAAATTAATATAAAAACTGTTTGATTGTGATACACAATCGTCACTTTAACAGATACTGGCAAAGCACACAGAATACTTTGTAAAGTTAAATACATCGGTTTATATAGAGTATAATGGGTATACATTCACTGTGTATTTAACCTTTTAAAATTTAAAATATACTTCAAATGTATGATATTTAACTTTATAAGACTAATTATAAATATTTAGTTTATTATTATTATTAAAATATGACTAGCACATCTGATAAAAAGCTATATTTGAATCAGAATTTAAGAATAATATTGAAAGCATCAGTAAAGAGTTCAAGTATCTAGCTGATTGGAGATGAACGTGTAAACACAGCATATGTGATCAGAAGCTTGGAAGGGCCATTGTGAGAGCCCTTCTTTGTGAAATGATTGACATAAGAAGAGAATAGAGTGGACCATGAGCTCTTCATGGTTGTCTTCAGTGTACTCATGCCTCTAGATTGCTAAGGATGCGTTAACTCACATACTTATGCAGCCCAAGAAACACTTTTTCTGATTATTTTTAATTCAATATTTTCTGTATCTTAATTATTAGGAAGCCATGACAATGAACTTAAAGAATTTTTTGTTCTTTTTATGGATGTACTCAGCTTTATAAATGTAAATTGGTCCTATATTAATGAAAATATACATCAGTATCAAAGATCAAATTCTTAAATTTTCAGTCTACCTTTTGAGATGTTAAAATTAAATGGTTTTATAAATTTTCATAAATTTACTTACTTGGTTTAAAAAAATATGTTCTTGTTTAACAACTGCTCTCTGACCATAAGACCTTCTCGTAAGAACTCATATTGGTTCAATTAACTTGTATCTTAATATACCATGTATTTTATTCTATATGTGTTGATTATATACATTTTCATTGCAATTAATTTTAAATATGGGGAGATGATGAAATGATGCCTATAAAAGTGTTATTTTATTACACATTGCATTGTTTGTATGATAAACTCTATTATAAAAATCACATATTGCCCTGTAATAAAAGACTATGTAATTTTAAGATTTAGTGTTCCTGAAAGCTTAATAAATGTGTGTATGCATTCATGCATGTATGTGAGTATGTATATGTATATGTATATGTGTGCACATAAGAATTTTTTCACACAGGCTACTTTGTAATTAATCTTCTAAACGTTAATGTAATTTTAACATAATATTAGAATCATAGCTAAAATTATAATTTCTGAACTAATATCAATAATGATTTCACACAGTCTGGTTTTCTAGAATTCCATCACAATTCTGCAGGATTCACAACAGCCTTTCCATCTTTCTCTCCAAAACAGCACAAGCTATCTATGTTATCTACTTTGTAATGCAGTTCTCAGTAACTCATTTAAGAATTCTAGAAAATACTGTAAACCCATGTGTGTTAAATCATGAATTAATGCATCCCAAGAAACATTCTATAAAGCTGACTTTTAAGACTTAAATGCCTTTGTACCCTAATCTTTAGGAGTTGGAGACAATAAGCTTAAGGGAAATTTCTTGCTCACCCTGTGGATGCTAAGACAGTGTCCTTAAACAAAATTGTAGAAGGCAATTGTCTCACAGATCTGTCAGTGACTGTGATGCTGTTCTGTCTTGGGGACACTCAAGTAGACATTTGTTGTTGGGGCCAGTGACTGTCCTTGATGTTGCGCTGTCTTGGGGACATCCCCATGTGGTTCATGGGTTTTGAGTTGCTCTTACTATTTATTGTATCTCTCTCCTGTTTGAGAATGGGTGTAGAGAGCTCAGGACAAAACAATTCATGTGCAGGTATGGTGTATCCACTTTCCCAAGATGTTTATGGTTTAGAAGAGAGAAGGAGAGAGAGAGAGATGGAAGGAAGAAGCCTTTCTTAGTAAAATGTCAAGGTGATATCAAGGTTGAAAGAGACAAAGTTTCTTGGTGTCTCTACCTTTGGTCCTTAATCTACTTACTTCAAAGGATGATAACACTTTATGAATAAGTTTACCTTAAAAAAAAAACATGCATAGCTTTTTTTCCTGTTCTTCTTTATCTCTCTCTTAATATCAGAAGGTGCTGTTGATAATGGAGGACACATTATTATAGACTAGGAGAATAAAAGCTAGAACAACATAGATATCACATGTTTTCAATAAAGCATTTGAAAATTCCCAAAGAAAACATGGCGACACTGATGTCTCTCTCATCCATAGCCATAGACATGCTCCTCCGACAAGTTAACAAATCTGAGTCTTGAACGATCCAGTTTAGCTCAGTCTTTGCTGATTAAATTAGTAGCTAAATTTCCTCTTGAATTTCTCTGCACAGTAAGTTCTGGTTTATCGAGCCTGGGGAGATGCGTAATGAGCATATGATACTAAAATGGATAGTCAACTAAGATTTTCAAAACAAAGTATAAAACTGAGGACTCTCTTAATCAAAATGTGAATGGAATTTACATATTTTGTGTGACTGCTTTGTATAGCCGTCACCTAAAGTTTTCCCTCTGAACTGCTAACTATCTAATTTCATAGCTTTAATGGTCCAAGGTAAGTCAAGGAAATCACTGTATCAAAGCTAAACTTGACAGCTTGTAAGTTAAAGCAGCTGTTCATTTCTTTTCAGGGTTAGAGCTCATCACCTCTTGTCTAGTCTTCATCTTTCCCCAGCATTTCCTTTCTTCCTACAAGGGTTCATATGCAAGATACATGCCATATTCTGTCTTTAAAGCATGGTACCACTACTGAATGAGGCAAACCAGGGCCTTACTAAATGGAGTACCTAAAGGTACTGTGGCTAGAGTGATTTTGATAGTACAACTAAACAAATCTTTATAATTGCCAAATATATTTATTATCAAGTAAAAATTGACATTTTATTTGACAAAAAAAAAAGTCTTATTGTGGCATCTAAAAAAACAAAACAAAAAACTTTATTTGGAGGTTTTTTCCCCCCAATGCATTTTGGCCTTTCTTGTGAGAGACAAACACATGTTTCCACATATATTCTAAGCAATACAGAGTCCAAGGTGGATAGATAGATAGATACATAGATAGATAGATAGATAGATAGATAGATAGATAGATAGATAGATTGATAGATAGAGATAGACAGACAAACAGACAGACAGACAGACATTCAAAGTGGACTGTTAGTAATCAATTGCAAGTAGATGTTGCTTTTTCTTCCATGGCTACCTAAGTGTAAAGAGCCATTTTAAATTTCCAAATTCCATGCCTTTCCACTGCTGCACATAAAATCATTTCATAGAGGTGTGTTGGGAACTCCTGATACCAAAAGGACTGACTGTGAGATTTAAGTTATGCTTTCCTTTGAGAAAAAGCTGTGGAAGGCAAAGTCAGAGAAAGTGCAAAAAGGAAAAGAAAATGTAGCACAGAAGTAACCAAATCATGCATTCTGAGGCAGGTGCCCTACATTGGTTATATGGATGGATGAATGAATGAATGAATGAATGAATGAATGCCAGTCTTTTAAAAGATACAAATTAAACTCTGAATGTAAGGCTTGTAGTGGGGGTGTGTGGGGGGGAAAGCTACTTACAAAGTTTTATTAGTCTGTGCCTAGGATACATATTCTCTGGTTTGTGGCCACATTTCAATGAGGATTTTAAAATAAATTAGCCCCTAGAAACAATATTTAGCTGGCTAGTTTCTTCCTTAGATAAATGAAGTCTGTTGATCTGTTCTTGCTTTCCTTCATTTATGTTTCTGTAAATTCCCTTTTAGCAAGGCCTATACTGAAGCCATGTTTAGCTTCAGTGGGTTTTTGTAATGAAGAAGGAACTGTTCCTCTTCCAGAGCTCCCTAGCACCGTAAAGCTACTCCAGCCACAGGAGACCCCAATCTACTGCTGGATACCTGCTACTGGCGTCTCTCCAGAGCAAGCAAAGGTTTTGTGTAGTTGGTGTTCACTCCCAGCAACAAACTAGAGAAAGTTTCTGTACAAGAGCTAGGAAGATTGCTGGAGGCAGAGACTAAAGGCTATCTCGTGGTAAAACTGAATTCTGCAAAACGAGGAGAGTGAGCAGAAATATTGAAACAGAAGTAGCATCGCCCTGAAGAATCAGAAAACCCACCCTTAACAGAGCAGACTGTTTCCCTTCATACACAGAGATCGAAGTTTGAACGTGAAGGGTGGGGGTCCAATGAGGACCATAGTGGAATTCCTGAGACTCAATGGGAGGAGAGATGAGGCCCCTCTCTGTTGTGCACGGCCTCTCCACCCGCACCTCCGCGGGCTGAAAGGGTGCTTTCCAAAGACAAAGCATGCAGCAGCCGACAGGCTTGGAACAGCACCTGTCGGGACTGCTACTGCCGGATCTCACGCGCCTGATCCTCTTAACTCACTGAAAGAGGCTGGCTGGTCAGCCATCCCACCTATGCTTGAATTTCCAAACCCTCTCCACAGGCCCCAGTTGATTGTCGGTGGTTCTTGGAGCTGAGTAAACAGAAGTGTTCTAGTTTCAGGGGACACTGGTCTAGTGAGGTATACCCAAGAGCTACCAGGAAGACAAGAAGGGCCAGGTGACTGCACAGCACTATCTTCTGGCCCCATTTCCGCTCTCCATGGGAGTCTGAGTGGTCCCTGCTGTGGCTTTTATCTAGAGGACTGAGCCCTGCTGGAAACGCGACCTGAACCTAGAGAGAAAACACCTCGCAGGACTATAGAGACGACTACAGTCCCAGGCACAGAGCTCCAAACCACCGTTCACTTCAGCAGCCTAGGAGCGGCGAGGGCAGTACGAATGGCCAGTGTGATGGTTCAGAAAGGCAGATGGAATGGAAGGACCGCGGATGGGGTGGGGTGGATGGAACGCGGGTGGGGTAAGCAAAGAAGAAAGGAGAAAGAGAGCACTCAGAAAAATTTTAAGTTGGGTTGTTGGTTTTTTTTTTTTAAGTTTTGCTCAATTTACAACCATTTTCCGCCTCCTCTTCAGTTCTTTTAAAATTAAGAACTTTCCTCCAACTGTCCCTGGAAACCAAAGGCTAACAAGGTATTGTCAGGGTCTCAGCCTACTTAAACGTTGTTAAACCCAGCACCGGACTTAGTCATCATACTGTCTGTCCAGTTTGCCAGATCGTGTTGCTTTCTTGCAAGCAGAACTTTGCTTTCCCAATATGCATGTACACGTAAATTCTACGTAGACATGTGTAGTTGGTGTGTGTGTGTGTGCGTGTGTGTGTATCTAAATATGTATGTATACGTGTGAGAAATGACTATGCATGTAAAGTTGCACAGAGATATTAATATAGAAACGTAATATGGGATATATAGGACATTTGGAGTTGGAGACTGGAAGTACTCAGATAGGTTCTTTTCATAAACTAACGTAAATTGTGTACAGGGAATAGAGATATACTTTGACGCTTAAAGAAAAATGCGGTTCTAGTTCATAAGTAGAAAGAAATTGTACCAGGAGAAAGACTGATACTTCTTTCATTGTTTTATTTTTAACTCCAGCTTTGGTGGGTGGCTGGTCTTTTTGGCCAGGGCATTCTGGAAAGGAACTAGCTGCCTGTCTCACCTTGGTAACCTCACCTGGGGCTAGCCATACCTGCTAACCCAAGACAGAGGGGTGCGTCTGCTCGCATCTCCACGAAACCCTACAAGACTATTTCCAGAACCAGCTGAGTCCCATATTCTGGGTCTCCTAAAGGTGCCCCGTGGCCCAAAGGAACACTGACCGTCCCCTCCCAGAACAGATTTTGTTGGACAGTGAGCAACTTACTTAACACGCTGGCTTCATGGGAGCCATTGACTTTGCCATCCGGGTAGATCTGCAGATGGAAACCGATGCCCACTCTGCAGTACAGGCTGCCGGTCCGGCGCCCCGAAGGGCTCCACTGGAAACTGCTGTGCTCAGAGCCGCTTCCGTGGCTGCCCGGAGAAGCTGCGACTGGGGAGGAGGCAGAAGATGAAGAAAACGTCGCGCTACTTCTGCCCCGGCTGCCGCTGGAGTCCCCCGGGTTCCTAGGAGGCGCAGGTTGCCCTTCGGGAGTGAGACGCCTCTCCCCGTGAGCCTGAGCGCTGAGGATCAGGTGGCTGCAGAAGATGAGGAAGAGCAGGGACAGGCTCATTCTTCCGGCCGCGGGGGTCCTAAGTGCATCTTGCAGGGCTGGCTCCGGGCTCCGTAGCCCCCGCGCGGCTGCGTGCCTCTGGCGCTGCCTCCCTCGCCGCACTGGGTGGACATAGCCTCGGGGAAGGGAGAGGGAGAGGGGGAGAGAGAGAGAGAGAAACAGAGAGCAAGAGAGAGAGAGAGGGAGAGAGAGAGAGGCCACCCGAGCGGATCTCGGCACTAGCACCGGGATATTTATAACGCCAGTGATCTCACTGCTCCGTGCACGCCTGCGAAGCTTCCCCTCACCCGCCGCTTTGTGTACTCACTGGCCGGTGCGGGGAGGGAGCGCCGCGGTCCCGGGGGCGGGGGTGTGAAGGAGGAGGGAGAAGCTATCTCGGGAGTGGGAGGAGGTGTCTTGCCCTCAGAAGCTGCCACCACCCCCGAGACGCTGGCTGCCACCACCCACGGGCCACGGAACCCAGTGGTTCTCAGGATCCACCCTGTCACCCCGCCCCATGCCCGAGCCCCGTGCGGCTCCGGAATCGGCTCCGCGCGCGCCGCTCTCCACGCAAGGGGCACGACCGACCGGCAGCGTGAGCATGGGTTCCCGTCCTCCGTGGTCACATGTGTCCCGGGCAACTCACTCTTTCACCCAGCACCCGCTTTCCAGGTTGCTGGCTCCTGCCATCTGAAGCCTGGGAACCACTTTCCAGAAGGGAACCAAAAACTGATTGGCAGCAGAACTTGGGAAGACTTTGGGGTGGCCCAGGTGGGACAGACGATGGGTTTCTTGCTGTTATGATGTATTAAAGAACTAAGGTGTGCGTTTATTTCTCCGTTAGAAAGCCACCCCGAATCACTATGCTAGGACTCAGATGCTGCCCTGTAAGAAATTCTGTCAATGCACTATGTGTCCAGCTTTTTCGTCAGGAAAACTCCGTGTCTGTGTTGGACGCCCTCGAACACACACACACACACACACCACACCACACCACACCACACCACACCACACCACACCACACCACACCACACCACACCACACCACACCACACCACACTTGAACTCCAGGCAAGGATGAATTGAGTCTGAACACCAGGACTGCCCAGTTGTCCTCTCTGACCCCATGATCCCTTGCCTGGAGGAATTAGGCAACAGCTCTCTTCAGCTTCCATTGACTGGAGGACCGACCCCAATGAATGATTAATGGTGGCCCCTGAATTTCAACCTAGGGAAACCTGAGAAGGGAGAGTTCCCTTGTACGTAATGCTATGGCTGTTATTTATCTGAGAAATATACCTGACTTGCATTCTTGGAATATTTTTGTCTGAAAACATATTTGAAATTTTAAACTACGCTATGATATATCACTCATTGGTCATTTAAATGAAAAGTCAATGAAGCCAGCCAATGGGGTCAACTCGCATCAATCATGCTTGATGTTCCCGACTTTATTCATTACTGAGTATCTGCTTCAGATTTCCTATCTTAATAGTGAAAACCTATAAAACAGTTGTAGATTTGTTTTCATAATTGTAAATCTTTCATAGAAAGGCGACAGAGTATGGAATAGCAAGTCAGCTTTATAACAGACAGCCAGTCACCTGATCAACACAGGTAAGTCATCTAAGAGAATTAAGGAGATATACAAAACAAAAGATTGTGACTGAGACTGGGTGCCCCTGGTGTGCTCCTCAGCACAATCTCTTATGGGACAGCCCTGAACGTTGAGAACAACACCAGGTTCCTACCAGAGAGGCCATTGCGTCTTCCAGGGTGGATGAATTTAGCATGATGAGATACTGTGTATCCCTTCTGAAGAGGAAACCCTGGGCCTTACATGGTTTAGGCCACTTTTGGTGTCTCTGGATAACATCAGTAAGACTTCTGAGTCTCCCACAATCTACTACCCATGAATAGCTTGGGTCACCAGCCCCCATCCTAAGGAGTCTATGGAAGGAGTACCTGGGTAACTTCTCCCTTAGGTATCTGGTCATCTCTTTTGCTGCAGGATCAAAGAAAGCAGAGGACTCTGGGAGTTTTCTAAAGCTGAAACCCCGCCTCTTGACTTCTCACTCTTTGAGCTCTGTCTCAACTGAGGCAGTATCTCTGTTACTCTCATCCCTGGTAATAACCAAGTTGAAGGTCAACTCCTTATCTAAGGGAGACCTAGAAAGGCTACCATTTGCCCAGGCTTCAGTCTGTCTCAGTTCAAGGTCTGGCAAGATGAGCTTTTTTCTAGTATTCGAGAGTTTGGGTGAGGCTCACTAAAAAGAGACGAACCTCAGCTTCTTTGGGAAGTTGGCAAAGCAACTTAGCCCTCTTCTCAGCAGGCAAAAAATGTCGTGTACATGTGCATATAAAACTCTGCCCCTGATGCTGCATCTAGGCAAATAGTGAAACCGCCATTAATTTAACATTTATGAAAGACTGTTAAACTGGGATTGCGTTTATTTAAGGGGTGGGGGCTGCAAAAACTGAGCCAGAGGAACTGAGACTACGACAGCATGCCTGTCACCTGCCAGTGAGCTGAGTGACCAAGCCAGCCAGCTTCCCTCTGCAGCTCCACACACCAGTGCTGTGCATGCCTGCAGTGTTCACATCCTTCCTCACACATGACTAGCTGGTCTCAGCCAGAGCTGGGCTCAGAGAAAATTCACTGTTGGAGGCAAAATTCTCTCCTTTCAGTCTCTTGGCTGCTCCCAAAATGAGTCTATATGAAAGGCAATCCCCCTAAGTCCCCTGCTGGGGCTAGTCCAACAGTTGCTATTTATGAGCCACTGAAACCTGGACACCGTTCCTAAAAACCTGTGCCCATGGCCAGCACTATGGTGTCATTCTCTACTTCCCAGTCTCTCAGAGCTGGGAAGCTTGTCCTGGGGAAAACCCATGCTCTCAGCTGTCGGCATTGATAAAGCTAGTAGTTCTAGAAGAGCCCTGCATGTAGTCATTGCTGCCTGACAGGGCAATAAAAAGCTCAGGAAGCTGATTGATTCCACCAATCACCCAGGCTGGCTAGGGGTGTGCAGTCTGTTTGGCCCCATCCCATCATGGTAGCCTTCTCTGGTCTTGTTTCTTCAGGTTCCTTGCTGTCACTTTATTGATTTAAACCTCACATTTGGAAGCCCCAACACCCCAGACTCCCTTTCCTTGACCATGGCATCTGGATCCTTCCAGGCATCTCCTATTTGAGAAGAATATCAGCTACTTCATTGATCCAGTTTCTAGCCCTAAAAATCATCTGTAAGAAAGATGTAATGCTCTATCCTCAGCTTAGACCTCAGAAGAGGTTCAGGTAAAGGTTTCCTTGTACTTAAGAAACAGGTTCACTGTTAATGACCTTGCACTGGTTGTAAGCCAAGGCCTAGCTTCGCTGAGGCATTGCTCTTAAATGTGCATCATGCTAGGACCAGGATGTAGGCAAAGATGTAGATAAGGGCTTAGGGTGCATCACCCAAGGCAGTGTATGCCATCCCAGAGGTCCTCCCACCTGGAAGCAGACTAAACCTTTGCCCCAGAGCTTCACTTGAGCCAAATCTCTGCTCCTTGAGATGCAAGTCCTTGGTGAGGTTTGTATTTTTGAGGGTCTGTGACTCATAAAACTGGAAGGTAAGGCCTCTTCTTGATATGAGGAGACAATCAGAATTTTTTTCCTACAAAAACTGTCTTAACTCTGGCTTTAAAGAGCTGTGTGGCTCCCACCATCCCTATCTCCCTTTCTGACTCAGAGGTTGTGTTCAAAGAGCAATACACATCATGTTTGGCTAACCAGGGATGCCATACAGTTTTTCAAGAAGTTTGTTGTGGACTTCATGTGTATTTTGTCTCAAAGTTCACATTTAAACCCTAAATTCCAGCATAGTGGTATTTGGTAATGGAACTCTGAGGAGTAAGTAGACCTTGGGGATGGATTCCTCATAAATCAGTGTTCTTATAAGAAGGGATATAAAAGACTTGATTCCCTCCTCGTCCCTGACACCATGTAAAAAATAAGAGCATAGCCATAAGGTATGTAGATCTCAGACTCCCAGACTCTGCGACTGTGTAGCTCTGTTACATGTTTTCTAAGCCATCCAGTCTCCCATACTCTTGTTAAAACAGCTGAAGACAAAAAGCAACAAGGTTGCCTTGTGGAAAGAGCTAGGAGCTGACCTGTAAGGCCCTCAGACCATGCTGTTGCCATGACCGTCAATCACCTCTAGGCCTGGCTTCCCACCAGCCAAGTTGGCAGCCACCACAGCAGTAAAATTGCCCGTGGCTATAGGAGCAGGCTGAACAGGTTGAGAAGGGTGGGAAGGGCCTTCTGTGAGAGAAGAAAGCCAAGGAGAGCAGAAGAGAATTAGATCTCTTCCCTTGTCTTTAGAGTCCGTTGGTTTCTCTACAAAGGGGTGACAGTCAGAATTGGTCACTGCCCTCTTCAACATTTGTGCATGAGACCTTCTGTAACCTGAATGAACTCAATGAAGTCAGCTATATCTTTCTCAATATAGCTCAGTCCCTAGGCTTTTGAGCTAACCTAGTGACTGCTCATGTTTGAGCTTCTGCACAAAGTCGTGCACCAATTCCTCAAAACACTGCCAAATTATCTCAGAGCGCAAGATCCAATCGAGGAAAAAGTCACTACTCTAGATGATCAGCTGTAGAAGCTGAGACGTCTGGTGTTTACTACATATGGATGCAAAAGTTATAACTCGTGGTTTACCTCAAGGCCTCCTTCACTAGAGCCTTCTGCAACCCAGCGCAAGGTGCACAGAGAACGGCACTATGTGGCAGATTGTTGTTACAGGTACTATCTATTTCTAACCATGTAAAGAACATATTGTGTGCACGTGGGGTGAGTGCAGTGTCCAGAGTCTCAGCAGGGTATTGTGGGACATTAGGTGGAAAATCATGGGCTTTTCCCATCTGTGAAGAAGGAGAAGGAAGAAAACCAGGTCTGCTCTTCAGATAGGTCTATCTAGCACTCTGAATAGTTTATTTGTATCCAGAGAGGCAAACCAGGCAAAGGGAAAAGCATTAAAGAAGATGTGGGTAGGAAGGAGAGAAGTGTTGAGTTGTCACCTGGGAAATTCTTCTTATATCAAATGGAAAAAGGAAGTGAACAGCGGTGACAGGCCCTAAGCTGACTGGAGACTGCTGACTTTACAGTGTTGTCTATTCACCAGCCTACTCAAAGCTGTGGTAGATCTCTGAAGTCGCCTTCTCAAACTAGGTGTATATGCTCAGCTGATATTTTTTTACATGTGATAGGAAAGGAGAAAGACCTAGCCAGGTAACTATCTGGAGAGTATACACAAACTTCGAAAGATGCTGCCAACAATAGCATGTGAGAATACTTGCTTAAGTTTGGTTAAGATGGTAGTTTTTGTTCTTCCAAGAAAAATAAATGCATAATGTTTATTTGTTTAATGAAACAGGGTCTTGCTATGTAGCCCTAGCTGACCTAGAACTCTCTATGTAGACCGGGCTGATCTTGAACCCACTTAGTCACTGTATTTCAAGGCTGGGATTAGAAGTGTGCACCTCACACCTGGTTTAGGCAAAGCATTCTAGAGAAAGAGTTGTTGCATTCTTCCTTTTAGAAGTTGAAAAGTGGTTTTAGCTTAGTCAAAAGATGCTAAGAAAAAAGAAGGAAATAAATAGATAAATATTGAAAGAAAAAAAGAAAGAAAGAAAGGGAGAAAGAGAAAGAAAACAGAAAGAAAATATCCTCCAGCTGCAGTCTCTACAAAGAGTATTACTTGTACAGTTCTTCTGGTTTCTTCAAACCACTCTTTCCTAACTAGGCAATAGCTAATTTAAAAGTCCAGACTGTTTATTCAAAGTAGTGTGGAAATGATTGATAACCCATAGCATATTCTAGCTGGAACTGAACTCTACCCAATACCCCCATTCCTCTCACTTGCAAACCAAGAAATCTAAAGAAGAACACAGACCTAACTTATGTGAGTCAGTTTGACTATTATGACCATAGATACACAACCAGAAAATCATGCTACTATAATTCCTGCCTGGGTCTGATACATTTATTTTCTATCCCTGTAGCTGACTGGGTTGGAGCAATGAAAGGCTCCCAGCCTTCATAGCTTAGCTCCTGGATGAGACCAGGGGAAGGGGGAAGGAGGAAAAGGGGGAGGGGGAAGGGGAGGAAAGGGAGAGGAAGAGGGGGAAGGAAGAGGGAAAGGTGGAAGGGGGAGGGGAAGGGAGAGGGGGAGGCAAATGAGGAAAGGAGAGAGAGAGGGAGAGGGAGAGGGAGAGGGAGAAGGAGGGGGAGAGGGAGAGGGAGAAGGAGGGGGTGCAGGGAAAGGGAAGGAGTTCTGGGCACAGCAGTCAGTAAGGCTTGTTTGCAGTTCCTGCTCAGTGAGGAGGTGGATCACGTGGAACCCAGGAGTTGGAGACTGGCCTGGGCAACATGGCAAAATCCTGTCTCATGAAGAGAAGGAAGAGGGAGGGAGGAGGGGAAATGGGTTGTGTGTGTGTGTTACCTTTTGTAAATCACCCTGGCTGCCCTGTCTTAGAGATTTCTGCATGATTCTTAAGGAAAGAAGTAAAGAGAAAACAAGACATGCTCCTCAAGAATCAAAAATGTTATTGTTTATGAATGAAGCAGTTCCCTAGGTGACCGGAGGATACACAGCAAAACATGGTGTGGTAACAGTCACTCCTGAACGTACAAACCGTGGTGCTCTCCTTAGTACCCAGTGTTTCACTTTTCCTGCATATAGACCATCAAAAGCAAATCCTGGGTGGGGTCCTGATGGGAAATGATTTTTTAGTGATGCTGAATAATTGTTTAAAGTTCTCCTCAAAAGAAATAAGAACTTTTAACATTTGAAAGTATATTGCAATGCTGGTTAATTTATTCTCTATCATTTTCTTAACCAAGCGGCCTGTGGATTTGGGTGAATATGGTACATGAGTATGTATACATTCACGTGTGTGTGTGTGTGTGTGTGTGTGTGTGTGTGTGTGTGTGTGTGTTGTGTGGTCATCATTTGCATTACCATAGATCTTAATTATGGTAATCATTGTTCAAAAATGAACTATGTTTTCTATTTCAGATACCCTGGCTTTTGGCAGGCCATTCCAGGCTAACACCTGTTGTCTGGTTATTCAGAGGAACACCTGTTAGGAGAGCCACTCAACACTGTCACGGAGGCTTGGAAACCTTTTCAATTGTCAGAAGAAAGGATGAGCAACTGCCTAGGGCCCCAGGAGGAACAAATGGCAGCTTACCGGCTTCTAACAGAAGATGTCCATGAGTTTGTCAGCCTTCCTCTGTCTACCCCAGAGAAATGCAGCCTGGGGCTGCAACATCTGTTAATGAGCAAAGGAACGTGCTCGGAGTCCAGGAGAACTCCTTTTTAAAGGAGACTCTAGTTTAGCAGATAGGAACGATTTTGTGGGTGATTGTCCACCTGATACGAGTAGAATGAACGGTGTGAAAGGAAAGGAAGCCATGATATTAACGGAAAGCACAGCAAATTTGTTCTTTATAGAAATCCAGAAAAGGAGCATTCTGAGGGAGTCAGTGGCATTGGACTGGTGCTACGAGGCGCAGTTAAATATGCTGTACTGATCACTGGAAAGAGTCATAATCAATTCCTTACGTAATCAGTATTTCCTGGACAGGCTAGATATTGGCAATAGCTTATATCCTCATGTCGAGAAGGAAGAGGACAAAATGGAGCAGACATGAAGGGATGAGAAGGAGCAAAAGTAAAAAGCTCAAAGGTTTTTCTTTTCCAAAGAGGTTTCAGCACCACTGTTCTCTCTCAGATGTCCTAACCTTTTCTTCCCCAGGCTCAGTATGTATAGAAATTCATACTGGCACAGGGAAACTTCTGGAGCCTGCCTCAGTGCTGTGAAAGACTGCCCACAGAGCTGGGTCTCCTAAGGATTCTCTGCACCTATTTGAGTTGGAACAGTTCTCCATGATACTCTCTGGGAGGAGCTGCCAGTCTGTCTTCTTCCTCCAGATGGATGTGCTTCCTGTCTCTGCCCCATTGTCTCTCATAACGCCAAGGTCCTCTCTTTGCACCATGGCCCTTCCTACTCTCAGCAGAACACTCTTTGCACTTAACTCTAAAAGGAAATTTAAGGTAGGTTAAAAATGTTGAACACAGTGAGGAGGGAAGACAGAAGAATCATTTAGAGGATTTTTACTCTTGGGTTTATTGCTGGGTTTTTTTTTTCTTGCATGTTTCAGATTCAATTCATCAAGAATCTTTTTATCTCCAAAATGTAACTTGGGTGCAAATCCTTCTTATCTTCTCCCACTGCACTCAGACAGAATAAAGCAGCCATCACACTGTATTTAGATGTTTGCAACCCCAGGTGTCCTTGCTTTGGGCCCTGGGCAATTGCAATTTGATCTCATCATAGCTAAGTAATCTTTTTAAAAGTTAGTATCAGTTTATAACACCTTCCTTCTTAAAATTCCCCATTGTTTCTCATTTCGTTCAAAATAAAAATGTCATCAGTGACCTTCAAGCCCCAATTTGAGGCTTGAATGCTCAGACTCATGATGAGGTTTTTCCCCACTGAGGACACACTGGCTTGCCCTCAGTTCTTCCAAATCAGCAACCACCTCCTTATCTCCAGATGGCCACCAGGGCTGCTTCCTCTGCTGAGGCTGAGCATTCCAGTATACGCATCTGGTTAACTTCTTTACCTCTCCAAGTCTTTCCTCAGATGTTTTCTTCTCAAATCTGAGCAAGTCTGTATAAAACCCCTCTGGAAAATCTCTGCTACTTTCTGGTTCTTTTCCCAACAGCAATTGTTTTTATTTTTATTTTCACAAACATTTCAAAGGCTGTGCTGTAAGACAAGCATTCTGGTCAGGTACTAATTCGTGGAATGCTCACAAAATTTTTCAGAAACAGGAACCATCTTTTAGCTCACTAAAACACACTAGGCACAAAGAAGCTAAGAAACACGCTTATTCTACATAGTCTGGAAGGCTGAGGGTCAAACTCAGAAGTCTGTTCAAGAAGCTAGGCTTTTGGATCTTTGTGTCAGTGCATCTATCACCTTCTAACCTGCTGTAGGAGAGTTTCAGGATTGTGAGAGTTGTCCGTTTCAATCTGTTGCTTACTCTGTAAGCTAGTGGAAGTCAGAATGTTCCCTCTGTCCAAAGTTAGACAATGTACACAAATTATACCTGACACACCATGGGTACCCAATATGTATGTGGAGTGCATAAACAAGCTCAGCTGGGTCACGGCAGAACATCCGATTCTCGGGGCCTCAACTTACATTCCAGGAGACTTGAAGAGGCGTGGACAGGCATTCTGTTTCATGTTCTTGAATGTGGTGGCAAACAGTCCCAATGGTGCTACTTTGGGGATGTTCTCTTCAATTCTACCTACTGGGTAAATGGGGTAGGTATCTGTGATAGGGACACAAGAAGGAGAGACACCTTGAGCATTCACTCCTGCTCTCATGCACACACACTTAACAGCACATAACCCGTGAGACCTCAGTCCCTATGGGGATTTCACAGGAGCATCAAACACAGTTGGATCTGGCACCAGAGGACAGGGACATTGTGACAGATGCACTTTGCTCTTTGTATTACTTACACAAAAGCAAAGCAAAGAAGTATGAGCAGAGAAGGATGGAAGCCTACAGTGCTTCAAAAGTAAAGATTGATAATAGGAACCAATCCTACATCCCGCCCTAAGACATGAACACACAGGAACTCAGTAGCCTCTATCAAACCTCAGAACTTAACACTCCTTCTCTATAAAATCAAGGAATAATTTTTATCTTGTCATCTTTGTGGGTTTTTTTTTAAGCAGAAAACGAGAGCCTAAGTGTTACTGTGAATATGAAATCACCACACAGATATAATTTTTGTGTTAAATATGTCTACATAATATAGTTTCCCAATATACAAAAAGCATAAGTCTAATGATTAAAAGTTCTTAGTTAATTCATTTGACTTGGAGAAGTGCAGACAAGAAAATAAGATTAATGATTTTGAACATCACGATTTATGGTAGAAGGGGATGATATTGCATCTTTTAACAAGCATGTGCCGTCTTCTGGGCTGTTGACTGATTAAAGCTAATTCCAATGAACATGGGGGGGGGCATCGTAGCTGCCTTATAACTGAAGGACAACACCAAAGAAAGAAAAAGAAGGTGATGACCGTAAAGACTCACAGGTGTTTTCCAATGACTTCAATAGCATCGGTTTCTGTTGCTGCAATTATGTAAGAGCCACAAGTGACTATCATCTCTTCTAACTCAGAAGCCTCCAGCAGCTGCAGGACTTTGCAGCGTGTAGACCCCTGGATAGACATCTATCTACTCTTTAAAAAGAGGGGTTTTGCTTCAGGTCTTCATGTTAGAATATTTTACAACAATACTCTGGTGCCACGGTAGTTAAAAATAGAAAATCTTATGATTGAGTTGAGTGACTTCGTATCATATAAGTTGCTAGAAATGAACAATTCATTCATTTCCACATCAGTTTCTCCATCGTTTAAAAACCAAGGAACAAATTTAAACTTAAAGAATTTTTCTCAGATATATTTGCAAGGTACTTTAAGACTTTTTAACCACACTATCTGATCTGGCCTGAGGTTTGTTTGGACAGATGTTACATACTACTGTATGCCTAAGATAATAGGCATTGATAGTGAAAAAAGTTGAACATATTTAAGTTAGAACTTTAAAAACTCAATATGTTTTAAGGAAAAGAGTCATGTTGGGCAAGGCTGGTGGTGTCACCAAACTGCTTCAAACAAAAAGAGCTCAGAAGAGAATTAAAGGAGCAGTCTATGTCAGTGTTAAAAACTGGTTTAACACTGGTTTTTCCCTGACATTTAAAATTATTATTAAGAATTTCTACTACCTTTCTGGTCATTGATATGAAGGAGAAAACATTTACAGCCTGTCTTTGTTACTTCCTGACATTTAATACGCTGCCATCCCTGCCAGAATTGTTAACCAAGCAAAGCCTTAAAAAGTCTTTGCTTACAGCTCCTTAAAAGCTAAAAGAAATCACAGAAAGCATTGGTACATAAAATGCTGGGAAAGGGCATGTACTTTGGTAATCACATGAGCTGACCCAAGATGCGATCCTCCAGCAAGAAGAAATCATCACACACATAAACATTTTAGTTCCTGTCTAAAAGAACTGCAGGGACAAAAATGGAGAAGAGGCTGAGGGAAAGGCAATCCAGTGACAGGCCCAAATTGGGATCCAGCTCAAAGGGAGGCTCCATGGCCTGACACTATTACTGATGCTATGGTGTGCTTATAGACAGGAGCCTAGCATGGCTGCCCTCCAAGAGGACCAACAAGCAGCTGACTGAGACAGATGCAGATACTTACACCCAACCAACAGACAGTAGCAGAGGACCCCTGGGGTTAAGTTAGGGAAAAACTGAAAAAAGCTGAGGAGGAAGGTGACCCTATAGGAAGACCGACAGTCTCAACTCTCTTGGACCCTGAGATGTCTCAAACACTAGACCACCAACCAGGCAGCATATACCAGCTGATATGTGACCCCTGACACATATACAGGAGAGGACTGCTGGGTATGGACTCAGTGAGAGAAAATGCCCCAGGGAGTGGGAGGTCTGGTGGGGTGAGGTGGGATGGGGACATTCTCTTGGAGATGGGACATGGGGAAGGAGTGGGATGAGGAACAGTTAGTGGGTGGACCAGAAGGTGGATAAGAACTGGACTATAAAAAAGATTAAAGAATAATAATAATAATTGTTTTAAAAAGGCTAGCTGGATGAGCTGTAATGCGATGTCTCCTCCACCAGCCTGGGAGCAGGAAGCACACAAATTCTAAGATAGGTCTCCCTGTCCAAATTCCTGGCTCTCCAACATGGAGCAAGCGTTCTAAGCTCTCTGAGCCTTGTTTTCCTCCTTCTTAAAGTAGAAACAGCAACCAGACCTGTCTCCGTGTACTGTTTATGTGAGAATGATGTAACTTGTGAATTAGTATTGCCCACCCTGTGCACAGAAAGGAATGGGAAACCCCTTCCAGGCAGTGGTAGACCGTATTTTAAACAGACTTTCCCTTTCTAAGGTGGATGGTTCCAATTCTGTAAAGAAAATGCAATTCAACTGGAGTTGTAAAAATTGCAAGGGATCGCTTTTGACATAAATATCAGAGATAATAGCACTAGATGATGATTCGTGGAGAAATGACAGCCCTCCAATTTAACAACAATCACAGCAGGGTCTTAGAGGTTATAAAACAATCTCCCGAGCCTTCCTGTTACTGGAGTGTTGACATTCAGTTGCCTACATCATGTGTCCTCCATGAGGGAAGCTGTATCTCTTCCAGATAACAAAGGCACCTGTCATGTGATGCCAGAATAAAGCCTTAAAATGACACTCCATTTGTCAAATCAGTAAGTTACAGAGCATACTTTTGTCGGGGAATTTCCCTAGCCTGCCTACAAATTGAAGGCATATTACAGAAACCATTTTGGGTTAAAAATATAAAGGAATTCGCAAATAAAAACAAGAGGGACTATTCCATTCCTTCATTCCTCCCTCCTCCCTCCCTCCCTCCCTCCCTCCCACTCACCGCCCTCTGTCGATTACGTTTTATAAGTTCACAGTTCTGCTTACCCTTCCATACCACTGTAAGTGTGAAGCTGAGAGAGGAACCGGAAGGCAGTAGCCAGCAGCACAGTTTACTTGCATTTTGATTTGATTTTTTAAAAACATCTATGTGGTAAAACTCATCTTCTGAAGTGGACTTAACTGAGTTCTGATGAACTCACGGTTATGTAACAATCACTACACCTGAGACTTTAACTTGGTTTTAGCCTACTATAGAGATGGAAGACGTGGGAGATATCGGTGGGTAAAGACTCGTGTCAGCTTCATGTGTTTTAAGCATGGCAGCTTCAGTTTAATTATCTGGACGCATGCAAGGTGAAAGGAGGGAAAGAGTGTTGTTACTCCGACCTCTACGCATGCGCAATGGCCCCTGTGCTCTCCATGCCATGGCACCAGTGCCTACCCCAACCCCAACCCCATTCATCACTCACACACTAATCATAAATAAAATGATAAATGTGCAATTTGAGGAGAAGCCATATGATATCTGATGCTTTATGGAAATCGTGAGAAACGCAAATTGTGAGGAAAGATTAGAGGAAGGTATTGAGTTTCTGAGTTTTTACAATGAACCCTCCACAAAGGACACCTTTCCCTTTTACTTATTTCACTATTTCCATTTATAATCTATTTTCTAAGAAGGATTTCCAGACTAACCCCTCCTCCATATCTAGACAAGGTCCTCCTGTGCTGTATCTTCAAATGTTTTCATCCTTTAAAAATTTTTCCTTTGTTGTGTCCAAACAGAACTTTTTCTGCACAGCTAAATTATCTTAATGCTATCTCCTCATATGCCTAAGTAAAGAAACAAGCTGAGTGTGTGGTAGACACTGCTCCCCCCAAATGTTGGGGGGTCTTCCCACAAAACAATATTTGCTCTAATGTCTTCTTCAAGCACTGGTCTAAAATAAACACACTTTTTAAAAAATACCAAACTCAACTACAATTTCTCCAGTGATCAGACAAAATCTGTGTGCATCAAGAGTCAGGGGCAGGGAGGTGGGGGTGGAGGTTGGGGTCAGGAGTCCCAGAGGACAGAAACCCTGCAGCAAAGCCTAGCATCAAGACGGAATGAAGCCAATGTGAAATCTTTTATTAATTTTTTTGGTATGAGCTTATCTCTTAATCAATATGTAACACTTCACCAGGAGTCAGAAGACTTTTCGTAGTTTATATTGGACACTAAACTCTAAGCTAGGCTACCCTGTTAAAAGAATGCTTCGAGAGATACTACCAGGACAGCGGCAGGTAAACAGTCTTTGCGGGACACGATAGGATTAATGAACATGCACACCGAACTCAACGGCTGTGACTGCATGTACAAGACCTACACTAAACCAAGTCCTCCAAAATCTTAGCATGGATTGGGGAGGGCTCATGAAGTCGTACCCCTAACTCGGGAGCTCTTAGTAATGGGTGGTACTGGAGGATGGGAAGTCAGGGATGTTGCCTCTCAGAGACTACCCCATGTTCCAGGACACGGTTCTACACTTGTGCACATTGCATAACACTAGGTGAACTCAGGAGGTTTAAAAGTATAAAAATAGTACAAAAGTATAAAAAAGTATTAAAAAGGAGTGTATGAAGTTGAGACAGAAAGTAGGCAGAATAGCGCAGAAATTTGAGGGGCATGGATGGGGTGATGGATCAAAGTACATCATATTCATGTATACAATTTTCAAACAATTTAATTTTTAAAAGTATGTCTGGGGTTGAAATATTGCAAGACAGACACTCAGATATTTACACAGTTTGGTTTCACATAGCTTTGCAATAGGGTAGACCAACAGGGAGGGCCAATGGGACATACAACTGGGACACTTGAGAGTGAGGTGGTGCGCATGGCAACCCTCTTCCACATGTGGGTTTGTGCAAAGTGGGTGAGTTCATCAAGTTTTCTAGATGTAAGCAGACTCAAAGATCATGAACCCTTTATATACTGAATGTCCAGGAACAGGCCAAGGTCGTGACTGGGAGTTCTCAAATATGTACTGCAAAATTCTCACTCTTATGCCACAGTTGAATAAACAGAAGCCCAGATATCCACATGGGCTCACAGGACTCAAGATTCTATTTTTACTCGTCATTGCATTGAGTCAGCAGGGAAGATATTTAAGAAACACATTGACCAGGCCATGGCTCATATATGCTATTCCAGCATGTCGGAGGCTGGGGTAAGTGGATTACCATGAACTGAAGGACAGCGTGGACTTCAGATCCAGCTTAATACCAAAACTAAACCTCCACAATTCACATAGTGTCTGGATAAAGAAGTGGCTCCCAAGAGTATTCATGTGGTTGAGCACGTCTAGTTCCTCCTTCCTGTACCAACTTTTCCTCACTTGTGAAATATAATATCTTGGGGTAAAAAGATATCTTGGGATTAGATGATCACTCTGGGACTCTAAAATACAAAACAAATGACCTAAAAACAGGTCCAGTAAGAAAAAGTCACCTCCATGTCTGATCTCAGACTTCAACAATATTATACACTGCTTCAATAAAACTGTCTTTAAGGGAAGAAAGAGTGTGCTATTGTCCTGAGGAGGATGGTTATTGTGTGCAGCTTTCTATGCATCCCTACAAGGATGGGATCTCATTTCCTTGTGAATTAATGTAAGAGAGTGGGGCTGGAGAGATGGCTCAGCGATTAAGAGCACTGACTGCTCTTGCAGAGGTCCTGAGTTCAATTCCCAGCAACCACATGGTGGCTCACAACCATCTGTAATGGGATCCGATGCCTTCTTCTGGTCTGTCAGATGACAGCTACAGTGTACTCATATAAATAAATAAATAAATAAATAAATAGTAAAAATTTAATGTAAGAGAGCACACGAGATGTTTTCAACTGTTTACAGCAACAACTCTAAGGAATTTTAGTTTCTTTCGTGCTTTAAATTCCTACTGGTTTAAGAGAAAATCTTTGAATTCATGCCTTTTAAATGATGTTCAGAGTCTAATGATCCTCTTTAAACTGGAGTCAAAGTAAGAAGTCCTCTGAGCTTAATAAAAGGGGGAAGTTTTGTTTTTTGTTTTTTGTTTTTTAAAGGCAAGAGAAATTGGGCATAAATCTGAGATGGGAACCCCACAACAATTATGCCTGGTTTTGTGTTTACAGAAAGATGATCACCAGAAAATGTGATCACCAACACTGACATGTGAAGGGGAGAACACTGCGACTCAAGGCCGGAGTAGTCATCACTTCATCCTCTAAATCTATCATTCTTTGGGAACAGAATTTTGTTTTCATGTTTTTAAAAACGAATTTCTCCCAAGTTGCAAACACCTTCCATTTCTTTTAGCCTTTGGAAAAATGCCAAAGGTCCTGGATTTATCCAGATTTCAATCGCATATCTGACTTCATGCATCAAATACAATGTGACACCAGGGCAGGATGGGGTCCTGTAGCCACAAAGCTGCCCAGAAACCCACCTATCTGCTACAGGGCAATCTCGTAGAAAGATGAAAATCCGACAGAGTCAAAGTGTCTGTTTATTATGTTTATTCCCTTCCTATCCATAGACCTTTATTTTGCATTTTAATAGAATAAAAGTACAAGGAAGGTAGAGAAGATTCCACTGTTCACACAAGATGGAAAGCTTGCAAAGGCAGAAGAGTCTCTGAAAAGAATCCAGAGCTGTGTCTGGTCACCACTAATTCACTGGAAGAAGAAAAGGATGAAGCATAGTGTTCAGTGTCTGTGTCCATGTCTGTGTCTGTGAGTGTGTGTATGTGTGTGTGTTTGTCAGAGAGAGAGAGAGAGAGAGAGAGAGAGAGAGAGAGAGAGGTGGGGAAAGGGAGGGAGGGAGGGAAAGAGGGAC
>JANHMN010000006.1:101474353-101505615 GCA_030674055.1 Rhabdomys pumilio | reverse complement strand
CACCTGCTGGTACTCACCTGCTGGTACTCACCTGCTGGTACTCACCTACTGGTACTCACCTGCTGATACTCGTATGCAAGCTTCATCTCTACCGGCTAGCTTTCACAGAACGTGCTATGCATGCTACTAGAGGAGAAAAATAAATTCACCCGGCTGTAAACCCTGAAGTCCACAGTAACAACTGGTCTGTTAAGAAGGACCACCTGTGCAATAGTGGCACAAAGGTTTCAGAAGCAATGGTAATAGTATGGTTACATCACTACTCATCTCTTGAGATGGAACCCATACCTGTCACAATTAACTGGGCCAGGAATGTGTGACTTCATAGGTCACAGGCACTAGGGTAGGATTCAACATGATTATTCTGCTAAATGGACATAGTAATGACTTGTTAGACCCATAGACCAGAGCATTTCTCAACCCTCATTAGAGAAGCTTCTCTTTGCATTAGATGCAGTTAACATAGAGACTCCCAATTGGTCAACATACAGAAAACATAAAAAATTCTGGAGTGCTCACACTTAATGAGATATCCTCATCAAGCTCCTCCTTCCAAGGCTTAGAGACCATTGTGGAAGAGTGAGAAGAAGGACTTTTAGAGCCAGACATGCTAACTTCAAGGAAACAATGCTTTTCAGACACCACAGGGTATATGTATGAACTCACAGCAGTTGTGAAAGCATCCCCAAGACCCATGCAAGTGTCTGCCAGACAAAATCCCAGAGAAGAAGGGGAAGAAGTTGGCATGACATCCCTTTCCTATTTGAAGAGGTACCGGCATTTTGCTGATACTTGGGGAAAGAGAGTCAGTCTTCTTTAATGACGTAACTGACCCCTGGTAGGGTGAGAATACACCGGAGCAGGCTCCAATTCAAAGACCGACTACCAGCACAAACTAGTCTTAATGTGGAAAGATGAAGCAGGAAGAAAAAAAGAGAAGTCACAGGTTGAATTGAAGGCATGGGAGGGTTGAAAGGGTGGTAAGGGGAAGAGGGGAAAGAAATGTTCAAAATACACTTGGATGAACTCTCACAGGGTTAATGACGCTTTAAAAGATGAAGTAAGGTTTTTGTTCATTTGTTTGTAGGAAATGGTGGCAGTCTGTCTGCATGAAGCTTGAACTGGTTAGGTAAGAAGCAAACCTTGATGCAAAAGAGGAGAGGCGAGCTATCGTAAATGGGAATGGTTTAGTGCATCAGAGTTGGACCAGTTGGCCTCAACTCTGATTCTCCCGACTATGCTGGAGAGCAAGTGGTTGAAGGCAGTTGAGCCTGGGAGCGCTGCAGGTGATGGCAATGAACTTAGAGTAAAACCAGTCGGTATGGTTACAGCATTAGTCCATGATTGTGGGTGGAAGAAAAGGTCGTCACAGGACCGACCAAGGAACTAAGAAACAAGGATATTTTTTAAAAGTCAATAAAAGAAAAAAAAACACAAGAGGCAGTGATGGTGTGACCAAATGTCTGTCAGGAGCCAGGACATCCGAGCATCTTTAAACGGTGCCAACAAACTGGTTGTCAAGTGGTGCGGTGTGACCATGGGAGCCGTATAGCTGCGTGCTCTAAACAGTAAGAAGCCGTGGTCTGGAAGAATACTTAGCCTGATTCTGACCCAAAGCACTTTTAAAAAACCATGAAAGAGGGTAACGGTGGTAACTTGAGATGCCATGGGGGTGGGCACTGGGGAGACTGAAGATAAAACTAAAGCCAGAAGAAAGGAACATTTTAGAATATGGTTGGAAATATAATGGAATCCGCTGGTTCAATAGGAGTTCCACTTGGCACCAGGGAGACAGTTTAACCAAGAGAGAGAAGAGTGTGAAAGTCTGAAGGGAGTGAAGTCCTCTGTGTCCCTGAGGAGGGTGAGATGGAGGGTGTGGGATGAAACGCTTAAGTCCAACCGTCTCTTGAATACATCTTTAAAACAATTTCACCTTCAGTACATTTATGTAGCTTGCATTGCACACTTTCACCAAGCAATACTTAGGCTGGGCATGGGTGGTATTACTATTTCCCTTTTCTCATCTGAACTGTTATTTTTTTAAAAGTTATCTTCACAATCTGTCAGTAGGCCATTCTTAGTCCGTTGAAAGGACTTAAACAGCTTGTGTGCCAATGAGATTGTAACTGGTTCCTGAGAGCAGATTTTTCTCTAAACTCCAGTGTCAGGGGACAAGAACACTTTCTTCTGGTGTGTTTGAAATTGAGATTATAAATCACACAGGCAAGAAACTCATATACATATATATGAGTATATATATTTATGTATATATATGTACATGTGTGATATTATGAACACATATATTACATATTATATATAGAATGATATGTTATATATGTACACACATAATATATTGTTATATATACATAAATTATGTATATATTGTATATAATTATATATAATTAATGACTGTTTGTTTTTCACGGTTCTCATTATGCCAGATTTACAAAGTATTGAGAAAATCATTCTGTGCATTTCATCTCCTTGTCCATATTTGGAGCAAGGTTGGAGTAACTCAGGAGACCTTAGCCAGCCTTTCCCACAGCACTCCCGTGGACTGAGCCTCGTTTTTGGTATTCTGCGTGTGCAGTCTCTAAAGCCTTCCCCCTGACAGTGCTACAGAGCCTCACAAACCCAACTAGTCCCTAACCAAGCACACACCTGCACCTCACTACTGGACCTTCCCTGCATAAGTGGTAGTTGTCTTGTCAGTCTGTAAGTAGAAGACAATTATTTCCTGAGTCTGAGTCTCTAAAACACCTTATTGATTATTGAGAATTCTCTGTACATGATTTTGCACGCATCCACAAATCCTCTGACTGAACAGTGTACTGCATGCTATTTCTTCCCACTATACAGTCAGAGTCAGAGCAAGTCACCTGCCTGGATGGAAATCAGGGAAGCTACTACACAGAGTGAGAAGAATGCAATCAGTCTTTCAAACCCCTATTCAGCCATGTTGAGGAGCTATTTGTAGATAACTTTATTATTACTGAATCATACCTTTAAAAGTTATAGATGTCTGATATGATGATTATCGAGCTTACACTAAATGTTGAACAACTCGAGAATGGAAGGATAGTAAAAATTTGACAGGAGACATGACCAAAAGGAATGAAGTAATGTTTGACTTCTTATGTGCGAAACAGGATTAGGCAGCAGGAATAATTGGGATTAGCTTTGTAAACCAGAATGTTGTCTTGGTAGACTCAGGTTTGTCACCTCCAGGAGCACTGCGGGCATTTGAAAGGAGGATGCTTTGTTGTGGGGGCCTGTGCTGTGCATTGTGGGACACCCAGCAGCCTCCTTGGCTCCTAGCCAAGTAGCCTGCCAATTCATATTGTGACAAATAAAACTGTCTCCAGATTTTGCCAAATGTCTTGTAGAGAACAAAATCACCCTAACTGAGAGCAGTGTGGTGGGAGCTTTGATACGTTCCTTCATATCCTATGATTATCAAGATGCACACGATAGAATCTCCCTCAGAGGGAAAAATACTCCTGTCACTCAATGTGTTTAAGCCACAGGCAAAACATATAATCTAAATAGAAGAAAAAGTATACACTTAGTCAGTACATCATATCATATGTAGTATATTTATTACAGTAAATGTGCTTTTGTCAAATAACCATTCTCTGGCAATAAATTCAGTCAGTTAATTACTATTCCATTTAACAGTCTGTCATTTATTTGAAGGCAAAGGTTCTGAGCTTCTAGTTCTTGTTCTAATCCATATTTGTATATTTCCTCCTGAATAATTTCCAGAAGACACTCTTTCAAGGCATTGTTAATGCAAATATGAAATAGAAGAGAGGAAATAACTTATTCACCTATGAATTCCTAAGCATCTTACATGCAAAATATTTGCTTTTCAGCAAAGCAGGGAATACCTTTCTAGTTCAGCTTTTGTCAGTGGTGAGCCAGGGTCCTCTGTAATAGTGTATACTATTAAAGAAGTGAGTACCAGTTATGCTTACATAAGAAATGGAGGTTTCTAATCTCCACCCCCCACCCCAGTAGTGACTGTCAGAGTGAGCCATAGCCGGTCACATCACTGTCAGATGTTTCTTCTTCTTATCAGCAATTGTATCTTTTTCTCCTGAAATCTAGACATGGTGACTGCCTTACAAAGGCTAAGAAATACTAATAGCAATAAATTCCACATCAGATATAAGAAATTATTGTAGGAGGGATGATAAAAAGAATAAATACACTGGAGAAGAAAGAAATTGGTATCCACATAAGGGAACATGGATTCTGGGCAGTCCAAGCAGATGTGGCTAGTAGCAGGAAAATGCTGTGAAGTATAGGACAGAAATATATGCTTTTTTCCCTTTGGGGACCTGAAGACTCTCAAGCATACATACCAGCCCAAGGGCAGAAAGGGGACAGAGGATGAAAGGACCTGGGGGCAGAGAAACTGAACACCTTCGAAAGGAACAGGAAGTAAGATGAAACCACAGGGACAGGAAGTGTGAGTGTGAAGAATTATTCCAAGTATCAGTGGGTCCAGCTGAAGCCGTGGATAGCAGGAGAAGGAGTCTGAATTTAAAATAGAAATTAGTCATTTACTAGAAATGCAGTTACCAGAAAGCAGTACGTGAGGACTTGGATAAAACTTAGGAGCACTCTCAGAAAGATTTCAATAATAGGTTCATGAAGTCATGCAAGCATAAATATTGTGTTACATGAAGATGTTTCCTAAGTAAGAATGAGATAAAGAACTCTTTAGAATTCAAGTAGCTATGTTGCTATGAGTAATGGAAACGTCAATTTATTAAGACTGGCTGCCTCTCAAACTCTTTGGGGATATTTGGAATATCAAGAATATTTTGCAGCCATTCTAACTCAGTGATCATTGTGCATAATTCAAAATTTTGGAGAAAAGTTATACGTGATATATTTTTCATGAAAATTTGCTGAACATAGCAGGTGGTGATTGTCAACCCAAGCATTTGAGAAGCAGAGGATCCTGAGTTCAAACCACCCTTTAACTATAAGTTAGCTTAGGGCCAGCATAGACTAATGAGAACCTCTCAAAAAAAAATAATAATGAAAACTAGGTGTAGTGTCTAGAATCTCAGTACCTGGGAGGTGAAGACAAGACCACTGTCTTAAGTCCAGGCTAGCCTGGGCTACCTAGTGGTACACAACACCAAAGGAAGGAAGAGGAGAAGAGCTAGCAATGGTGAGAGAGGGAGAAGAGAAAGAGATTTTTAAAGAGAATTGTAGGGAAGGGATTAACACACTTGGGAATGAAATCCAGAAATTAGAGAGCAACAGTCACAATAATCAGAATGAACTTCACAATGTCTGAAATTGTCAATGAGTATTTGATTTCTATTGCTGTGATGAAAACACCATGACCAAAGCAACTTGTGGAGGAAAGGGTTTATTTAGCTTACACATCCACATTGTAGTCATCATTGAAGGAAGCTGAGACAGGAACTCAAGGAGAGCAGGAATCTAGAGGCAGGAGCTGATGCAGAGGCTATGAAGGGGCTTGCTCCTCCTGCTTTCTTATCAAACCCAGGGTCGCCTGCCAAGGGAAGGCGCCACATACCACTAGCTGGATCCTCCCCCATCACAGAGAACATATTCAATAAAAAAAAAAGAGAGAGAAAACCAACTTCCCACAAGTTGTTCTCTGACCTCCACATATCCACACACATACCCAAACAAATAAGCAAGTAATAAATAAATAAGTAAATAAATAAATAAACAAACAGTAAGACAGGAAGGAAGGAAGGAAGGAAGGAAGGAAGGAAGGAAGGAAGGAAAAAAGGAAGGAAGGAAGGAAGGAAGAAAGGAAGGAAGGAAGGAAGGAAGGAAGGAAGGAAGGAAGGGAGGAAGGATGGATGGAAGGAAGGAAAAGAGAGATGAAAGGTTGGAGAGATGGCTCAGTAGTTAAGAGCACTGGCTGCTCTTCTGGAGTTCCTGAGTTCAATTCCTAGCAACCACATGGTGATTCACAGTCATCTGTAATGGGCAATGCCCCCTTCTAGTGTGTCTGAAGACAGCTACAGTGTACTCATATGAGTAAAATAAATTATTCTAAAAATAAAGAGTTGTAAAAAAAGGAAGGAAAAAAAAGAAAACAAGAAAATGAGTGGTATGGTCCAGTTAATTGTTTTTTTTTCCTATTCTATGACAGTTAAAGGCCACTTTTGCTAACACTGCTCTCTCAACAGAAGCACAGGGACTACGTGACTGAATCTACTCTTTCACTGTGATCTGTGGGGCCTGTAAAGTAACTTGGGACCTATTAAAAACATATGGGAATGACAAATCCCTGCTTCTAAGGTTCTTGAGTTAGGATTATATCTGTGCATCACTAACCTCCTCAGCTATCATAACCCCCAAACAGCTTTGTTTCTTTTCTTTTCTTAAAGACAAGGTTTCTCTGTGTAACAGAGCCCTGGCTATCCTGGACTTACTTTGTAGACTAGGCTGGCCTAGAATTCAGAAGTCTTCCTGCCTCTGACTCCCCAGTGCTGGAATTAAAGTCTTGTGCCACCATACCCTGTCCCAAATAGCAATTTTATTTTTTTCTCATGAAGACCTATTTAAGGATTTTGGAGGGAGAAAATATATTATATCTAATAAATAATTATAAATAATTTATTATATCTAACAAAAATAAATTATTGTATCTAATAATATTATATCTATAATATAATAAATATGTCTAATATAAATAAATGTATAATATATATAATTTGGAATATATATTCAAAACGTTCTGATAATAATTTAAGCTTTAGAATGGGAAAATTAGTATATTAATCTGCTGTTTAGTGTACTGGATTAATTTCAAGACTAAAATACATTTGAAAGTCATTTGCTATGATTTCTATAAAGACCAAGTAAGGGAATATGGGTAAAACTCCTTGCTATCTATGAAATACTAAAGAAATACTATTCTTCATATTTCTTCTGAAAGAGAACTCACTCACTGTGAATATACTTCACAGATGATTCGATGAAACCATAGCATTGTATGACAAAACACATCTAAAGAAAGAAGTCAGTTCTGCACATTTTGAAGAAACTGACACTTTGAAGAAGCTACATTTAAAAGAGAATTCCAAGGAATGTTGACAAAGTGTCAAAAGCAAGTATTTACTAAAATTGTTCTCCTACCATGGAAGCCAAGTGACTCACTGGGACACAAGACACCCAGTCTGGGGAAAAAAAACTGTATTAAAAAAGGTATAATAGGCTAGGCAGTGGTGGCACACAGCTTTAATCCCAGCACTTGGAGGGCAGAAGCAGGTGGATTTCTGAGTTCGAGGCCAGCCTGGTCTAGAGTGAGTTCCAGGACAGTCAGGACTACACAGAGAAACCCTGTCTTGAAAAACAAACAAACAAACAAACAAACAAACAAACAAACCAAGGTCTAATAGAGACAGCCATGGACTAGATTTTTGTTTTGTTTTGTTTTGTTTTGTTTTGAGACAGGATTTCTCAGTGTAGTCCTAGCTATCCCAAAACTCATTCTGTAGACCAGGCCTGTAGACCAGGTTGGTCTGGAACTCACAGAGACCCACGTGCTTCTGCCTCCTAAGTGCTAGGATTAAAGGCATGTGCCATTATGCCCAGCCAAGACATAGATTTTAAAGACAGGAATTGAATCTTGTTATCACGGACAAGTAGGGGATTGTTCATATTTTCTAGCTTAGGTTTCTCACGTGCAAAATGCCCTGGTTATCAATAACCAAACCAAGTGGGTTTAGTTATGAGGAAAATTTTATACAGAGAATGTGTTTCTGAGACACTGAGACACATTCAGGAAAAACATCTTAATAGACAAAAACTAGTGATGCTGTATTTTTTAATAATAATTTGAATAATAAATGGCTTCGAGAAGATGATGACATGTTCCTTTTAAAGGGGGACTACTTTCAGGTAAGTTACCTGACTAGTGAACAATGGCATCAAAGGTGACCGAGAACAAGACAATCTAGATCAGTAAGTGGTGGGGACTAGAAATTGGCTGGCACGGAGGTGGAAATATTGCACAAAAGATGCCTGGAAAATGAGAGGGAGAGGGAGGAGATGGCACCATCAGAGAAGCTGGCCACGGTACCTGCGTGATCGATGCAGGAACTCCTGAGGGAGTCAGCTTCATAACCTCACACCGGTACAGCTTCAAATTCACTGAATGCTTTTCTACTGCCGTCTTGAAATTCTTACTAACTCGGCATGGAATTTCCCTTTGGAAGTGAAATATAACGGCGGTATACGTCATGGGAGTGAGCAGAGTACCTGGGTACAATGTCAGTGTCTGCCACTGTCCCTTACTGCCCCACCTATGAAACAGTGCTCCTGTGCATCTACCAAACATAGGACGTCAGCGAGGCTCAAAGTGGTAGTCAGGCCTGTGGCTGCACTTAACAGTGAGTCAGGATGACAAGGGTCTTGCTGAACATCCCAGAAACCACTCAAAACCTACTTTGAATGCAGAAGGAAGGAGATAGCGTCCGGCTATTTTCTATGTTAAACAACCACATCTGTTAAAGATCACTCCTTCTTTATTAGGAGCCTAAAAGTGGTATTGAAAAAAAAAGATGTCTCTCTATAATTATGATTCTGTATCGTGCATGACTTCACTGCCCTGTAAGGACAAAATTCAAGGTAAGGTGAGTGAGAGAGACAGAGAAAGAGACAGACAGAGACAGACAGAGACAGTTAAAATCCTCAGTTAAAGTTGTTTTTGCATGAATAAAGATAAGCAAATAAAAATATGAATTGAAATTTGAAGTTTTAGTTTCTCTTAGTACAACATTAAGTGACTTAAGATCACGAGGCTTGAGATCCTCCAGCCTGTGTACTTGAGTGTCTCCAGATCATGCCATCAGTGGGCCTGGCGCAGCCACACTGCCTCCTTTCTATAATCCTTGGGTCTTTGTGCTTATTTACTAGAGTCTCAGATTCTATCACAACGACAAAAACCTGTCATCCCCAATGCCAAGAAGCCTGCATTGGTGGACAGGGGGTTATATAGAGAACCAGCATGGACTTGAGCTTTAGTATTTCAGGAACTGAGTCTTTGTCACCAGGTACCTCGAGCTAAAAAATTTTCTAGCTAAAAAATTTTTAATTGCAAATGATTAAGGTATCTCTATGTAGCTTTCAGGCTCAAAGAAATAAACTCCATGTTAAGCCCGTGTAAATGACTAGATGACTATATCTGTGGACAGCTTTTTATGTTATGGAAGAAAAGGATATAAATATCTAAAACGGGAAAGAACACAAGCTTCCAAGTATGAACAGCTTCATTTTCTACAGAATCAGTTCAATGAATGAACCCCTCCAACAGAAGGCAAAGGAAGAAGTAAGTTGAGGCTAGATGTCAGTGCCTATCATGAGGGATAGACCTACTGAGTGCCAGGCATTTCTGCCATTGTTCTTCCATGCTATCATGGCAAGCGCATGGGCCACATCTTATAATCGTCATTTTTTTAAATGCAGAAAATGAGGCTGGGGTGAAGGAAACTTCGTGAGGTCGTACTATCAGTAGAGTGATAATATTTCAAGCCTAGGCATGAGTGCCAACAAAGACATACTTTTCTAACTATACTAGAGAAAAAGAGAATCATGGGTAAAGTGAATGAAATTACTAGAAAAAAAGTTCTAATTTATGTACATGGAAAGGGAAATCCTTCTCACTATTAAAATAGCATATATCTGTCTTTCCTTAAACATGATTTTGTTAATCTGAGGATCAAGCCCAGGGCCTTGCTCCTATCAATTAAGTATTTGACTACCGAGCTGTCCCTTGTGCTATCTGGTTGACTGACAGTGTCCCTCTATGTAGTTCGAGCTATCTTAAACTTTCTGGATAACTCAGGCTGGCTTCAAGCTTGGGATCCTCCTGCCTCAGCCTCCAGAGTGCCAGCACACCTACGTGTCCTTCCCCCAGGCCTGATCAGGCCTGTGAGTCTTTTACCACAATAGACCAAACAACAGTAGGACTTAAGAGGAGGCGTTGCCTTGCCAGCCTTGGCATCCTGTGGTCTGCTACTGAGCTAAGAAGAATGGACTGCCTGTTAAGCTAGCCTTGACACCTTCCGGACTGCTATCTCCTTACCCAGCCCCTGGGCTGAACCGAGAAGAGACTCTGGGGGGTGAGGGGACTTACCCTTTATATGTGAAAGCAGAATGTTAAACTTCGGGCCTTGATCAGAATACTTTGTCTTGGCCCCGTGTTTCTCTCACCCTCTATTCTGGTTCATTCCCAGGCTTCCTCTCAGAAGAACCCGGTACCCGTAGCTTCAGGTGGCTACACACCTACACTCTCCTTTCCTGCACTTATCTCCAATTCTGAGCATCATTTACTGTTCTCAGCCTTACCTTTCTGAACAATGCTAATTTATTATGCTAATTTCCCAGACTAATATCTTTAGAACACCGGAAATCAGGTCTCCTTCCAGCTTTTCTTTTCTTTTTTTTTCCTTCCAGCTTTTCAATCCTATATTCAACTCAAAATATAATTGAACAAAGTTAAACTTTTGTTTTACAAACAACCGTATTTTCTTTGTAGTCAGAAGAAAAATCAGTTACAGATAAGCCTTGACTAAATTCTCCAGTAAAGCCAGGAACAGGCTTCCAAGTGTCATGTTTCTTGTATTACATACTCTGATAGTTATTTTTGCTTGCTCATTCCAAGCCCAGCTATATATCCTGTGACCCAATCCAGACTACTTGACATTCATAATATCCAGGTGTGCCAAATTAGTGATATTAACAATGTTGTGCGCGCATGTTTTTTTGACTCACCCATTCCTTGTGGCCACAGCAAGGAACTGTGAACACTAGAAACATAATAGTTATTCAAGGTGCAGCCAGCCAGATAGCCTTAGCTCAGTGCTACTTTGTAGCGGCTAATGTTTGCAAACTGTGCAAGGAAAACATGGTTGCTTCTTCACAGATTATAGAGCTCCTTACTACTCAGCCAGGTTAGTTTGTTGTGCTGTTCTGGAACAGGGATTAGATTAGTTTTTCCTAACTGTTTTATAGAAAAAGTACTGGAAGATGAGTGTACCCATATGCAGTTTATACTTCTGCTGTCTTTGCCACCTGACATGGAGCTACAGTCATCTCCTGCCTGAATTTCTGCAATGTTTCTTGATCACACGGTTTTCATCTTTGCTTCCTTACCTATTCTGTTTTCATCATGGCTACCAGAATATTGATTTTACAACTTAAATCACACCAGTTCTCTAAAGGCAGAAGATGATAGTGGGAGTCTGTCATGGTGGTACATGACTTTAATCCCAGTACTTGAGAAGAAGAGACCAAGGCACCTCTGAGTTTGAGGGCAGCTTCCTCTATAGAGTGAATTCCAAGACAGCCAGGGATATGCAGAGAAACCCTGTGTCAAATAAACAAGACAAAACATTTATCCTATCAGTGCAGTGACCACGATTGCTCGGGTTAGTTAGACTGTTGAGGATCAAAATAACAAGGTATGGACTATATTTTCTGATAGGGTGTGTGTAGAAAAAATTAGTGAACTGTCTGTGTTATTTCAGAAAATATACAAGAATCCTGGTACCTTTGAGATTTGTTTTGAATAAGAAGTTGTGAGACTAGACTTATATTGAACTGCTGTGGTGAAGGACAGTATAAGTGGACCAAGTTAGGGGAGGGGTCAGGAATTAAGACCTATCTATGTCTCGTGTTCTATGGCACATAAATAGGTGAGTGACAGTGATGACCTTAAGAACCAAAATAATTTCTGCATGTGATTTTTTTTAAAGTTAATGTTTCTCTGTTGTTTTAGTTAGTGTTTTACTTTTGTGAACAGACACCATGACCAAGGCAACTCTTGTCATGACAACATTTAATTGGGGCTGGCTTTCAGGTTCAGAAGTTTAGTCCAGTATTATTGAGGCAGGAGCATGGCAGCATTCAGCCAGGCATGGTGCAGGAGGAGCTGAGTGTTCTACATCTTCATCTGAAGGCTGCTAGAAGACTGGTTTCCAGGCAGCTAGGATGAGGATCTTAAAGCCCACTCCTGCAATGACACACCCACTACAACAAGGCCACACCTCCTAATAGTTGAATGTTTTGATGCTCAAGTCCCTGGGCCAAACATATTCAAACCACCACACCTGCTACCCACACCTCCTAATAGTTGAATGTTTTGATGCTCAAGTCCCTGGGCCAAACATATTCAAACCACCACACCTGCTATAGGAAAACACCAAGTTTAAAAGTCCTTTATTTTGACTGAAATTTCATATAACTGAGAAATGTTTGAAGATCAGTAACTATATCAGTACTGGGAGGATACAGTGGTCATTGGAGAAGTCCAGAGGCCCTTAGTAAATACACAGACTATTTAGAATGATTCCTTTCATGTTCAAGTATTGGTAATGGCATAATAGAAGCTTGTGAATATTTTGATGCTCAACTTTAAGGAAAAATAGTTTTAAGATGTCTTTTTGTTAAATTAGATATGTTAGGAATTTTCAGCTTAGAATTCTACCGTGTGTGTGTGTGTGTGTGTGTGTGTGTGTGTGTTACCATGAATAAATCCTTGGGAATACATCTAGCTGAGTCCTCTAATGTTGTGTGTAGTTTTGTGCTATCTGCCTTTCCTCCAGAATCTGGCCATGCTACCAACCACTCTCAGCTTCCCTTGAATCTAAGAATAAAAGACACAGACACAGTTCATTAAACCTCCAGGAGTAAGGCACAGCTTGTTTGAGTTTGAGTAGTGGCATTTAACAATCAGAAATAGTATGGAATTAGTGAGGTACCCAAAACAATTATGAGAAACGTCATGACATAAATTTTACTTGAAAAATAACAATCTGCAGCCTGAGGAAAAAGAAATCACAGGTTCTTCCGTAACAGCTTTTAACCAGATGTGCTGTGACTGAAGGGAGTTGAAACAGTAGCAAAAATCAAGACTCACTTTTCAGTTATTTGGAGAAATGTTGAGAAGTGACCTCTAGTGGACTGTTTCGTCACTGGGAAAGCTGGCCTTTTATTCTGAAAAAGTAAGTTTTTCTTGCCTCTGCCATCGCCATTCTTATTTATTTATTTACTCTGTCACTCAGGTCAACATTAAACGACTCACTCAGGATGGCATTAAAATCAAACTTAGAAACTTATCACATTTATTTCAGTTACATTTAAGTTCTAAAATAGGTATTTCAAGAGAAACTCACGAATTCTACTGGTCTGATCTAACATGTTTGAAATAAGGTAAACTTTAAAGACCTGTTTGTTGTTGTTGCATTTTGGGGGTTGTCTGGTTTTGTTTTCCTTTTGTTTGCATGGCAGCATGTTTTTCAGACAAACGTGCTTGTCTGGTCAGACCATGATATATACATCTTAGAATTGTGAGCACCAAACCAGGACAACCCGGTACATATACTTCTGGGCCTGAAGTTCACTACATTCGCCCCCTATGTATGGAACTGGTCTATAGCATGCTTTTCCACAACCCCCAGACAGCTTATGCTAAAATAAAGTCTTATTCTAAAATAAAGTCAGCCCTCTGCCATGACCCATGACCCGGATCCTCTGCTGAGCAAGTTGAACAAGGGCCGTAAATCGGTTTCACTTGCTTCCTGGTTCAGGATCAGGAGTTAAATCCACTTAAAAAGCACACGTTGAAAACATGCACAGTACTTGTTGGTATTCTGTCTAAACTCCACCTCTACAGTTACCTGGCAACCGCCAGGTAGGCCTGGCCCACTATAAAAGGGGCTGCTTGCCCCCTCCTCTCTCTCTTAATCTCTTACTCTCTTACCCTCTCTCTTACCCTCTTGCCTCTCTGTCCCCTTCCCCCCTTTCTCTCTCTCCACGTGGTCATGGCCGGCCTCTACTTCTCTACTCTCTTATCCTTCTGCCTTCTTTCCCCCACCTTCGCCCTATCTCCTGAATAAACCTCCTCCCCCTTGGAACCGTGTGGTCTGGAGTGGTCTGTTCTGAACTGCGGTCGGACTTTTTAGAACAACTAACATTGGTGTGTTGGCCGAGTTCGAATACTTCGGGGACTGCTGTACTGCCAACTGCCGCAGCTGCTAGCTGCTGTGGCCAGGCAGGACCGACGCCACGTGGCCTGCCTCTACCACAGAATACTAACAGTACTGATTTACAGTTGGATAAGGAAACAGTGACAGCAAAGAGATCTCCACCAAGTTGCAGACGCACATCTCTCAGGTCACACGACCAGCTCTGTTTTAAAAGTATAGATTTTGATTTTCAGAAGTGGAAAGGAGATGTGAAGGGGAAACTTTGTTTCTTTGGCTCTGCTTGGCCAATGTTTTGGTTTTAGAGACAAGATCTCATTATGTATATCACCTTGGCTGGCCTGGAACTCACAAAGATCTGCCTGCCTGGAGCTGAAGGTGTGTGTCACCATGACCTGCCCAATAAAAGGGAAATTTAGACTCTGGGGGTATTGATCAATGATAGAGTACTTGCCTCAATAAAGAGATGGAAGGGAAATAAAATAAATAAAATGAAAGAAATGAATGGAAAAAAAAAAGAAATGTATTCAGAATGTGTTTTTTTCCTGCTATTTCAGGAGCACACAAGATTCAAACAGCATGTGGGAATGTCTCAGTCTTCCTCCCTCCCCTTCTTTTCTTCCTTTCCCTTCCTTCCCTCCCTTTCCTTTCCCTCCCTCCACCCTTTCTCTTTTTTTCTCTTTTTCCTTCCTTCCTTCCTTCCTTCCTTCCTTCCTTCCTTCCTTCCTCCCTTTCTTCCTTCCTTTCTCCCCCTCCCTCCCCCAACTCTCCCTCCCTCTCTCCTTCCTCCCTCCTCCCTTCCTTCCTCCCTCCCTCCCTTCCTTCCTTTCTTCCTTTCTTTCTCCTCCTCCCTCCCCAAATTCTCCTTTCCTCCCTCCCTTTCTCCCTTCTTCCTCCCTCCCTCCCTCCTTCCTCCCTTTCTTCCTCCCCCTCCCTCCTTCCTCCCTTTCTTCCTCCCTCCCTCCCTCTTTCCTCCCTTCCTTCCTTTCTTCCTTTCTTTCTCCTCCTCCCTCCCCAAATTCTCCTTTCCTCCCTCCCTTTCTTCTTTCTTCCTCCCTCCCTCCCTCCTTCCTCCCTTTCTTCCTCCCTCCCTCCCTTCCTTTCTTCCTTTCTCCCCTTTCTTCCCCAACTCTTCCTCCCTCTCTCCTTCCTCCCTCCTCACTTCCTTCCTCACTCCCTTCCTTCCTTCCTTCCTTCCTTCCTTCCTTCCTTCCTCCATCCCTCCCTTCCTTCCTTTCTCCCCCTCCCTCCCCAAACTCTCCCTTCCTCCCTCCCTCCCTCTCTCCTTTCTCCCTCCCTCCCTCACCCTCTCTTCTTCCCTCCTTCCTTCCTTCCCTCCCTCCCTTCCTCCCTCCCTCCCTCCCTCCCTCATCCTCTCTTCTTCCCTCCCTCCCTTCCTCCCTCCCTCCCTCCCTCTTTCCTTCCTTCTTCCCTCCCTCCCTCCTTCCCTCCTTCTCTCCCTCCCTTTCTTTTTTCCCTCCTTTTTTCTTACCCTGCTTTTTGTTAAGACACACACTCCCAGTGAAGTTTGGCCTGGCCTCAAACTGCTTTTCCTCTTGATTCAGGCTCCTTGGTGCTAAGTGCAAACATGTGCTACCCACAGTCACTTGGGTTTCTCATCTAGAATACTGTAATTGTACTAAGCTTAGGGAACTTAAGACTCTGAACTCTGTAGGCCTTTCCCAGCTCACTCAATGTCAGCTAACAAACTTCAGAGAAACTTCACTGACTTCAACCCTCCCCTGAACCAGCCTCACTCTGCTCAAGAGAATGAACATAAAGCAAGCTGCAGAAAGCTTGGTCTTACTGATGTACACTTTTCACATATATTGAGAACTATTCAAATAAGGAATGAATTAAACAAAGACAGAAGTCAACCCTCTCTTTCATTTTTAAAAATATTATTCAGTTCATATCAGAATTGGATTTAGGATCTTCTGACACCCACACAATTCAGAAGAGGCTAAGAATCAGGTGGCTTTAAAGAATCAGGTGGTTACTTTTCGAATTTGTATAAATACTACAAAGCAATTTTAGAAAATCATTGTAATGATTTTATAGGGTAATATACCAATACTATACACAGTTATATTCTTTTTGACTAGAAACTTCTTGGTGACCATTTTGACAGATTGTCTCACCAATGTATACAAATGTTCAGAAAGCGTCTTGCCAGCTTATCAGGACCTCCCACGCTGTTCACTCCAGCAGGAGTGAGCAAACAGGTCTGGCCATGTGCCCTAAAGGCCAGCATTCCTGGGCTCCACCAGACCACCAGGGAAGGGAGCTGGGGAGTACTCAACCTCCAAGACAGTCTTGGGGGAAAGATTTTTTTTACCCAAGATGCTTAGGGAAGATAAGAAATCTACTCTGAGGAGTGCAGGAGGTAATTTGGATTCAAACTGAACTTGGTCTTGTTTAATTTTTCTTTCTCAAAGAAAAGAAACAGTATATCCTTAGACACCTTCTCTCTGGATTTCTCAGTAACATCCTGTTCCACTTACCGAAAGAAGACAAGAAATGCCTCTTGCATTCATAAGTGAGAAAGAAAAAGTGTTTACGCCATTAAAGTTGAAAAGCCATAGGTAATAAAGAAATCACAAAAATCTACAAGGGAGAATTATAGGACTGATAGTATTTATGTATGCAGCGTGACTTGGATTCCCTTGGTTCATCTCCACTCTTTACTATAACTCCAGAGAGTCTTCAGTAGTTCGAGTAACAGAGGAGTGAGCAGATTCGGAAGGTGACTTGCCAACAATTCAGATCGTCATCGAACACAACCCAAGTAGTAAGAGTCATTGGAGCCTTTCTGACTGCACTACTGCTCCATCTTCTAGTACAGCCCACAAGTGTAAGGAGGGGCCACAGTCATTCCTTTCCTCACCGAAGATCTGGTAGCTTAACATTCGATTTCATTAGCTGTCTATCTAGGGCTTCTGATTCCCAACCTAAGCTGTATGTCATCAATGCATGAGAAAAAAAAATCAACAGCAAAACAAAGCGAAATAGAACACACAAACACACACTTTGACTAGTGGATTTTTTTTCTCTGTCTGGAAGCCAAATATATCCACTCAAGTACAGACATGTAATTCTTATGTGAATGCTCTACTGTTAGTAGGCATAGAACACATGTGGGCAACCTGTATCACTTGTCAATTAATATACTCTTTAGAATGTAGCAACAAGAAGAAAAAGAATTGTTATGCTCTGCAATATTGAAAAGGAAACAAAGACTTTGAATCTCTGAGGCATTTGCTTGACTCTTAGAGTACTAGAATATTCTAGGCTGCTTGCCAAATGAGTGTTTTGTTGAATATGAATAAGCTTATTATCATGCATATGTATAATTGCATTCAATAGAAACGAGGGCTAATAAAGCATTTTATACTAAGCAGAAGAATATTTTAGCAGGAAGAATCATTGTCAGTTTACGTATGCCTCATAGAATTTTTCCTAACTTAATACTCCCTAAATTCTGAGAACAGCAGCATTTCCAAAGTCTTTCACTTCACTATGACTTTTTTTTCTACTAAGAGCTACAGAAAATGTCTGGAATTTAACATGACTTTAGAAATCTCTTCTCGTTTATTATGATAAGACATTTAACTTTCTAACCTCAGCTTTTCTGGAATGTATATTTAAACAACATGCATTCCAATAATAAAACACTTTAATATGGAGTAATATTTGATTAATTATCAGCTAATAGTAGCAGTAAATAGTACAGTCAATAGAATTTATCTTTTAAAATGTCCATTCCATCACTTCTCTGCCTTTTGGCTAAGATCAAGTGTAAAATGTCCATTCCAGGGTCTGCATTTAGGAGACTGCTAAAATGAGGGCTATTGCTGTTATCTGATACTTCTTGACTTCAGTGGATGGGACATGTTATCTTACAGAGAATAAGGATAATGAGTTGTCAGATGTATCAATTCCTAGAGCAGGCATATTGAATTATATTAGGCTTTGAACCAGATCTACCTAAACAAATTTTTTAATGTATAGAAAGTTTGCCTAACGCCATGTGTCAGGACCTTTAGTTCGTCTCTGTCACCTCCGCTTCACTACTCATTCTCCATGTTCTGTTGCTGAAGCTACCTGCCTGACTGGAGAACTGAAGTTGGATATAGATGATGTAGAGGGAGAGAGAGAGAGAGAGAGAGAGAGAGAGAGAGAGAGAGAGAGAGAGAGAGAGAGAGAGAAATAGAGAGAGTCCCAGAGACGGAGGCGGAGAGGCAGGGAGAGACAGAGATAGTGATGGCTTGTAACTCCGAGAATATAAGCAATGGAAGGCAGCTTTCAAAGCTGATAGAGGAAAGTATTTTACAATTTGTACTGGCTGGTTTTGTGTGTCAACTTGACACAAGCTGGAGTTATCACAGAGAAAGGAGCCTCCCTTGAGGAAATCCCTCCATAAGATCCAACTATAGGGTGTTTTCTCAATTAGTGATCAAGGGTGGGAGGGCCCATTGTGGCTGGTACCATCCCTGGGCTGATAGTCTTGGGTTCTATAAGAAAGCATGCTGAGCAAGCCAGTAAGCAGCACCCCTCCATGGCCTCTGCATCACCTTCTGCCTCCAAGTTCTTGCCCTGTATGAGTTCCTGTCCTGACTTCCTTCGCTGATGAATAGCAATGTGGAAGTGTAAGCTGAATAAACCCTTTCCTCCCCAACTTTCTTCTTGGTCATGATGTTTTGTGCAGGAATATAAAACCTGACTAAGACACAGTTTAAATGGATAGTGTTAACTTCTGACATGAACTGAACCTGTGTACTAGATTACTTCTAACACACCACACACACACACACACACACACACACACACACACACACACACGCACACACACACACTCACACACATTAGGGGCTGGAAAGTTATATTAGTGGTTAAGGGCAACTGTCACTCTTGTAATGGACTACAGTTGATTCTCACTGCACACATGGTGGTTCTAAGCCATCTATAACTCTAGTACCAGGGAATCTAGAACACACTTCTGACTTTCTTGAGCCAGGCACACATCTGGTGACATATATGCAGGCAACACACTCGTACATATGAAAGAAACAAATAAACCTAATAATTTTTATATAAAAAGGAAAAATACAATAGACGAGGTTAGACTTTCTAGGAGGTGGGTGGTTATAGTTTCTCATTCAGGATAAAGCAAACAGTGGTATGAACATACATTTATAAATCAACTTATTACTGAAGAGAATATATTTTAAAAGTTTCTAGGAAGAAAAATGAGATCCCATTTCTCTTGTTCTTTGTAACTGATTTTTAAAACTTGTAAATATCTTCAGAAGTGAGATAGTCACAGATACTTGGCACTCCTGAATGAGCCTATCTTGCCATAGACCGGGAGGGAGGAAAGTTTAAAAATACTTCCCTTTAAAACATTTAAAAATAAGTCCCTTATAACTAATTATTTTTAAAGCTAAATAATAACACCAACTGCCTATCTAAGGTATTTTATGACTTCTGTATGTCCCAGATTTGACATTTCCATATGAGGCCCATACTATTTGAAAGGACTGCGTTAGTGACTCTTTTCAATGAAAAGAAAATTCCTCCAACTATTTGATAACTTAAGCTCCCTGCCTTACTTATATCGGCTGAAACAGAGCCTGTCAGAAGCCATCCACCTTCTATGGTTAACTAAGGATGGAGACATTCTCAGGACATACCGCCAGCTACTGAAAGGGAAGTGTTTTTAAACCCTCCTCCTTCCCTGGTCTATGGTAAGAAAGGCTCTTACAGGAGTACCGAGTAATTAACATCCTCTTCCATACTTGTTAAAGGTCAGCACCAGTAAATCAGTTAATAAGCACTTCCTTAAAGTTCAGGACAGGAAACAATAAAGGATGCTATATCCAGATAGAAGCTATGAGGATAACTTAGCTGGGTGGAACGTAATTGCTGAAGATAAATTTAGCCAGGTCACCTTACTCTTATGGAAAAAAAATACTTCTGGGAACCTGGCAACCAAGTAAATAGATAGGGACTTCCTTCCCATTCATAAGATCATTCAGCTCTGTTCTGAAATGCTGTTCCAAGACAGACACCTATTAACTCATGAACGCTACTTCTAAAAAGAACTCGGGCAGTTACTTAAGAGCAAAGCGGAAATAAACAAAACAAACAAATAAATACTTGATACTAAAGGGAAGAAAACTTTGCAGAGTCTAAGTATGTAATCAGATCTTGAAATTAAAAATTTCATACAAATAATGTAACCCCTCTTATTTGTTTATTTATTTATTTATTTATTTATTTATTTAGGGAGAGGAAGAAATATGCCTGGAGTTGTGATTTTTCCAAGATAAGTCGACCATAATTACCCTAGCTGGTTACCATACTACTTTCTGTAGTGACAATTGTTTTATATTTTCCTGTGAATTGTCTTACTTTCTCAGCTAAATGCCTTTAAGGAAAACTCCTCAGATGTGTCAATCAGTGCAGAGCAGTAGCAGATCCACGGGGTGACTGACGCAGACAGTGATGACACCCGGTGTAAAGGTCCAAATTACGTGACAGGCAGGCATGGAGCTTGTTCTCCGGTTTACAACGCATGCATATTCATTCAGAAACACTTCCCCACTACACATTTTGTGGTTAAAAACCTGGATAACACAGAGATTCAGCCTATTTTCCACTAGGTGGCAATATATCTTTTTTCTTTACACTTCTGATAAAATGAAAATACCCATTTGAGTTTTTCCCCTGTTTGGTGGAACCAAATGAAAATTATTATTAAAAAATTAAGATTAAAGAAGTCTTCATACAGATATACAGGAACCTGGGAATATGAGGACTTATATTTCCAGTATAAAAATTAAAATAATAAACTGTGTTCCACATATGTTCATAATCAGCATTTACATGAACTCCAAAATGATCATATTAAATATTTGGTAGCATTTTACTAAGTGAATTAGGGCTATTCTTATTTGTGCTAAAAAAAAGTATTGCATTTTATTTTTGTCCAATTGCTTAATACATTAGCCCTGGAAACAGATTGCAGTACTATTAAATGTATTTGTTATTTTCATGGCTCATTTTAATAATCACTTTGGGGTAAAATTCTATTAAACTCATTACTTTGAACCGTTAGGCTGCTGTTAGTCTATTTGTATTCATTTAGTATTATGTTGTCTCAGAACAAATAATACAACCACCGTGTTCTCTGAAGTCCGGTGGGTTTAATAAGCTGTTTCACTATGTGCTTGCTAAAGCTGCCTTAAAACAAATCACAGGTTATGACTTAAAAAACAGTAACATGTTTGCTTTCTCGTTGTCCACAGTCTGACAGACAGATCTGATGCATTCACAGTGTATCACAGTGTATCACGGGGTTTGCTCGGAGTCTTTCTCTGAGACCTCTCTCCTTGACCCATAGATGGCCTCTTTCTCATTGTCTGTTCTTGTGGGTGCCCCTCTGTCAGTGTTCTCTCTATTGCCATCCCTCTTCCTAATAAAAACATCTGTCCTGTGAAGTAGGAACTACACCAGGAATGTCATTTAACCTTAGTAACCCCAGTAATGGCCTTCTCTAAATATAAACATATTTAACGTTTTGGGGTATTAGGACCTTAGTGCATACATTTGGGAACAAACAATTTTTAAAAATTTTTAAAGGCTTCTAGTAGGAAACCACAATGGAGAGCTACTGATCTAGATAAATTTCTACAAGGTGATCAGAGAATAATCATGAAGCTTTATTAAAATATAAATCTCAACAGTCTCTAGCCACTTCCATCCTTATTCTGAATTTCCAGGAGTACAACAAGGCCCGGCTATGAAACTTGCAAATAGTTTCTAAAGTCTAGGAAGCTGTGACCTCATTCTTCTTATTATATAGGTGACAATCCAGGGGCTTAGAGACCTTACTTCACGCAAGGACTCACAGATAGGAAATGGCATAACCAGAACGGAATTCGACGTTTGATCTTCTGACACATGAGATGATTTTCTCTCTCTTTCTTTCTTTCTTTCTTTCTTTCTTTCTTTCTTCCTTCCTTTCTTTCTTACCAGAATTCTGAGTGTTTATGGAAAACTATAGGAAATTTGAGATGACCTTATACTCATGGCCCACTGTCAGAGTGTAGCTTCTTTTTGATTAAGGTATGCTGACACGTCTTACAGGCTTAGAAAGGCAGAATTTTCCCAGCCACGTTTATAACAAAGGATACGTTCCAGGAACTCAGAGAGTGGTCAAGAGCATCCAATCTGATGGATGTTTGTACATTCTGCACTGCGTTCTACTTGGTATTGCTAAGATCTTTTAGCCTGCTTCCTGAGCTCTATACAGCAGGAGAATACAGCAATCCTTAGTGAAATGACTGGTAGGAGGTAGAGACCTGCTGTCTTGACACCAGTGGCAGAAGCACGAAGGCTTCGACCCACTCTCCCTTCAGAAAGTGGCAGCTCCTATGAAAGTAATTGCTGGCAGAGTCAGAGCCATGGTTGGCTGGTAGGCTGGACCTAAGGACAAACTGATAGCTCAAGTGATTTTCAATGCTTCTGCCATTAGCTTTTCAAAATCCTGGGCTTGAGAGAATTCCTGGTAACTTTGTGTCAGATCCTGAAAGGACATACATAAAAAGCTGTGAAACAGTTTCCGAAAGCCCCATGCATTGATGTCTATAGAGTGAAATGGAAACCATTGAGCGGGTGCTGACACATGAACATTTAAACAATTTCTTCTGTTTAATTTAAAAGTGCTTTTGGGCTGGAGAGATGGCTCAGTAGTTAAGAGCACTGACTGCTCTTCCAGATGTCCTAAGTTCAATTCCCAGTAACCACATGGTGGCTCATAACCATCTATAATAAGATCTGGTGCCCTCTTCTGGCCTGCAAGCATATGTGCAGGCAAAAGATTGTCTACACAATAAGTTTTGGGTTTGTTTGTGTACTCTTAACGGGGGCTTTCTCACATCCTCACAATCTAAAAAATATTTTAAAAATTATTTTTTGGTGGGGTAGCGGGCTGGAGAGACGACTCAGTGGTTAAGAGCACTGACTGCTCTTTCAGAGGTCCTGAGTTCAATTCCCAGTAACCATATGGTAGCTCACAACCATCTGTAATGGGATCCAATGCCCTCTTCTGAAGACAGCACCAGTGTACTCACATACATGAAATAAATAAATAAATCTTTAAAAACATATTTTCTTTTATTTGTATAGGTGTAGGCACTACTAGTACATGCTTGGTGCCCATGTAGGCCAGCAAAAAGTATCCAGATCCCATGGAATTGGAGCTACAGATGTCTTGGAGCAGCAGCCTTGTGGGTGCTGGGAATTAAACCCAGGCACTCTGAAAGAACACCCTGTGCTGTTAACATCTGAGCAGTGTCTCCAGTCCCATTCTTGCAAGTTTTACTTACAGAATCTCCTTGGGCTTTAGTGGAAAGGAAAGAGCGAAATGTGGCCATCAGAATTTCAGACAGAACAGTGCTGAAGAATTAGAAACTTGTATTTACAACAATACAAAGCGGTGCATATTCTGTCTCAGGGCCAGAGCGGTTTTCTAAGGTGGCAACTCCAACATCTCTAGCAGTTGTAAGGCTGGTTCTAACCTCTTCTCCAACTTTAGCGAAGAGCAGATACAGCCGCCCTCTAAGGTCAACTGCCGAAAGGAAATGGCTCTGACTCTTGGGAGAGTTTGTCAGGTCTCTGGTCTTGCCTGTAGGCTCTGCCTCTTTAAGTTAACAGTGACTTAGGAGTAATCTCTTCCTATAGAACATCTATAAAGTCCTTTGGATTCTGTTCTTGTTTCTTTTCATGAGTAGCTGCTAATTCGTGAGTAGCTGCTAATGCCTATTACCCTTCAAAATGAACATTCTTGGGCTGGTAAAATGGCTCAAGAAGTAAAGGTGCTTGCAACCAAGCCTGTTTGATTCTCAGTACCCACATGGCACAGGGAAAGAACTGACTCCTCTGACACACACACACACACACACACACACACACACACATACACACACACACACACACGTGCTCCCCCCAAGTATAAATAAACGCACATAATAATTATGATGAGGAGAATTGTTAAGAATGTAAATCTCATGGAGATAGCCTTTATTTTCAGTTGTCACTGTATGGTGTCTATGAGACTGTGATGTCATATCTGCATCCTTACTTGGTTTTCTGCATCCTCAAGGATGCATACCGTATCCTGCATCCTTGAGGAGGTTTCTACAAAAAGCTAAGATGACAGGCACTCAGAAACAGTACACCATTGAGCTTTAAATTTCCCCTCCCACCTAGTAGAGTGGCCCATACCTGTCAGCTCAACCCTTTTGGGGATGAAGCAAGAGTTCTGAGTTCCCAGCCAGCCCAGCTTATGCATGAAGATTCTGTATCAATACACTAGCCATAATAATAGTGATAAAACAAGAGGCTTCTTTTGAAATGTAACAAAAGGAATCCCTCTCTTGACCTGCTGGAGAGAAGATGGTGGACTATATACCTGCATCAATTTATATAGATGCAGGAAATCCCAACCCTCTAGATTTGAGTTGTTAAAAGTAAATGCATTTTGAATATTTAAAGGATTAAAAAGTTCATATGTGAGCTGGTGGCAATCATAACCTGATGTGACTTGTTTTGCCATGCTGTTCTTTCCTAGGTATGGAATTCAAGTTTTGAAAGCTATGTTTTCTAAATTTCAGTCCTGGTTTTAGGTTTAGGGATGTTTGGAGGCTTAATAAGCCAGAGCCTCAAAATCAAGTAACTCTGATTTGAAAGCATTAGCACCCTGGGTGGAGAGGTATCTTCACATACCAACGCTTCCTCTTTGTTTAGATGTTCCAAATTCAGAAATTAAGTGAAGGGGGGGAAAGTCCATTTTTAAAAATGTCTAATATAAATTGAAACTTTTATCTCAGCTATTAATGGCACTGGTGGGGATTTTAGATCCTACCCCTTTGCTTGAGAGAAAAAAAGGAAGAAGGGGGATTTTTAAAAGCCTAGTGATGTGAGCAGTGGAAGATGGGGGGGGGGGGGTTGGAGACGGAATTCAGTTAGCAGATTAAACCTCCCTGGAGATCAGCTTTCACACACTCAGTATTTATCCCTGCCTGGTCTCTTTTCTAAAGCCAGTAGTTAACTCTCACTCTCTTTGAAAGCACTGAGTGGAAACATAATTGCCCTCCCGGAATGCTACCTTTAATCTTCCTAGAGCAGACTCTGAGACAGTCATACTCACTTTATGTTCTTTCTTCGACCCCTTTTTGAGCCTAGAGGAGAAACAAACTAAGACTTTTCTATCTGTGACTTCCATGGATTTCTGGGCTGGGTGTCGCTGTTTGACCACATTTGTCTTTCTGAAAGATCCAGGGGAAAAATCTTTCCAGAGAGAAAAAATAGATCTTAATTTACTTTATTTGAGAGAAAAAAAAAATGATCAAGTACTTTTGAAAAAAAATTTAAGACTTCACTAAGGAAAAAAACCAGAAATGATTCCTTGAGTTGCACAAGCAACTTCCAATTTTGTAATACTGGCACAGCTGCCCAGATATGACCTCAGAGAGAAGGTGTGGCTCTGGGCCAATAGTCCAGATTCCAACCATGGAAACAATCCACACAGAGCCCCACCCCACCCCCACCATCACCACCACCCCCTCCACCACCACCACAGAAATGGTTTGTGCACTTCTCTTCTAAAACCTGGGAAATGGAGAAAAGGATGGCATTTAGAGTTGATGGCTGAGCATTTTGGGGACAAGTAGAGAAACAAAGAACTGTCAGTTACATTTATTTATTTATTTATTTATTTATTTATTTATTTATTTATTATAACTTCCGTATGCCTCTGTCTCTTAGTTTACAAAATATCTTACTATCTCACTCAAGTACCTGCTCTCCAAAGAACACACAGAAGAGAGAAGATATGACAGGTGTTTTCAAGTCTCCATTTTTTAAAGTAGTTACGATAAACAGAGTCCTGTAGCTCACAGAGCACCTTTAAATACTGAAAAGCATAAGCTGAAGCCAGGGGTTCCTTTGGATAATATTAACAGGTCCATCAGCTCAGGAGGCATCGGGATCCAGCAGGGGGACACTGGCTCACACTGAGCACAGCAGACCTTCCCAACTAGGAAAAGGGGCAGTCTACTCTTCCATGTTCTGATCACTCTGTCTATAACAGGGTAAATTACAGTTTAGATTCTTTTTATGATCTTTTTTATCTTTATAATCATGGTGGTTTAATATTTGTAAGTACCTGACTTTAGTCTCTTTGCAGCTAAGGCAGCTAAAACCATATGAAAACAAATGAACTTGGCTTGATTTGTCTCACATTCCCTCCTCTCTCCCCACCCCCAGTGGCCCTCTTGCAAGCTTGAGGCACTAGAAGAAGTCTTAAGAATGGTTACACGTGGACCTCCAAAGTCATCCAGTGATTGCTTTTGCCTATGGTTAAAAATAAACAAAGATCATTAAAGAAAGCTAAGGCCACAAAAGACTCCTCATCAATGTACTAGAGTATCTTAATCAGCTAAGGATGATAAATAAAGAGAGAATAAAAGTCTATCCTGGAGGGGGCTCAACAGCTAAGATCACTGATTGGTCTTCTAGTGTTCCTGAGTTCAATTCCCAGCAACCACATGGTGGCTCACAACCATCTGTAATGGGATCCGATGCTCTTTTCTGGTGTGTCTGAAGACAGCTACAGGGTATTCACTTATATAAAATAAATAAATTAATTTATGAAAAGTCTATCCTGCTCATGAATAGTGATATCTATTGTATATGACAGAATGGCAAACTTCTACATATATGACTTTAGTTGAATTTCAAGATATTATAGGGGCTGGAGAGATGGTTCAGTGAATAAGAGCGATAACTGCTCTTCCAGAGGTTCTGAGTTCAATTCCCAGCAACCACATGATGGTTTACAACCATCAGTAATAGGATCCTATGCCCTCTTCTGGTGTGTCAGAAAACATCTACAGTGTACTCACATACATAAAATAAATAAATAAAATCTAAAAACAAAAGACATCATTATAGGTAGGAAACATAAATAGTTAGACCACGAGTTTTGGAGCATGTCTGATGACTTATTACCACTATTCTTTATATTCTATCCAATTAAATACCCACCTTTCTGTTCCAGGGTGACAGCCACACTAACCATGCTGACACATGAGAGAATGGACTTCTTAGTTTTCATCTGCTTGGATAGGTTGCAAGGATTAAACTAAGTCAATATAGGAAGAATATTTTAAAATACTTCTTGCCTATTATGTACTCAAGTATGCATTAAAATTTATATGTAGTTTATGCATGTGTTTGTACATAGGTGGACATGTGTTCAAACTTATTCCTGTATACATATAACTTGGAAGAGGACGTGTGATGTGTGTGTGTGTGTGTGTGTGTGTGTGTGTGTGTGTGTGTTGGATAGTCCATCTCTTCCAATCCCAGGGTGAGTAATATGCAGTGTAATCTTCATATGGAACTACTGGTGCCAGTTACCTGAAGGACATAGCTTCCAAGGAGATTTTCCTTATAAAACTGGGAAGGAAAACCTCCACAAAAGCTCAGGAGACCCAGAGACAGAAAGGTCATCCGAGTGAGGGGATGACTTAGGAAAGCGGAGATACTATAGTATAAACTCTACTAATTCCAGAACCTAAGCTTCAGACACCCAGGAAGAAAGAAGGGATGTCTACCCCTCCACACACACACACCCCACACCACTGCTACAGGCCTTCCCGCTGGGCGCCGGGCATGGCCTGAGGGCTCTGTAAGGTCTCAAGGCCGCTGTCCCAGCCTTGAAGCTTGCAGCACACCTTAGGCAGAGCGAATCTGGGCAAACTCCGTATGAGAAACAGAATGAGTGGAAGAGCTGGACCCTCCTCCAGTTGAGGTTGCTCAGGGCCTTGAGTTCTCAGAATCAGAAAGCATGGAGGAGAGGGTAAGAGTACTTCGCCCTCTTCTGGACTTTTCTGGTCTTTGTTTGTTCGACAATTTCCCATTAGAGGTAACGTTCACTGGCAAAACGCCTAAATTACTTAAGCTATCGGGAACACGTTTAACAGAGAGCAGGAAGCCATAGTTCAGAGTTCCGACACAGGACCTATCACTCAATTTTGATGCCAGACCACAGCCTGTGTTTGCAGCTAGATCCTGCCTGCCCTACAGAGACTGCCACACTCCAGGCTCCGGGAGTACTCTGGCTGCAAACTCAAGGCTGCTAAGACTTGGTAACTTTCCCAGATAAGATTTCATTTCGGACTTAACTCTCCAGTGCTGTACATTCCAGCAGATACACGTGCGTCCTTTCATGCCCCATCCCTGTTCTGCAGGCCTGTGGGTGCATGCTGTACCCCATAAAGACACTCTATAACATATGGGCTCCTCACTGCGCAAATGCCTGGAGAAGGAGAGCCCAGATGCCCGGTCACTTCCGGGCATTATTCCAGTGACTGGGATACAACAAATGCTGGGTTGCAACTGGCTGACTTTGTGACCTGCTTTTCTGGCAGGACACTCAAAGCCCAGGCCACCTGCGTGGCCTGGAAGCTTGGGACACCTGGTATGGAATTTGTGGTACCAGTTTGTCACAGAGCCCCGTGACCTTGTTTCCTCCGCAGCTGCGTGCACGCATTAACACAGCTTCAGCCAATGACCTCAGCTAAGAGAGATTTGGAATTCTAGAAGGTCTCTTCTGGGTTTTAGATCCGGGAAACGATCGCTGTACATCTGACAGTGCCCCGTTACAAGAAAACATTACCGAGTTTGCCTTGGCTAATGGTAAAACTAGCTTTGGGCATGCTTCCCCTACTACTCCCGCCAAAATGTGCACAGAATGATGGGCATAGCCAAGCCTGGAACTAAAGTATCTGCCTACCTGGATCGCGTAGGAGATAGCTCCATCATTGCGAGGCTTTCTGCCTGATGGTATGTGTAAGATAATAACTAAACCAAAGAGAGTAAAGAAGGGACTAGCACATCTGCGTGCGACCTTCGGAAACCCCTTTCCAGGAGCAGTATTCACTAAATTTTTCTCAGACAATTCAATTCCGTCTGAATCCCCACCGATAATGAGGCTGTTTAAGTGAAAGTTAGAATTCCAAAAGGCTCGGATAGAGTAGAAAAGTAGATTCAAGTAATTTTTTCTTAAAGATAATTTCCAAGTCGGCCTGTGCTTGCCCATTTTTACTAGATTTTTGTTCCAGTAATACAGTAGTGTCCCAAGCATAGAGAGTTTAATCAGACACTGTGATTTAAGCAACACCTAAGGACTGTTTTCGCTTCACACCTAAGTATCTTCCCATGTTCCTGCTATTCAGTTTTCTTCCCAACTAATTTTGGCCCTTTTCTAGAAATCTCTCATTAGGTTCAATTATTTGTTTCACTGGGGAGGGGAGGATCCTCTTCAGTGCTGGGGTAATTCGGAGACTTGAACATGCTTCACTGGTTTTATAGAAAACATAATCAAATGACGTGAGCAATGACAACACCAGCCAACAGCAGCAGTGGTAAAACTGGTAAGTTTTGGACTATTCTTTTTTTTTTTTCTTACACTTTGAGCAGATTGAGTGTAAAATCATCAGGCTATGTGGGAAAACTGAAAGCAGGCCTCAAAGAATTATCTTACCAAAATAGTATTTGAATGACTCCAAGGTAGACAGCTTTTTCACCAAACGTGGTCATACTCCCTGAATAAATTTACCACCCCTACAACTATTCTTCACAGGGTCCCTACTGGAAATTCGAAATGCATCTTGCTGTCTGGTGGCCTTAAAACAATGAAGGCTTCCAAACCCTTTAGGGAAAGTTTTTGGGAAGCCTTGAAATGAAGACCTGTGTGAAGTTCCCACTAAAGATCTATCCACAAGCATTTTTCAGACATAAGGGGGAAAATCAACAAAAAGGGAGGGGGAGGTTCACTCTCTGGAGAAATAAGTTTGTTCCTGGAAGGAGGGAGAGATTGTGTGTGTGGGGGGGTGGGGGTTTGGTGGGGGTGAGGTTGTTGCCTAAGAAGACTCATTGGTCGTTTAGTTTTTAGTGTAGAGGCTTCAGTGTACACCAGACATATACATGATATTGTCTAAGAACTGAAGGCAGTAGCTGAAGATGACAGCAACTTTTCATAAAGAACCAGTTGGTTCCTCAGTATCCTCGTCTCAGGTTCACTCCCGGGTGTACAGGTGTGGAAACTGAGTCCTTTGAAACACCATCAACAAACCTCGATCTTTTACATGATATTACTTGACAAATTCTCTACAGTGTTCTTAATGGATGACAGAAAGCTGACAGTTCTGGAGGGTAGGACAACCCTTGGATGAAGCATCACTACTAGATCCTAAAGTGGGCATTTTTGTTTTATCTGTTCTTCCAGATGCTGTCCAAAAACTGGTCACTCATGTGGAGATTAGTTCTTTTCCTTCTCGAAGAGACATTGTTAGTGTCCTGACAGGTTACCTATATGGTGTTTACTGTGCCTAAGTGATTTGTCTTTGATCTTTAAACCTTTAAACCTTTCAGCTAAAGAATCTTCAAGTGATAATCAACACCCTTAGGCTCAAAACCAGCTTGCAGTAAATTCCTGAAGAGTAGACTGTGGTCTCTTCACTTCTTTTCAAGGCATCAGTGAAAATGCATCAGCTACCCAAAGTATTATACTGACCTAAAAATGTTTTTGTAAACTTTCCAAATATTTGCTTTGAGGAAAATAGTTGTTTATTGTCAAAGCATCCAACATACCTGGATAAACTATAAAGTTTAATAAATCTTTTAGGGATAAAAGAAACACATAACTATTCAGACTCCATTTCACTGGCACAAAATTACACTTTGTATTAAAAAGAAATACATATTTACATCATTGATGACATTCTCCACTGAAGTCCATAATCGTTTCATGATACATGCACTTGCCCCTGGAAACTTAGACTGAATGGTGATCCCCTTCTTATTCATTGTGTTTGTTCTTGTAAGAACGCAGCCGTCATCAGGAAACGCAGAACGCATCTCCTCTTCCTCCATTACTTTATATCTAAAATAAACTTTGTCCTTACATATAATTATTACATCTAAACCATAAGTGCTCAATAATTTAAATAGAAACGTATGACAAATGCATCAATATGTTGCAATATATGACATTTTTTAAAATGTACCTTTGTTTTTGGGAAAGTGAAAATTCGTGCATTCAAAAGAAAACCCCTTCAAACAACCCACCCAATCCAAAATCCACCATCCTGTCTGTGTGTGCGCGCGAGCGCGTGCGTGCCTGCGTCCCGGCGT
>JANHMN010000006.1:101454829-101466364 GCA_030674055.1 Rhabdomys pumilio | reverse complement strand
CTTCTTCTTCTTCTTCTTCTTCTTCTTCTTCTTCTTCTTCTTCTTCTTCTTCTTCTTCTTCTTCTTCTTCTTCTTGTCATCTCCTCAGAAAGTTGCCAGTCCTGATCAGATAGAATCCCTGCCTAGAACTAGCTGGGGCTGTAGGCATCATAGATTGGGAGAAAGGTCAAAATTCTTACCTGACTTCCAGGTTGACTGCTGACCAATGGAAGAAAGTTCTGCAGCTCCTCTTCAACCTAAAGTGTCCTTTCTCCCTTGCAAGTTTGTGCAGCTTAAAATATGCAGGCAAAGGAATCCAGTTAAATGGCAGGCTTCAGATCCCTCAATGCAAGAAGAGTCTGCAGCTGTATTTAGCCACTAATTTATGTATGGCTCTTGACTCTTCCTCCTCCTGAACCCTCTGCCACCTCCTTTCCTCCTCCTCTTGCTCCTCTTCCTCTTCCTCACTCTTCTCTCTCACATACAGCATCCCCATATTGATTCTTGAGAGGACGAATTGGAGAGTTAGAAATGTTGAAAAAGTTGCCTCAAATCTGGAAAATAAACATCTGGGTAGAAAGAATAGAGGTAGATATTTTAAGATATTTTAAGAGAAGGAAGAACAAGATCAGAAGGCCCAGATGTAAACAATAGAAAGGCATGATAGAAAATCAGTTCTAGGGCTAGAGTGCTAGGCTCACAACCTAAAATATAAGCAAATGAGTTCTGAGAGAGCTGTGGAGGTGTAGAAAACAAGGCCTGATGGTGGTGCAGAGGGATTAGGGGAGGCCTGGTGGGGACCCTCGGTTCAGGGCTTTATGTCTGCTTTGGTTATCATTTAGAAAACACAAAGTTTGTTTTTCTCTAAAACATCATCAGTTCATGGGTTTTTAACAATCTTTGTCCATCCGGTAGATACCAAAACACTCATTCCACTCCAGAAGGTTGGCTTCTAGAAAGCTAATCCTAAATGGAGGGTGCTTCTCTTGTGTCTGACTTTTCTTTTCTCTTTATGTAGCTCTGTTCAAGGACTGGATTCTTGTTTCTAACTTGTGTGACATAAGAATGTTTCTTGCATTTCAGATGGGAGTTCATGAGCTTGACTTTCAAGTCTAAATCTAGAGGAAACTTAGAATTCACTACCTCAGGAAGAAGAAGGCCTACCTTCCTCAAGTTCTCAGGCACCAAGCAACCCTCCAGGACAAAGAAGACATATATGGTGACCAGCCAATGTTTTATCTCATTTTTTTCCACCCTCTAAGTAAATTTCCCTTCCTGATATTAGGTTAAAGTATCTAAATATTAGATCCCTCATATTTTATGAATCTGAGTTGCTCTTTTGTTTGAAGACCAAGTGGCTGACATTACCAAACAAAGAGTGTGCTGAGATTCTTACTTCCAGGGGTCTCCAGTATTTTAAGTGGTGCACACTTTATTTGGTCATATAAATGCTCAGAATGACAATCATCACTGGAGTATGAATCAACTCCACAGACAATTCTTTATTTTTCTACCAATGTATGGGCGAAGATAGTGCACAAGCTATTTTGAAATCAACTGCTGGATTTCACTGATGCTAAATGAAGACTTGAGACACTTACTCAGCCTCAGACAGCACTATAAAAACACACTTCACACAATAGCTGTACGCAGTGATGTAGAACACTGGGTTTATGGATGTGTTTGGAGCTCTTTCCTTGGGGTTATTTCCAGTTAAATGATTAGAAGTACAACCATAATGAATAGAAAGAGCTACTCTGCTCTGCTTTGGCAAAGGTTCTTGAAGCTGTAGTAACCTCCACCTCTACCCCAGACCAAAAAAAAAAAAAAAATCCAAACCCATGTCTAGACTGTAGCGGTGTTGTTTTGGAAGAGAAAGCTAAAGAGAGGTTGCTGTAAGATTATTGACGAGGTTCTTTTTATGACCTAAGAGAAAGGGTTAAAAAAAGGATGAGAAAGGAAACTGGGTTCCTAGTGAATTTTTCCCTCAGACTTCAGAAGCAGGGCCTCAAAAAGCTTAACTACCGTAACAGGAGAAAAATAATGGCATCTCTGTGAAGAATTCACTTAATGAATTATCACTGTAGTAACACATTATTTTTCTGTTTCTGTCTAGGTTTCTGGTTTATATCTCTTATTTGATTGCCAAAGTAATCTACCAACACTGCCTTGGTGTTCAAAAGAGTTTGTCAATAGCGAACTGAAATTATTCTGAGATCACAAGGGGGAATTGTTCTCAGAGATGGGAGGCTACCCACATCTTTTCCCAAGGTCCCACAGGAAGAGGTTGTCAAAGATAGAGAGAGCAAGAAAAACTTTCAGGTAGAGTATGTCACTAACCTTATCCCTTGGAATAAGGAACTTTCTAAGGGAAAGAATTGACTCATGATCTATACTTAGAAGCAGAAACGCTTGTCACGTACCAAAGCTATTGATAGGGAGATTTTTGATTCCTTATTTCTTTTTTATTTTATTGTGTGCGGGCGGTAAGGGGATGAGACAGGGTTTCTCTAGAGCCTTGGCTGTCATGGAACTCATTCTGTAGACCACACTGGTCTCGAACTGAACTCAGAGATCCATGTGCCTCTACCTCCTGAGATCTAATGTTTAAGGCTTGGGTCACCACACCTGTTTTTGTTTTATTTTTAAGATGTATTATTTACTTGATGGATATGAGTGTTTTATCTGCATGTACACCTGTACACCAGAAGAAGGCATCAGATCACCTTACAGATGGTTGTGAGCCACCACGTGGTTGCTGGGAATTGAACTCAAGACCTCTGGAAGAGCAGCCAACGAATGCTCTTAGTCACTGAGCCATCTCTCCAGCCCTTTATCTTTCTTTTATCCTGAGAATAATACTTGGTGGGTTTAAAGAGAGTACTGGAGATTAATCTGAATATTTGCTTTATATCTTGGTGAGGACAAAGGTTCATCAAGATTGAGGGCACAGTTTGTGTTTTACAAGCATATATAGGAAGGTCAGTTTGAGTCTATCCTTCTCTGGTTCCTTAGTTCACTGGGTGGTTATTTATTTATTTATTAAAATATGTACTTTTTAGCCTGGTCTTGGGAAAACCAGAAACCCATGAGATGTACAATTTTATAGTCTGTCGGGAGGGAGTTCCTGGCTCTTTCCTCACCTCTGTCTATAAGGGAAAAAAAGATGAAAGAAAAGAAGGGAAAAAAGGGAAAAACAAAGAGGGAAGAAAGACTTTTTTCTTTTCCTTTCTTTTTCCCCTTGGTTGTCTTTCCTACTGCTATAACTGCAGATGTTGGTGTCATTGTTATTATAATCTGCCTTTCTAAAGCCTGTGTCTTCCTCTGAGGGATTCTGAGTTCTAACTGCACCTTCCTTGAGGTTCAGCTGAGAACTAGCTAGCCTTTAGCATGTGATGCACCCCCTGCTCTGTCAGTCTTTCCTCAGTTTGAGTGGCAGTGTACTGGCTCAATGGTTTCTGAGTGTGAGCTCTAGAAGGGTCAGCAGGCTGAAATGACACACTACTGATCTAAAACTCAAAGCTTCACACTCATGTGGGTGGGGAGGGTGTGTGGACCTTTGGATGTTGCCAGATGTTGAACATCTAGAGATCTGACAAAGAACAATTAGTTTTCTGTCAAGTCTGTCGATTCTTCAACTCTTCCCAGACTCTGATATCCCTGTCCCCCAACAGGCCCATAGGAGGCGAGCAGAACAAAAGAGCATCAGATCATGGAGAACTGTTCAGCCCTCCTCATCAAGCTCAGGCAGAGTGGGATCATGGAATGCTTGGCATTCAAGAGAGATTTTTGATGAGGCTGACTTAAATCTGGAGCATGTCACCAAGTTGAGAGACTCAATAAGCAACTTCTTCACAAAGCCAGGAGAAAGACCTTATCCTGCATTCAATATCTGAGGCCCACCACTCACATCAAGCTGTATCTCTAGAATTTTAAAAGGAGGCACTTATTGGCACACAGGCAGGCTCACTCCCTGGTGTCTAATTCCACCCAACCTTCTGAGCAGATGAGCACTTACCCCTCCCCCTGCCTCTGCAGGAAATCCTGTTGCTGGCAGTGAACAGCAGAAGTACTTCTCGTGGGGAACGAGTCTAGCCAGACTGTTCACATGCTCAGACCTTTCTAACTAGGAATCTGCTAATGGTGATAGACTTCCTTGAGACTTTGGGGGATGGAGACTGATATCAATAGTTAACGATGGTGAGATCCACTTTGCTTTGTTTTAGAAGTCCCCCTGAAACCCAACTCACTCCCTTGCTTACATTGCCAGTTGAACTGTTGGAGTACAAGCCTTCTTCCATTATTTCTGTGCAGATGAACAACAGGTGTTGTATAAACTAATTTAACATTAGTGGAGGGTGTTTTCTCAAATGTTATGTGGAAAGTCTGGAACTTGCAACAGATTTTCAAAAGTATGCAAAGCCACCAGCCAATGTGTCTTTCCAGGTGAATACTTGGAAGAGTAATACCCTTAAAAACTCAGATGGAATGTTTGTCGCAAGCCATAGTGACATGATAGGTGTTACAGACCACATTGAAAGAGGTGGAAGAAGCACTAGACAGTAGGGGATAACAGGTATGTTCTTTTGACCATAATATTTTAACAAGAACACATGTTTTAAAGAATGAATGATGTTAGAAATTGCCAAATGGATCTTTTGAAATATTCCTATAAATAAACGTAATTGACTATAATGACTATGCTAGAGTGATATTCTAGGCCTCAAATTCAATGTAGGCCAAAACAGCTGTGGACTTCATTCATGGTGTCTTTCTCTCTCCCCCCCCCATCAGCCTCCCTCCCCCTGTACCCTCCCTGTCTCTCTCTGGATAGCTGTAACATTTTTAATTCAATTTAAATTGAAATTCAAATATCAAGAAATACATATAGGGAAATCTTCAATTAAAGGCCAAATTCACCTTATGACCTGCCCATATCATCCAGGTGTGGTGGTGCATTCCTTCAATCCCAGCACTCTAGAGGGAGGCAGAGGCAGGTGGATCTCTGTGAGTTCAAGGCCAGCCTGGTCTACAAAGCAAGTTCTAGGACAGTCAGGACTATTATTCAGAGAAACCCTGTCACTGAAAACAATAACAAGCAAACAAAAAAAAATCTACCCATATTTTGCATCTTCTCGTCCCAGTTTTTGGGTTTTGCTTCTCTTCAGCCAGATGTGCTGTGTCTAGTGCTGGAGTGTATTCCTCTCTTGCCTTTGGAACCTGCTGCTAAGTGGTGTCACCCTGTCCCCAAGGCCTTCCCCTCCCAAGAGCCATAACTACACACACAGAGAGATGGTTCTAATGTGTTAGGTATCTACTGTGCAGCACCTGAATGCCAGGCACTGAGAGAGGCCAACCAATCACAGTGCTGGCTCTTTCTACTCCAGACTGACTCTTTGTTTCCCTGACATTTGAAGTGTCATCTTTCATTAAAGAAAAATTAAAAAAAAAAAGACACTTGTTAACCTTTTCTTTGTATGCTTGTGCATTTGCCACAGGGTGTGAAAGCTGCTGAGATCAGCAATCAAAAAGATAACTTTGTCTTTTCCTTGGCTGTACATGTCTATGCTGAATTCAGTGCTCCTTGCTGTATGGCATCATGTTACACTGTTTTGAGAACACATTTCAAGGGAAATCGTATGATAAAGCCTTTGGCCCCAGAGAGGCAAAGCAGTAGAGTTAAGAAAGATATAATTTTTCAATACAATTTTACTATGTGGTGTCCATGTCTGAACAGATGCCCCTGGGTATCATACATTCTTAGGTTTAGCTGTGATCCTAGCATATTGCATACAGGTAGAGTTCCCCTGAACCTGTGGAGAAAGACAGTGAAGCCCAAGTACAGCAGATGCCATCACCTCCATAAACTCATTGGGTTGCGAACCGAATCTGAGCTAAGAGTTCGGGAGGCAAGGCAAAACATGGTTCTTCTGGGTCTGCGAAGTTTTTGCTTCCCAGGTGCCCGTGTCTCAGCAGTAGTGACAGAGCTAAGAGTCTTTCAGAGAAGGCCAAATGGGAGGGCACCCAACTGTATTTCCCAGGCTTGTAAGCAGCCAGGGCTCTATAACATTTGCATTGATTCGTCAGAATGCAGAGTTGGTGACAGAAAAACATGCTGCCCATAGCGAGTGGAGGGGTAGGAGGAGCATCTTTAGAGAAGCGCGTGCTCCAGAGGGACAGGCCAACCGGTTTGCTGTGTGCTCCTGATAAAGAGAGGCTTGGTGATGTTCAAAGGGTCTGTCACTTTTCCCAGACTCCCTAACCTTCCGAAAGCCTCCTCTCAATGCCTTTTGCTAGGTGCTAGGCGATCCTTGTAAAAAGAGGTCTCTACTGTGAAACCTGCTCTGACAGAAACACTCTTTTCACCAGCATCGCTCCCCACCTGCTCCTGCCCACGACCTAGGCCTGGCAGGTAGCCCAGCTTTTGCGAGTGCCCGTGTGTTAGCACTCTCACTAGCTGGGCAGCCAGTGACCTAGCTCAGTCTCCGTTTTCCTGCAGTTGAACTAGCTGGCAAGAGCTGCCTCGGGAGCGCAATGAGGACTCAGTGAGGGAACCAGGGCAAGCAAGTTTTGGAAAGCCAGTTGCTGGGCAGATGGTAAGGGATTACTTCCAAGAGCCAGGGCTAGTTTCACTTCAGTCTTTGACATCCTGGGGAGGTCTCAATGCCTTCATTAATGAACAAGTCTCCTTAGTTAGGAACCTAGAATCTTGACCCAAGAAAAACCAGCACCAAGCACACAGGCAGGCGTACTGACCCAATCAGAGTAGATACCCTGGGTTTAGCTCCTGCTTTCGGAGCATGCGTCATGTGTTTCAGCCTCATCTATGAATGCAAGGCAATACCGGAGTCCTTTTATGAAGTTACTGTGAGGGTCGTGTTTGTACTTAGCAAGCGCACAGAAATAGGTAGTATAGAGTAAATAAATACTCATACCAGTGATGGCCGTGGTCTCCAACGCTATCTTTGTTTCCTAATTGGGTAAGCCGGAAAGTGTATTATTCACCTATTTTCCAGAGGGCTCAGTGAAGGCTGAGGACTTCTGGGTTGGAGGCACTGGGAGATATAGTAGGCAAACCCTGTTATGGGTTCTTCCTATCGAAGATACCGGCTGCTCTCCACTCAATAGCCCTCAAGAGTTTGCAGGAGAGAGAGCAGGATAGATGGATAAAAGGAATAGACCTGATTTTCTCCCTTCCTCTATCCCCACTGGGAAGCTTTGCTTCAGGCCCGGGAGGTGTCACCGGTCACTGTGCCATATTAGATTTAAGAGGAATCGGGATGAGATTGTGGATTGTCAGAGGTAAGATGGCTCAGAAAGATGGGAAACTCGTGGATGTATTACTGGTTAACTCAAGTCCTAAAGTCAAAACTGAGGCCTGTAACTGGTTGCCACAGCTCACAAGTCCGCAAGCCCCAGCTGGAAAGAAGTGTCTAGCCTCCCCACCCTTACCCTTCTATGGTACAAGCAGCGTCTACAAGCAGCTGAATTTAGAGCAGCAGCCAGAGAGCCCTCAGGCACAGAGCACTGCTAATTTTCCTAGGAATGGTTCACAAGCCACGCCCTAAGCCCCCACACTGGTTGGGCAACTGGGCTAAGCTTTTTCTCGCTCTCAATCTCTCTCCCTCTCCCCCCTCCCCAGTGCTGGTACCTACTACTAGCCTAGCATCTGCTTCCTCCTACTGTATACACTCTCCGCAGCCAGAATTACTTATGTTTGTCCTAGGCTATGATCTTCAGCTATCTGAAATCTCCAACCCAGTCTGTGAATCCAGAAACATTTGTGGATTCCCAAATTTCTCCTTCTAAAGAATAACGGAGAAAGAAGCTAAGTGCTCTCTATTTGGGATGCTGACCGGGCATGTTTGAGCTCTGGGTCTTCAGTTAGCTAGCTATGTGTCTGAGAGAACCTCTTAACCTCTCTGAACTTCCAATACAGCGAGAGCAGGCTTGTGTTAGGATCCCAGCTCTGTCACATGCTTGGGTTAGCCAGCTTCTCTGTGCTGTTTCCTGTGAAGCAAGAGTAAACCTATGGTGATAAAAAAAAATTAACATGTCAGCATAAGAATTAAGTGTGGTAGAACATTCGGCCTAGCACTTAGGAAAAGGACAGAAGTTAGCTGTGCAAAGCGTCTAAATGTCTAAATGCTTTCGTTTGACATGATATATAACTGTTTTCTCCTCTCTAGAATAAAACAAGATGTAAAGGTGCCTGTTGGAATGTGGTATAGCAGTGTTCTTCAGAGACACAGAAGTAAATTTTTGGTAGAAAATTGTGACCTTTTTGGAAGCTGCCCTGGCCTTTTCAGTTTCTAAGGTCAGAGTAAAATATGAGTAGCAGGATAAAGGGGCTTTGGAACAAGAAGGAGGATTGACAATTTCTTAAAATGGAAAAATGGTATTTCAAAGGTTGGGGAAAACAAGGACTATATCTGAAATAGAAAGAAAGCCAGCATTGGGATTGGTTAGCCTGCCTTAATGGCAGGCTTTCAATGGGGCTGTGCATGTCAGGAACAAGTCTGTGTGCCCTTGTGAGGGTGACACTGCCTTAGAACAACTTCTGAAGGCTAAAGGTGGGGCACACTCCAGCAGCAGAGGCAGAATACACCTGACTTAGGAAAAGCAAAACTCAGGAGAGGTAAAGGTGAGCCATCAGGATATGTTACAGTGAGTTTGACCTCTAGTAGAAGGTAGCACTGAGTGTATCCCTCAACAATTGAGCTGAAATTTCAGCCTAAAAATGCTTCACCCACAGATACCCCTTAAACTGCCTTCCAGCTCAAAGCCCTTCCAAGTGGTAAGCACACCTGCCTCTCCATATTTGTCATTTTCTCTCTCCTTCAGCATCACTGTCCTCCTCTGGCTCTGGTTGTGGGAGCATCCTTCCCCTTTTGTTCCTTACGGATAATAGAATAACCAGCAAATGAAGCCTCACTCAGCAAGACAGAAAGGAAAACGGGGCCTCAAACAGCATTTAAGAGCATGCCCTTCTGCTTGTCACCCCGGGGTGAGACAGTGCTGAAGCAGCACCAGCAACCTGGGGGATTTCATAAACTTCTGGCTCTCAGTTCAGGCTCCACGCAGATCCTGACTAAAAAATGCTGTTAGCAGAAAGGCGAATCAAATCAAATCAAACCAATTCCTTAGTGTTTGACCCCAGGGGCAGAGGAGACACTGGTGAGAAGTAGCCACAACTTGGAAAAAGATTTATTTTTCCTGGCCATAAATCTCACCCCCTTGTTCCTCTGCCCAACCAAGCATGATAAAGTCCTTTTCCATAAACTATTCAGCATTAGACCCACAAAGCTCCCCCAATCAGGAGCCATCTGCTTCAACCATAACTGCTGCTACCGAACCAGGGAAAGCAGCCGCAGAGAAAGGGCACCGCTGCTAGACTCCTGGACAAATGAGCCTGAATAGCTCTAGTTTTCCTTGTGTATCTGTATCTATAGAGACAGGAGAAGAAAGGCCGCATTATATTGATACGACAATTGTAAAACAAAACACGGAAGAGCCATCTAAAGGGCAATATCGCATGCATCAGGGGTCCCCAGATAAAAGGGGAGCTAACAGATTTATAGAAACCTTTAATTGGTTTTCAATTGAAAGCTAAAGAGGCTGGAGCAAAGCAGTAAAGAGCGGCAAAGTGCTCTCTCGTTTAGTCAGGCTGGAGGCGTGAGCGATTTCATGGAAGGAGAAAAGGGGCTTGCCTCTTGGGCCTGGGAGCCTCGGAGGTTGATTTTAGATTTTCTCAATCTCTGAGTCAGTTAGGGGAGAGAGAGGGAAAGAGTGCAAAAACCAATGATAACTTTCTAGCTCCTCGCTGAAGAAATATGTTCAACAGGGGCGACTCTTAAACCTGGGACCCTCTAGCCAGGCTTTAGAAAGAAAGGGGAAGCCTACCCTCACCAGCTGCTCTCCAAGTGCAGACCCAAACTAGAGAAGTGGTCTTTGAGTGCTCAGGGCAGGGAGTGGTACTAGCCGATGCATTTGAGGCCTGGCCAGTGCATTTCGAGCCCAGGCGGCCGCCACCTCCCTTCTGCAGCGCCCACCCACACAGCAACCATGGACGTCAGTCCGTCTGTTCTTAAAGTTAATTTATTGGTCCAACCCTCCATTATCATTTTCAGCTTCCTAATTAATCAAAGATAAAAGGCAATGACGCAAATTACGATTATGAGCGAACTGGAAGACGGTTTTGAATAAAATAGAAGTAGAATATGATTAATTGAACGACATGATAGTGAAATCTCAAGTGCGAGCAACAAGCCCCAGAGGGGCAAACCCTGATTCTCGCAAGCTGAGTCGAACAAGGGGACAACGCCTACATGAGGTCACGTGGGTTGAAGCACAGAAGGAAAAGAACTGGGTTCCAACTCCCGCTCCCAACCTAGCCCAGCGTTCTGTTCTGCCAACTGCTCCCCACCCCCACCGCAGTGCAGCCGTTCCTGTCCAATCTCTGGGCTTCTGGTTAGGGTTACTCCGTAGTATTTAATCTGCACCCAGTTTCCCGCTTGTCTCCCCTCACTTCTCTTCCCCACTCTCATATCCCTTTACTTTTGCCAAGGTTTTGTGAAATCTCGGGAAAGCACGTCGAGTAGGTCAGGAGATGGCTCTCCTGTGAGGGATCAACTGATCCCCTGTCCTCCCCTGCTTTTTCAGAAGGCAGAAGGGAGGGATTAAGGGGCAGACACCGGGCGGGCTCACAGTTTGCACTTGCTGGTCGTTGTGATTAATGTTGCCGAAGGGATTTACTCTGAGAGCTTATGGAACCTGCTCCAGCCGGAGGGCACTGTGGGCACGCGCTGGGACACTTGGGGATTAGAGGGGACATCAGATGGGCGCGCAGGGTCCAGGCATCGCGGCCTGTAGTGTCTTTTTTCCATCCCCAACCTCAGCCTCGGCTCCGGTAGAAACAGAGAGGACCGGTCTCCAAGGTTGACTTCCCATCTTAGGGACATTTTCTTTAAGGGAGGAGTGTATGGAGCGCCCTGACTGCTTTGGGAGGAAGGAACTCAGTACCAGACGACTGAACTTCACTTATTCCATCTAGCAATGGGAACCCAGAGCTTCACATTCCGAGGTTGCGCTGCTCGACACCATAACACTCACTCTCTAACCAAATACCCCATTTCCCCCATCATGATCAGAGGAAAACCCCAACTTCCCAGAGATGGCCCAGGGGGGGCATCACGCAGAGCAACAAGTCTGGGCAGAAAACCCATTGCCCTCCATAGCATCACCCAGGGGCAAACTCCTTCTGAGTTTCTGTACAGACTCTAAGAATAGGAGAAATTACCGAAATGCAAGGGCGGGGCGGGGGGAGGGAGAGTAGAAAGAGAACTAGGCAAAGAGAGTGAAGGAGGTGAGAGAGAGAGAAGAGAGGAGAGGGGAGGGGAGAAGAGGGAAGGGAGATCAGAAAAGAGAGAAGAGGAAGGGAAAGGGGAGGGAGGGGAGAGGAGAGGAGAGGAGAGGAAAAGGAGAGGAGAGGAGGAGAGGGGAGGTGAGAAGAGAGGGGAGAGGAGAGGAGAGGAGAGGAGAGGAGAGGAGAGGAGA
>JANHMN010000006.1:101431994-101448857 GCA_030674055.1 Rhabdomys pumilio | reverse complement strand
ACAGCCTAAGAAAATGACTAAAACTAATTTACAAAGTAAGTGCATAGTTGCAAAGCAATCTTCAAAAGGGCCACAAGCAAAAATATACTGTAAAATACACACCTAAGTGTGATCTGTAAATTCAGGGTTGTTCATTACATAACGGACAGAGATGAGAACTGCCTGGGAGGAGCCTATATATCATGGCTCTTCCAAGAAACAATGTTTCCAGAACTTAGCAAGAGTCTAACATCTGGCAGGAGACAGGTAAAGGCTGAAGAGAAACCTTCAGCATTATGGGCATCTCAGGGCTCATAAAATAGAGTTAGAGCTGAGTGTCCTGGATAAGACAGCATTAGAGGCTGACTTCTCTGTCCAAGAAGGATGGAGAGAGAGAAGAGGATGCAGAAGAGACTTAACAGAAATGACCCACCATTTGCTAAACACATAAACAAGAAAATTGTAGTAACAAGACTTAAGTCAGGACAAGTTCCCAAAATTACTCAAATATATTATTAAAAGTATCTGTTTTCCGACAAAAAAATTGTGAAGCATACAAAGGAAATAGAAAGTATGACGCACACATTGGATGAAATATACACAATAGAAACTTCCTAGGAGAGTGAGCTCAGCAACTACATCGGGACTGAGATGCTTAGGCCGGAGATTTAAAGAAAGCATGACCCAATCATTCCTTGTACAAAGTCATTCCTTGTACAAAACCATCCCTTTGTACTTTAGATACAAAGATGCAGATAGAATGTATGAGTACCAGTCACCAACTAGAAAAACAAGCACAGCTGAGAACTGGGCAAAACAGTTTTGGAAACAAAAGTTATTAGTCACAAAGAGGAGTCTTTCTAATTATAAATAGGTCAATACTTTAAGAAAGCTATACTCCTTATAAACAAATATGTATTTATATGTATGCATATATACACACAAATATATACATGTATATGTATATACATAACAGATACATACATGTAACATATATAACACATGCACACATATATAATGTGAGAGTAACAAAAAATACATGATGCAGAAAAGTAGGTAAATGAAAGGAGAACTAGAAAACAACAGCAGCAACAGCAACAACAATAAAGACTTTGATATTCCAGTCACTTGTAGGTATGTGGCCCATGAGTTGTACATACTCCAGGACACTTATGAATTCATCCCACAGAAAAAATTATAAACTTATTGAAAATATTATATGATAATCTTGGCAACTCCCTTGCAAGATTCTCCAGTGTTAACTTTGTAGGCCACACCTTTTGTTACAATGTCAAAAGACTGACCAGGAGGTGTAGGTTCATAAGAAAGTGGGAGACTAGAACACTGAGCAGGGTATAGTACTCAACATGTCGGCGACTCCTTGAGCTTTCCTTTCTTTTTATTTAAAGGATTTTGAAAAGATTTTATTTGTGTGTATATATTTTCATGAATTTATAAACACCTTTGTGTGCTACTGTGTATCCCTGTACCCACAAAGAGGCCATAAGACTGTTGGATCCCCTAAAGCTGTAGTTTAAGAATTCTTTGGATGTGCTAGGTAGTTTGGGCGTTTTTTGTTTTTTTGTTTATGTTTTCTTGTCAACTTGATGCTCCCATCAGATTGCCTACAGCAAGTGTAGGGGACATTCTTTTGACTGATGATAGATGTAAAAGCTCCCAGTCCACTGTGAGTGGTGTCATCCTCTGGGCAGGTTGTCCTGAGCCATATATAAAAGTGGACTGAGCAGGGCATGATGAGTAAGTCAGTAAGCAGCACTACTTCATGCCCTCTGTCTCAGTCCCTGACTGTATAGGTTTCTGCCCTGATTTCCTTTAGTGATGGACTGTGACTGAGACATATAAGCCAAATAAACCCTATACTCTGCAACTTGCTTTTAGTCATGTTTTAGCACAGCAGTATTAAACAAAGAGAATTGGACACCTAGTTGTTGTGTGGGTGCTGAGATTCCAAACTTCAGTACCTGTGGCTGTATAGCAAGTGCTCTTAGCCACTGAGTCATGGCTCCAGTTCAGATACATAATCTGAATAAACCTGTTGGGGCATTATGATTGACATGGGAGGGCCAGCCCATTGTGGATGGGATAAAACAAGGGGAAAGACTGAGTCAATAATAAAAGTCAATAACATCATACAAAATGATAATGATGTGAGGTAATAGATAAGCTAAGTAGGATGACGTAACCATTCCACAATGGATATTCGCATCAAAACATAATGTGGGATACTGCAAGTGCCTGCAACTTTTTATCATTTATGTCGTGCTGTTCACAAGGATCCAGTACCCTTGACTGATCTCTGCAGTTCCAGGCACACATATCTACCCCTCACAACATACATATACAAATAATTAACATGAGATATTAAAGATAATCTGCAGTAAACTGCAGAAATATATCACTTTTAAAAAAATAAACATTTACAAGGATCAGAGTGCAGGTACCTTGTTCTCAGGTAACTTTGTAGCACTAGACTTATTGAAGAGCTGTCCCATGGGTGGTATACACAGGTGGTCCCACCACTTTCCATTTTGATCTATGTACTTACTCATTTATTTGTTATTTATGTTTGTGGTGCTGGCAACCAAAGTCAGGACCTTTGGCCTACAAGCCAACACTTTACCTATGAGCTACGTTCCCAGCTCAGTGGTGTGTTCACTGAGAAACCAAAATTATCCAACCCCAGCACGACCCACTTTACTTTTTCACATGCTCTTCTTCTTTTATAGCTAGCAGTTTTTATTCACTTTATAAATAAATATCTTGTAGAAACATAAAAAACTTTAACAAAGGAAATTATCCGCAGTCAAAAGTCCAGAAGAAATGTTTTAACTTCTAATATCTATATCTACTGAGCACTCAGAAGTTAATATTCGTAATTCCTCACAAAACGAGAGAACAAGTCCCCACTAATTTTCTAAAGTCACTTTTAGCCTGATTCCATGGTTAGAAAAAAGATATCAAAAAATAAAAATAAAGAGGCAACTCTAAATTAATGTTGTTCATTAACATAGTGGGAAGTCTTTAAGAAAATAATTATGAATGACATCCATCATTTAAAAAGAAACACACACTAGGAAAAGAAAACTTGTATTATTAATGCGAAGTTTACTTGAGAGAACCAGCCTTGGCCTAATATTTGAAAATCAATTAAATATCAACAGGGTGAAAATAAGTGCAAAAGTCATTTAACAGATGCATAAGAAGCATTTGACGAAGCCAACACATTTTTTTAAATTTTTTTATTGGGTATTATATTTACATTTCAGATTTTATCCCCATACCCCACTTCATCCCACCACCCAGAAACCTCTTATCTCACCCCCTCCTCATGCTTCTATGAGGCTGTGCTCTCACTTACACTCCTCCACCACTCCCACCTCCCCACCCTCACATCCCTCCCCACTCTGTGGGACCAAGAATCTCTTCTCCCATCTATGCCTGACAAGGCCATCCTCCCCTACATATACAGCTGGAGTCATGGGTCCCTTCCTATATGCTCCCAGGCTGGTGGTTTAGACCCTGGGGAGCTCTGGTTGGTTGGTATTGTTGCTCTCCTCATGGGGTCACAAACCCTTTCTGCTCCTTCAGTCTTCTCTCTAACTTCTCCATTGAGAAACACTTGATCATATCAGTGGTCAGCTGTGAGCATTGTCCTCTGAATGTGTCAGTCTCTGGCAGACCTCTAAGGAGACAGCTATATCATATTCTTGATAGCATGTACTTCCAGCCATCCACATCAGTGTCTAGCTTAGGCGACTGTACATGAGATGGATACCCAGGTGGAATGGTCTCCAGATGGTCCCTCCTTCAGTTTCTGTCCCACATTTGTTTCCATATTTGCTCCCGTGAGTATTTTTGTTACTCCTTCTAAGTAGGACCGAGGCATCCACACTTGGTTTTCCTTCTTCATGAGCTTCATGTGGTCTGTGAGTTGAGTCTTCGCTATTCCAAGCTTTTGGGCTAACATCTGCTTATCAGTGAGTAAATACCATGTGTGTTCTTTTGTGATTGGGTTAACTCACTCAGGATGATAATTTCTAGTTCCATCCATTTACCTAAAAATTTCTCAAATTCATTATTTTTAATAGCTGAGTAATACTCCATTGTGTAAATGTACCACATTTTTTGTATCCATTTCTCTGTTGAGGGACATCTTGGTTCTTTCCAGCTTCTGGCTATTATAAATAAGGCTGCTATGGACATAGTGGAGCATATGTCCTTGTTATATGTTGGAGCATCTTCTGGGTATATGCCCAGGAGTGGTATAGCTGGATCCTCAGGTAATGCTATGTCCAGTTTTCTGAGGAACCGCCAGACTGATTTCCAGAGTGGTTGTACCAGCTTGCAACCCCACCAACAATGGAAGAGTGTTCCTCTTTCTCTGCATCCTCGCCAGCATCTACTATCACTTGAGTTTTTGATCTTAGCCATTCTGACTGGGGTGAGGTGGTATCTCAGAGTTGTTTTGATTTGCATTTCCCTGATGACTAAGGATGTTGAGCATTTCTTAAGGTGCTTCTCAGCCATTTGAGTTTCCTCTGTTGATAATTCTTTGTTTAGCTCTGTACCCCATTTTTAATGTGGTTATTTGCTTGTCTGGAGCATAATTTCTTGAGTTCTTTGTATATCTTGGATATTAGCCCTCTACCGGATATAGGATTGGTAAAGATGTTTTCCCAATCTGTTGGTTGCTGTTTTGTTTTATTGACAACTTCCTTTGCCTTACAGAAGCTTTGCAATTTTATGAGGTCCAGTTTGTCAATTCTTGATCTTAGAGCATAAACCATTGATGTTCTGTTCAGGAACTTTTTCCCTGTGCCTAAGTATTCGAGGGTCTTCCCCACCTTCTCTTCTATTAGTTTCAGAGTATCTGGTTTTAAGTGAAGGTCTTTTATCCACTTGGATTTGAGCTTTGTACCAGGCGATAAGAATGGATTGATTTGCATCCTTCTCCATGTTGACCTCCAGTTGAACCAGCACCATTTGCTGAAAATTCTGTCCTTTTTCCACTGTATGGTTTTAGCTCCTTTGTCAAAGATCAAGTGATCATAGGTGTGTGGGTTCATTTCTGGATCTTCAATTCTATTCCATTGATTTTCCTGCCTGCCTCTGTATTAATACGATGCAGTTTTTATTACTATTGCCCTATAGTACAGCTTGAGGTCAGGGACAATGATTCCCCCAGAAGTTCTTTTATTCTTGAGAATAGTTCTCCCTACCCTGGGTTTTTTGTTATTCCAAATAAATTTGCAAATTGCTCTTTCTATCTCTATGAAGAATTGATTTGGAATTTTGATGAGGATTGCATTGAATCTATAGATTGCTTTTGGCAAGATGGCCATTTTTAGTAAATTAATCTTGCCAATCCAGGAGCATGGGAGATCTTTCCATCGTCTGAGATCTTCTTCTATTTCTTTCTTCAGAGACTTGAAATTGTTGTCATACAGATCTTTCACTTGCTTGGTTAGGTTCACTCCAAGATATTTTATATTGTTTGTAACTATTGTGAAGGGTGTCATTTCCCTAGTTTCTTTCTCAGCCTGTTTATCTTTTGAGTAGAGGAAGGCCACTGATGTATTTGATTTGATTTTATATCCAGCCACTTTGCTGAAGTTGTTTATCAGATTTAGGAGTTCTTTGGTGGAAATTCTAGGGTCACTTAAGTATACTATCATATCATCTGCAAATAGTGAAATTTTTACTTCTTCCTTTCCTATTTGTATCCCTTTGACTTCCTTTTGTTGTCTAATCACTCTAGTTAGGACTTTCAGTACTATATTGAATAGGTAGGGTGAAGGTGGCCAGCCTTGTCTAGTCCCTGATCTTAGTGAGATTGCTTCCAGTTTCTCTCCATTTAGTTTGATGTTGGCTACTGGCTTGCTGTATATTGCTTTTACTATGGTTAGGTATGGACTTTGAATTCCTGATCTTTCCAAGACTTTTAACATGAAGGGATGTTGAATTTTGTCAAATGCTTTCTCATCATCTAGTGAGATGATCATGTGGTTTTTTTCTTTGAGTTTATTTATGTAGTGGATTACATTGATGATTTTTCGAATATTGAACCATCCCTGCATTCCTGGGATAAAGCCTACTTGATCATGATGGATGATTGCTTTGATGTGTTCTTGGATTCTGTTTGCGAGAATGTTATTGAGTATTTTTGCATCAATATTCATAAGAGAGATTGCTCTGTAGTTCTCTTTCTTTGTTGGGTCTTTGTGAGGCTTAGGTATGAGTGTAATTGTAGCTTCATAGGACGAATTGGGTATTGTTCCTTCTGTTTCTATTTTGTGGAATAGTTTAAAGAGAGTTGGTATTAGGTCTTCCTGGAAGGTCTGATAGAATTCTGCACTAAAACCATCTGGTCCCGAACTTTTTTTTGGTGCGGAAACTTTTAATGACTGCTTCTATTTCTTTAGGGGTTATGGGACTGTTTAGATGGTTTATCTGCTCCTTGTTTAACGTTGGTACCTGGTATCTATCTAGAAATTGTCCATTTCTTCCAGATTTTCCAATTTTGTTGAGTATAGGATAGGCCTTTGTAGTAGGATCTGATGATTTTTTTTTTTAAATTTCCTGTTTCTGTTGTTATGTCTCCCTCTTCAGTTCTGATTTTATTAATTTGAGTGCTGTCTCTGCACCCTTTGTTTAGTCTGGCTAAGGGTTTGTCTATCTTGTTGATTTTCTCAAAGAACCAGCTCCTGGGTTTGTTGATATTTTGTATAGTTCTTTCTGTGTCTACTTGGTTGATTTCAGCTCTGTGTTTGATTATTTTCTGTCGTCTACTCCTCTTGGGTATATTTGCTTCTTTTTGTTCTAACGCTTTCAGGTGTGCTGTCAAGTTGTTAGTGTATGCTCTTTCCAGTTTCTTTTTGTGGGCACTTAGAGCTATGAGTTTTCCTCTTAGTACTGCTTTCATGGAGTCCCACAAGTTTTAATATGATGTGTCCTCATTTTCATTAAATTCTAAAAAGTCTTTAATTTCTTTATTTCTTCCTTGACCAAGTTATCATTGAGTAGAGCATTGTTCAGTTGCACATGTATGTGGTCTTTCTGTTGTTTTTGTCCATGTCAAAGACGAGTCTTAGTCCATGGTGATTTGATAGGGTACAAGGGATTATTTCAATAGTTTTGTATCTGTTGAGGCCTGTTTTGTGACCAATTACATGGTCTATTTTGGAGAAGGTACCATGAGGTGCTGAGAGAAAGGTATTTTCTTTTGTTTTAGGATGAAATGTTCTATAAATGTTAGTTAAGTCTAATTGGTTCATGACTTCTGTTAGTTTCAGTGTGTCTCGGTTTAGTTTCTGTTTCCATGATCTGCCTGTAGCTGAGAGTGGGGTGTTGAAATCTCCCACTATTATTGTGTGAGGTGCAATGTATGCTTTAAGCTTTAGTAAAGTTTCTTATATATATGTGGGTGCCCTTACATTTGAAGCATAGATGTTCAGAATTGAGAGTTCCTCTTGGTACATTTTTCCTTTGATGAATATGAAGTGTCCTTCTTCATCTTTTTTGATTACTTTTGGTTGAAAAACGATTTTATTTGACATTAGAATCACTACTCCACCTTGTTTCTTGGGACCATTTGCTTGGAAGATTGTTTTCCAACCTTTTACTCTGAGGTACTGTCTGTCTTTTCACAAAGGTGTGTTTCCTGTATGCAGCAAAATTCTGGGTTGTGTTTATGTATCCAGTCTGATAGTCTATGTCTTTTTATTGGAGAATTGAGTCCGTTGATATTAAGAGTTATTAAGGAAAAATGAATGTTGTTTCTTGTTATTTTTGTTATTGGCAGTGGAGTTATGTTTGTATAGCTACCTTCTTTTAGGGTTGTTGGAAGATTACTTTATTGCTTTTTGTAGGTTGTAGTTTCCCTCCTTGTGTTGGAGTTTTCCCTCAATTATCTTTTGAAGTGTTGGATTTGTGGTAAGATATTGTGTAAATTTGGTTTTGTCATGGAACATTTTGATTTCTCTATCAATGTTGATTTAGAGTTTTGCTGTGTATAGTAGTCTGGGCTAGCATTTGTGTTCTCTTAGGGTCTGTATGATATGAGTCCAGGATCCTCTGGCTTTTATAGTCTCTGTGAGAAGTCTGGTGTAATTCTTATAGCTCTGCCTTTATATGTTACTATACCTTTTTCCCTTACTACTTTTAGTATTTTTTTCTTTATTTTTGTACATTTGATGTTTTGATTATTATGTGGAGGGAGATATTTCTTTTCTGGTCTAAACTATTTGGAGTTCTGAAGGCTTCTTGTATATTTATGGACATCTCTTTCTTTAGGTTAGGGAAGTTTTCCTCTATAATTTTGTTGAAGATATTTACTGGTCCTTTAAGTTGGGAGTCTTCCCCCTCATCTATACCTATTATCCTCAGGTTTGGCCTTCTCATTGTGTCTTGAATTTTCTGGATGTTTTGGTTTAGTAGCTTTTTGTATTTTGTATTTTCTTCGACAGTTGTGTCAATGTTTTCCATGGTATCTTCTGCACATGAAATTCTCTCTTCTATCTCTTGTATTCTGTTGGTGATACTTGTGTTTATGACTCCTGATCTTTTTTTTTTTTTTTTTTTTTTTTAGTTTTTCTATCTCCAGGGTAGTCTCCCTTTGTGATTTCTTTATTGTTTCTACTTCCATTTTTAGATCTTGGATGGTTTTGTTTAGTTCCTTCACCTGTTTGGTTGTGTTTTCTTGCAATTCATTAAAGGATTTTTGTGTTTCCTCTTTAATGGCTTCTATTTGTCTACCAGTGTTCTCCTCAAATTCTTTGAGTGTGTTATTTATGTCCTTCTTAAAGTTCTCTATCATCATTGTGAGAAGTGATTTTAATTCTTAATCCTGCTTTTCCAGTGTGATGGGATGTTCAGGGCTTGTTATGATGGGGGAACTGGGTTCTGATGATGGATTTTGTAATTTTGTAATTTTGATGTAATTTTGGATTCTGTTGCTTATGTTCTTGCGCTTGCCTTTTGCCATCTAGTTAACTCTAGTGCTACCTGTACTCGCTGTCTCTGACTGAGGCCTGCCTTTCCAGTTATCTTACTTGTGTCTGATCTCCTCGGAGTCCAGATGTCTCTGTGATCTTCTCCAGCTGCTCTGAGTACAGTCATACCTCTAGGATGCCTCAGGATATGGTGCCTCCAAGGTAGCAGACCAGCTGGGTGTCTGCTGTTCTGGGTGCAGTGTCTCTTCTAGGATGTCTCAGGATCAGGTGCCCACTTCTCTGAGTGCAGTGTCTCCTCTATGATGTCTCAGGATAAGGTGCCCACTGCTCCGAGTGCAGTGTCTCCTCTAGGATGTCTCAGGATAAGGTGTTCACTGCTCTGAGTGCAGTGCTTCCTCTAGGATGTCTCGGGATATGTTGTCTCTGAGTTCAGTTGTTTCTCTGCCACTCTGGGTTCAGTGATACCTCTGCTGCTTTGGGTTCAGTGGACCCTCTACCACTCTGGGTTCAGTGGACCCTCTAAGTTGTCTCAGGAGGAGTCCAGTGTCTACACAGGAGCAGACCTGGTGCGGGTTTGCACCAGGCCTCAGATCTGAGAGAGGGGCGGAAGGGGAGCTCCACTACGCAGGGGCGGGGCTTGAGTTTCTGCTGGAATCTGAGCACTCCCCACACCCAGCTATGGTTGTAGGGCAGTGTTTGGGTCTTCTTACCTACCACTCTGGATTCAGTGGGCCCTCTAGGATGTCTCAGGAGGAGTTCAGTGTCCACACATGAGTGGAATGTGCTCGGGTCTGCACCAGGCCTCAGGTCCAGGAGAGGGGCGGAAGGGTAGCTCCACTACTCAGGTGTTTGGGTTTGGGTTTCTGCTGGAATCTGAGCACTCCCCACACCCAGCTATGGTTGTACGGCAGTATTTGGGTCTTCTTACCTACCACTCTGGGGTCAGTGGATTCTCTAGGATGTCTCAGAAGGAGTCCGGTGTCCACACCGGAGTGTACAGGGTGCAGCCAACACATTTTTTTTTAAATGATTAAAATGTCCACAAACTGGAGATAGAAGCCTTCCTCAAGCTGATAAAGGATGCTCACGAGAAGCTACATCATATTCAATGACAAGCGCTAGATGCCTTTCTGCAGAGATTGGGAACAATACAAGTATGTCTGCAGTGCAGCATGTATTCAGCACTGGGTTGGAAATCCTAGCCACAAAACTGAGGAAAGAAATAGAAAGAAAAGGCATTCAGATTTAAAAATAAAAAAGTTAAGTAGTATCTGTGGAAAGCGTGATACTGATGTAGAAAAATCCAGGAAAACCATTAAATCATTATTAGAATGAATAAGTATAATAAAAATGACACAATAACAATAAATATGTAAGAAGATAATATATGTACTTTCAATAATCAGTCTGATAAAATTAATAAGACAATTATTACATTAATATTTCACTACAAATTTTGCTATGCTATGTAGAACATTTAGAGAAATCAAAAAAAAGAACCCTTCAAACTATACAGAAACATGATAAAGGAAGTTAAATTCATGAGGTAACATTTGCAGAATGGCTATGATAAAAAGAAAGACAATAGCTAACAATAGCAAGGTCATGATAGGGCTTCAAAAACTAAACAGCGCTTACTACATGATTTAGCACATAAAAATGGTAAAAGAATCCCAAATAAGATGGAGAAACAGAAGTGTGAAAATCACATATGTGGCACAAAGAGAAATAAAAATGACAGCTCGAACTGGAAGTGAAAACGTGATAATTGCATTAAACGTTTTGTTCTAAACATACCAAAGAATGGGTTCAGGGGAAATGTCAGCACAAATCAAATTGATACCATCTAGAAAAACTGTTATTTCAAACATAGTGATAAGAGTAGGTTAATATAGCTACATAAAAATAGTTACAGGAAAATATAATCAATATAAGACAATGGCTACATCACAGGTAGATGCAGATTTCACAGCTAAATAAAATATCAGGGGAAAAAGAGTCAGTAACAACCACAAGTTGAGTCACAACTCTGAAAACCTACAGGTGTGAGGGGAGAAACAGGTTAATGTAAAAGTACAGGAGGAGTCTTAGATATTTCTTTCTCTGTAATGGGAGGAAAGCAGGCATGTGGTTAGCCAATTTCATTGTGACTGTGAGCAAGAGATCAGATAAAAATGACTCAAGGGAGAAGAAGAAGGAGTTAACCAGAGGATTAATCATCTTCCCGAGGGTCCAGTTCATCACTATGAGACCACACCACAGCACAGCCCAGTTCTCATCATGATGCACCTGGAAGCAGAGTGACCAGGGATGCTAGGACTCAAATGGCCTTTTTCTTCCCTTTTTATTCCACCCAGGCATTCAGCCCACAGGTGGTATGCACCCATCAGTTAATCTTCCCTGGAAATTCTCTCTCCTACATACTCTGAGGTGTGCACACTAATCTAGATGATATCAAATAGGTCAAGCTGACAGTGAAAATTAACTGTCTCAAGTCTAACCCTTCTCAAATGGACATCGAATATGTCAACTTAAAAGATAAAATCCCACCCACAGTCTACCAAAAAAAGCCATAGTTTCATAATGAAACTCATCCAATCCTTGTCTATGAATCTTCAATAACTTAACAGGTTCAATATTGTTCAAAAGTATGAATTTAAAGAACCTTCTGAGACTTAGGAAACACACACACACACACACACACACACACACACACACACACACTCTGAAGATAGATTCTCCTCTCATACAGTATTCCATTTATTCATTCCTCACAGCCCTACCTCTATCTCCCCCACACCCCATCCCTGGAGACCTATTCTTGACCCATCTTCCATGAGACAAGACCAGGCCTCCAAGAGACAACACCCAAACATGACAAAACAAAACACAATAAGACAAGGCAGAATCCCTCACACCAAAGCTGAACAGGGCAACCTGATAGGTGGGAAAGAGTCCCAAGAGCAGGCAAGCATCAGAGTCATGACCACTCCCACAGTTAGCAGTCCCACAAAAACAGCAAGCCAGTAGCCAAAACATACACAGAGGACCTGGTGCTGACCCATGCAGGCTCCATGCTTGCTCATATGAGCCCTGCTTAGTTGATTCAGTGAGCTGTGCAATCCTGGTGTCTTCCATTCCCTCTGACTCCTACAGTCTTAGAACTTGCCTCAGCAGATAGCTTGCATTCTGCATTTCTAGTTTCCTAGGGTCTCCAGTGTCCTTCAGTCTTCTCATCAGTCTTCACAGTTTCAGATCCCTTTCTGTGGCTGTCTATAAGGATACGTACTGATTGGTCTCTAAAAAGTTCATTAATTATCTATGTACAAGCCCCTGTAAACTCAGATTTATTGTCATCTTGATGTCTGTTGCCTGCTGAGCACTAGCTGAGCCCCTTAGGCTGCAGTAGCTTCTGGGTGGCCCTGTGCCAATACTGCACTCCAGCTGTGTTCAGTGCTCTCAGAGGAAGTCTTTCAATAACTTTAAATTTTTACAACTGGAAGCTTGTGACAGGTGAGATCTGGCCAGTTTCCTCTTTGTTCCAGTGCAAAGGTCTTAGATTCTCGTTAATAGTTCTAATGTCATTAGTAACTGAACTCTCCCTGTTCACAATTCTCAGCTTCTCCTTTTCTAACTGAAGGACTTTGTTGTTAAACTCCATCTTTCCTTCTCTTTGTTCCTGTCTGCTGCTGTAAATTTAGTCACAACCAATGAGCAAGATCCATAACATAGCCTCACTGCTGTTATCCTGAAATAGCCTCCACTATTTTAATTTATCTTTCTAATTTAAAACCGACCTCTCATAAAGTTTCAAGACACTGAGAAAAATACAGAAAATTGTTAACTGCGAATAACCTTTAGACCGATAGAATCCAGGTTCTCCTCTACAACTTCACAAACTTGTAGATTTTTACTGTCTGCTCTTCTATTGACATTTTTGGTCACCTGAGTTCCCATCAGGTCAGCTGCTGATGGCATTGGAGAGCTTCTCTGGTACACAACTGCAATTCTTCTAAGTTCCAAAGGCCAAAGAACCACAGGGTCAAAGTTGGAGAGCACCTCACTCCTCTGTTGCCAATTTTCCATTATTCTGACTTTTGTATCTTTGTGACAAAACTATCTGGCAGAAATGACTCCATAAGGAAGGACTGATGGGCTTTGGTTCCTGGTTACAGAGAATTTTGAGTCTGTGGCACTTGAGCAAAATACCATGGTGATGGGAGCATGTGCCAGGGAACACTTGCTTTCAACAAACAGGAAGTGGAGAGAGTGAGCCAGGAATTCCCCAGGTATATACATAGCCATTGCCCTATACATTTATCTATTTCCTCCACCTAAGCCTCAGGTTCTTAAATCGCCAGAACCCACCCCTCCAAATAGTGACAAGGTCTGGGGATTAGGTATTCAGAAAAACAGGCCAATGGGGTTGTGCACTTCTGATCCAAACCACAGTTTTGTTTTGCTTTATTGCTTTAGACTTGGTCTCATTATGTAGCCTAGGCTAGCCTGGGACTTGCTTTGTAGACAAGGGTGGTTTTGAACTTACAGAGATCTACCTGCTTTTATGTTCCATGTGCTGGTGCATCACTGTGCTGTGCTCAGGCTTGTGTGTAATGAATATATGTAAAATCAAGTGAAAATGTTTTTCTTGTCAGCTGTCTCCTTAGAGGTCTGCTGGAGTCTGACACATTCAGAGGCAGATGCTCACAGCTAACCACTGACCTGATCATGAGTTTCCCAATGGAGAAGTTAGAGAGAAGACTGAAGGAGCTGAAAGGGTTGGTGGCCCCATGAGGAGAGCAACAATACCAACCAACCAGAGCTCCCAGGGTCTAAACCACCAGGCTGGGAGCACATAGGGAGGAGCCCATGACTCCATCTGTATATGTAGGGGCGGATAGCCAATGGGGTTGTGCACTTCTGATCCAAACCACAGTTTTGTTTTGCTTTATTGCTTAGGTGGGAGAGGAGATTTTTGTTCTCATGAAGGCTGAACACTGAGTGGGGGGAAATTCGAGGGTGGGGAGGTGGGAGTCGGGGAGTAGGTGGGGACACATCCTCATAGAAGCATGAGTAGGGTTTATGGGATAGGAGGTTCCTGGGTGGTGGGGGAATGGGGTGAGGGGATAAAATATGAAATATAAATATAATATCCAATAAAAATGTTTTTCTTTATTTTGGGGAAATTTATACATGGATACAATGGAATATGATCACATTTATTTCTGTCTTTTCCTTCCAATTCTTCCCATATCCCCAGAGGGATACTCCTCTCCCAACTTTATGTCATTAAAAAAAAATAAGCTACTAGTTTAATTAAGTGGTGCCAATATATGTGTGGGTGTGGGCCATCCACAGGAGCATGGAAGCTTCTCTGACTGAGGTCAGCCCAGCTCCACAGGTCTAAGCACAAACACTTAGAAGCATTCAGAGAGCATGACCATTTAGCAAATGGCAATGGCAGGCTCCATGGGTCTCTAACCCCCCTATCCATGGCTTTTGACTAGGTTACATTGTCAGGCATGAAGTGTCCAACTGTGGAGCATGTCACAGATCTAATAAGAAGGCAATTAAGTACCCTCCAGCAGTTGTACCACAATCACACCACTGGGCACAATGTTGTCTGGCCTGTCAGTATTGCAGCATGTGGAGTCCAGTGCTGGGTAAAAACGATTGACACCTTCTTCCCCCAGCAGCGTGCATTGCACTTTCCTGCACCATGAAAGCCAGTTAGCAGGGGGAAAGTTGCTTAGTGTAAGACTGACAGTTTTACTCCCCACAGCCAAACTGTGTGATTTCTTTAGAAATAGGGTCTTATGGTGTAGTTATGGGTCGTAACTAACGGATCTAGTAATAGCCTATTGCTGTTTGGGAGACCCACTGGGTCTCTCTGACCAACAATCCATAGAGAAGCCTCTCAGGTGTTACATTGCTAATAACCATGCTTTCTGAAAGTGGAATTTTCAACCCATGTAGGGCAAATCATGCCCAAACTCTTTCTTTTGGGGTTGTATTCTGAAAACAGACCACTATCCAATGGGTTTCCAAACAGCCTTTTCATACATCCCTAGTTTTTTAGTTAACCTACCCACTCCCACTTCTTTTCTCATCCCACATCCTCCAACCCAACACTTACAACTATAAAAAGTTCAACTACACAGTACATTGGTGCTGACTGTGGTCAAGATGCTGGATCTGTTTCAGAACTTAGTCCGCTCCGTCACTGAAGCGTAAAGCCCTCCATCCTCGTCTAGACCTGCTAACCTCTGCTCTCTTCTCCACTTCTTAGAGCGCAGTCTCTGTATTCCTTGTCTGAGTAACACCAGGCAGGGCTACTCTTGTCTGCTTGGTTTACTGCACTTAACAGAATGTTCTTTGGGTTCGTCTACATGGTCGCATTAATTCATCTACTTAAGAGATGAATTTTCTCTTAAGTCCGAGGATTACCCTATTGTATATGTGTTCTCCCACTCCTCTCCTTTCTTTTATTCATTTTGTTTATTTGATTTTGTGCCTGAGGACTGAACCCAGAGCCTTGTGCACAGTACACGAGTACTGCTCCACTGATCTTCACTGCCTTTTCCACTTTCAATATTTTTTTATCTCTCTCTCCATGCACTCTCAGTATCTTACATACCTTGCTGTCAGTGAATAATGCTGCCGTGAACATAAACATGCAGAGATTTTTTTCACCCTGATTTAATTTAATTTGAATATATATTCAGAAAATAAATGGCTGGATCATTTGATAAAACTATCTTACATTTTTTTTGAGAAACCCCTCTATTCGGCTTTCCATATGGTCCCTGTTTATTTATGCTCTGACTAAGAGTACATCAGGGTTCCCCTTTCTCTATATCCTTCTCAATGCCTCCCTTCTGCTACCTTCGTGATAAAAGCCATTCTGGAAATTTTGAGATGGCATCTCATTAAAACTATAATCCTATTTCTTGAATAATGGCATTTTAATATATTTTTTAACATTTGAATATCTTTTGGGCGTCTCCATTCAGGTCTTTCATATACTTTTAGTGGAGCTGTTTTTTCACTCTTGAGTTGTCTGAGTACCTTATGTATTTTAGACATTAATCCTATATCAGATGTATGGTTTGTAAATATTTCCTTCTATTTCATAGGTTATCTCTTCCCTTTGCTGTTTCTTTTGTTACACGTAAGCTTTTCAGTTGGATATAATTCTTTGTATATTTTTCATCTTCTTCCTGTGTTTTTGGGGATATGTCCAACTATTTTGTTGTTGCTGTTGTTGAAATTACTGATAAGAAACTTTTCTTTTTTAAAAAATAGCAAATTTACATTCTGAAATCTTACATTTGAGTCTTTAGCCAAATTTGAGCTGATTTTTATAAGTGGGGTGAAATAAAAGTTCAATTTCATTCTTTTTCATGTTATCAACATCCATTCTTGGTTTAAAATTCTAGCCAGCTAGACTGGGCATCTGAATATTTGGTCCCTATTTGGTCATTCTATTTAGGGAGGCTTAGGAGGCAGGACCTTGCTGGAGGAAGTGTGCCACTGATCTCAGGCTCTGAGGTTACAAAAGAAGCTTCTTACCACCTCCAGTTTGCTTTCTGCTTCCTGTTTGTGGTTTGAGATGAAAACCCCAGCTCTCAGCTTCCAGATCCAGTCACCAAGTCTTCCTGATTTGGTAGTGATGAAATCTTATCTCTCTGGAAGTGTAAGCTTCAGATAAACCTTTCCTTCTATAAATTGCCTCAGTCATGGTGTTCTATTACAGCAATAGAGACCCTAGCTAAGACATCAGAGGAATGGGTATATGGTTTATTTATAAAATACTTGTCTTTTATGAAGGAGGCTCTAGATTTGAGCCTTAACAGTGATCTGTCTATCTATCTATCTATCTATCTATCTATCTATCTATCTATCTATCTAT
>JANHMN010000006.1:101408383-101431984 GCA_030674055.1 Rhabdomys pumilio | reverse complement strand
TATCTATCTATCTATCTATCTATCTATCTATCTATCTATCTATCTATAAACATAGATATGTATCTAATGGAACTATAAATTAAGCAATGTCAAATATCACAATTCTATACAGTCAATACACAAAAGAATTATTATTCTATATAGAGACAATGTACAAATTGATACTAATTATTCTGGTAAAAATTGAACATTATAAAATGATGAATATCTATCAATCAACTTGACCAGTCAATATGCTGAGATCTCTAAGGAAATACAAATAATGAAAAGATTTGGCTAAATACATGTATCAGAATAGTCAACATAGTAAACTTGTCAATTGATCACTAATTAATCTACTGGTAAAACATCTGCACAGAGCTCTCAAAAGAAGAAATGAAACGGCTACTATGTAAAAAGATGTCCAACATTCTCCCAAACAGGGAAGTGCAAATTAAAACCACTTTGAGATTTTTATCTCACTCCAAACAGAATTGCTAAGATTGAGAAAACAAACGACAACAAATACCAGCAAGAATACAGGAAGAGGAATCTTTACTCACTGTTGACAGGAGTGAAAATTGGTACAGCTACTGTGGAAATCAGTGTGGAGAAGCCTTAAAAAAGCTGAAGGTAGACTTACCATATGGCTCCACTCTTCTCTTGGGTGTATACCCAAAGGACTTCATATCCTACTGCAGAGACACGTGCTTATCCACACTTATTACTGCTCCATGCACAGTGGCTAGAAAACGCAAACAGCCTAGGTACCATCAGCGGATGAGTGGACAGTGAAAACATTTTAAATGTGTACAGTGGAACTCTATTTTGTTGTGAAGAAAAACGGAATGATAATTGAAGGTAAATGAATGGAACCGGAATATAGTACACTGAGTGAGGTAACATGTACCCAGAAAAACAAATGCTCTGTGTTCTTTCTCATCTGTAGGCCCTATCTCTTAATCTTTAGGTTTGAGTGTTTTATTTATAGTAACTGTAGAAGTCAGGAAATTTAAATGTCCCAGTGGGGCTTTCTCTATGTTCCGGTACTACTGCCGGCACCGCCCAGGTCCAGCATGGTTCCGCTGTCTCTGTCTCTACCCGCCTGCCCCCCCCCCCCCCCCCCGCAGCGACTGATCACTGTGTTCCCAGCTCTGGTTTGCTTGTCCCTCCTGGAGCTACTAGTTCCTTCATAGCCATAATACCCCCCGGTTGTCCGTGGTCCTACCTTCCAGTAGCCCAGTAAATCAAAACTCTAGATGCTTAAAATTGACATATATATATAATCAATATATATAATCAATATATATAATCAATATATATATAATCAATATATATATAATCTATCTATCTATCTATCTATCTATCTATCTATCTATCTAATCTCAATACACAAGATGCTAACACAACTTAGAAAGTTATTCCAATTTTCTTAACCTTTAGATTTCATATCTACCTATTTACCTGAAATCACGCGGGTCCATGTCCACTGCCGTTTTGTCTTCCTCTCTCCTCTCGTTTCTTCCTGTGTCCCTGTCTCTGCTACCTTTAGCTCCTCCTCCCTTTCCTCTATCCAATCATAGGCCTCCCGCTACAAATATATTGGAAGGGAATATTTTTGCCACACATATACACATTTTTAATTTTATAAATACATAAAATACGTAAGTGGGAGTTTAAAAATATATTTATTATTTATGTATATGCTCCTGTAAGAGTATATATGCACCAGGAATGTACAGGTGCCCACAGAGGCCAAAAGATCTTGTATCCCCTGGAACTAGAGTTACAGGCTGTGGGGAGCTGCCTGATGTAGGTGGTGAGAATTGAACCTGGGTCCTCAAAATCAGGAAGTGCTCATAATCATGGAGCCATCTCTCCATTCCAAGAGTTCTTTTGGATAACTGTTGTTGAAACAATTAGAATATGCCAACAGAATAAAACATGGTAGTAACCTTTATATCTTATAACAATGTTAACTAAAAAAGATAACAACCCTCCATAGATCTAAATGGAAAGCCTAAAGCTACAGCATTTGGAAGAATAACTAGGTGTGTGACCTGGAATTAGATATGAATCAAAATGTTGTTAGACATAATATCAAAGTAACAAATCATAAGAATAAGAAATTAAATTTAGTAACAAATTAGTACAGCTTTTCTTTGTGAAGAACATGATTTCTGTGAAGAGAATAGCCCAGTTAATGCATGAGTGTGTAGTTTGAACACATACTGAGTTCTCAGTGAAGATGAGGATGGCAGTCAAGGATCAAAAGCTTTTCTGTGGTTTCATTAATGAAATTCTTAGACTTGCTAGAAAGCACTGGAAGCCCTCAGGGTTGATGAGGCTGCCTGGGATCGGGGACTCATATTCACTGAGCATGGCTTGTGAAAAACCTCAACTATCTTGAGATCGCTTTGCAAATTTTTTACAGAGCACATTGTTTATAGCCCAGAAGGCCTATGTTTTGGGTTTGTACTTTGGAGAACCGAAACACATTCATAAAATTTTATCTGCTGATGCTTACAGGTGTATTCATAATTGCCTAAACTGATAGCAACTGAAATATCCTCAGTGGGTGAGACATTCGATTCATTCTTATAGTAGAATATGGTTTACCAAGAAAGTAGGGTTTATTAGAGTGGTATAGATAGATCTCAAAAGCATCAAGCTGAGTAAGACATTCTGAAGAAGTTGCATAGGGCTGCTTTCATTTGTATGATGTTGCTAAAGAGACAAAATCATTGCCCTGGAAAGTGGAGGGATGCTGTGACAAATACCTAAAACACCTGGGAAACCTATTCCATCCTCCTGTTTATAGAGAGGTGCAAAATATTTAAGAGCTGACCAAGGAAAGGATATGATCAAGAAATAGCAGGAGCACACACAGACAAGATCAGGCTCAGGACAGAGCTGCATATTACAGGAAGTCCCTCACTCTGTGACACTGCCTAGTGGTTTCAGTGTGGCCACTTCAGAAGAAGAGCATGTATTGAGATGTTCCTTTCTACTATAACAGAGATTCTCCAGCAGACAGTTCTAGAAGCCATCAGCAGCTTAAAATCTTCATGGTTTCAGACTTTCTTTTATCCTCAGTAATGACTTTATCAGTGCTGCACATAATTTCATGGGATTATGCAAAGGAGACAGTTTCAAAGTAGCTAATGGTCTGCCTCTTTGGGTTCTTTTAAAAACAACTGAATATGTGAATGTCTGAATTTGCTGCTGCCAGGCTTTTTAGTTAATGGAAAAGTAAACAACATGGGAACTAATATAGTGAGGTTGTTTCTGGCTTAATTATATAACAAATTAGGCAATTAGTAGAGGCTGCAAGAAATTTAAATACATAGCAGAGTAGCCTGTTGCTTTAAAGGGACTGAGTGGAAATAACGGTGCTAAGGGATAGTCCAATAAGAACTCAGATTGAAATGGGGAGTGTTGAAAACTGAATGGATTTATACCCTTGGGAATTGTTATGTGGCAGCAGAAAACTTGGCTGATTTACATTCTACACTAATGAGGAGAACAGGAAGGGATTTCATTGTCTCCAGGGAGGCATGGAAGGTGTCCTCTGCTTCCCCCTTTCTTTCTCTCACTCCTGCATTGTAGGAAAGACAGAACTTAAGAAATTGTCAATCAAAAAGAAATCAGTACTTGGTGGTTTGAGAGACTCTTGCCTATCCAGACTGCAAAGTGTCCTAAGATGAACAAATTCATAATCAGGCAAGTGTTCTCTGGAGAGAAGCCTGAGGTACAGCTAAAAAAAATGTCTTACTCAAACAATTAGGTTTGTGACTTAAAGGACCACTCAATGGCCTGGATAGATATCTGGAACAGATATGTGGCGATCCAGAAGAGCTCTGTGAAGAATTCTCTTGTCTAATTTCACACACCCCTGTGACATATGTGTCATATGTGGGAGAACCACGAGAGTCATGATAATATTGTGTCATCATGGATACCAATCGTGTGAACTCCAAAAGATAAGGACCAAATGAGAGAATGAAATTGAGCCATCAGAATTACACAGGCAAAGACAGTAAGTGCAATTTCTGAGAGAGGAGAGGAATAGAGACTCCAATGTGAAGCCTTGCAGGTGGGAAAGGCCTTTGCATGTCACAGTGAGTGTCACAGTCTCAGATGGCATGAGATAAAGAACAGAATCTTATTCACAGACAAACTCATGGAATTCCTGCTGACTCCTCTCAAACTTACTTAGAAACAGTGATATCTTTATTCCCTTCAATTTCTCTTTTGGAATGGGATTATCTCTTTTGTCTACATCTAATGTCTGCATCTCTTTCACTATTGAAATTAGAAAAAAAATACGTTCATCTTCTTAGTTACTATGTCTACCTAAGGGGAACAATTTTGTCTCAGAACATACCATACCTAGAGTCTAAACACATACCTAGCCCACATTATAAACTTAAGTAGTTTTTCAACTAACAATATTTGTTTAAAACTTTGTACCTAGAAATTGGTATTGTAATGGCTTAAGACTTGGAAGCTGCTACAGTGTTAGAAATGTGATTTTACAAGTGTGGCAGATGAGACTGGGCGGACAGCAGAGGGTGGACTAAAGCAAGCTGAACAGGGTCAAAAGATATGGTACATCCTAGTTCCCAGAAATAGAAGCCATATAATGACTTTATTTGGAAAAAGTGTCTTGGCTGACACAATTAAGCATCTCAGATGATCTTGACATGAAATGCATGAGTTGCCAAAGCCAACAAGACGTGTCCTAAAAAAGACACAGGAGAATGGCACATACAAAGAAGAGAAGAACTTCACTGAAAGATGAAGGTATAAACTGGATCCCTACAGCAAGGCGGGAAGCTCTTCTGGAACTTTTAGGGAGATCTTTATGTTGTGGGGTTCAGAGTGTGATATAGTCCTAGATGCTGTTGCTTTAAGCTCTAAAGTATAGGATCATTTGCTAGGGTGGCTCTCAAAAGCAAACATGTCTTTCTTGCTATAGATGTCGAATTCCAAAAGATAGGCTCACACTAGCACATGCTACAGTTGGGTTTCTTGTATAGACTTGACAGCTTGAGATATCTGATTTTGAAATGATTGAAGTGTAGAAAATACAGTTCCAAGTTTATCAAAGCTCCGTAACTCCCATGAGTAAGCTTTTAGGAAAAACTTAAGGTTTATCAAACACAATTTTGCACCACACTGGACAGTTCCTCCGCAAACATGTCTTGTTATGGACCTCTTTCCAGTCTGGAGTGAGCTTACTTCACTGTAACACAGTTATGGTATACAGAGGACACAGGGAGAAGAGAGCAACCTTTCTGGCTGACTTTTTTACCTGTGAAATTGGAAGGTACTCATGTCTTGTTTGTGTAGTTGTTTCTACAAGACAGAATGTGAATGAGCTTTGAAAGCTCTAAAGTATTATACCATGATATAATGCCTAAGGCTAATGACTTTGTTAAGTGATTTAAAGCTAAAATATTACAACATATATGCTTTACATAAATGTATTTTTCCCATTCTGTTATTCATTTTAGTCATCAAGTGCATTTAGGCTGGGCAGTTCATGTCAGAATTTTGGAGTTATTAAAGGGAGTAAACTACATTTGGAATGTTGTGACTATGTAGTCCCCCTCCCCCACTTCAGTGATTAAAACATTCCCTGTTACATATCAGATCTATCCAGATATTTTGGTGTTTTTCATATTGGTAAAAGATTGGCCTGGAATTTTTGTTTTTTTGTTTTGATAAAGCAAACTATTCAATCACGTTGATTTTGTTTTAAAACCTCCCAGTCTAAACAACAAACAACAACAACAACAATAACAACCAAAATACCTACATTGTACTAAAAAGTCTCTGTTAAAAACCTGAATAAATATTGGAGAAGTAACTCCTGATATTTAAATCGCTCTGCTTTAACCTGAATTTAGATGTGCCAACTGTAATTCTCTTACTAATTAACTTCAATCAAATGGAGATTTGATTTTTAGCAAGAAACGTCAGACAGAATAAGGTAGGAAAAAATATGTTACCCCTCAATCTTCCCGCTGTAGCTCTTAGCTTCAAACACAATGGGACGAAAAGCTATGTAAATTTCTTCATGCAAAACAATTACTTCTCGTATCTGACTCATTACCATATAGTCATGTTAGCTCATGATAGATTCATTTCCTTTATTTGCTTTCTCTGAAGGCAATTTTTTTCCACGTTCATGTTTACTGCTTGTCCAATATTTTGGTTTTTTTTTCTGACTATTCTTTGTTCAAACTGCAAAAATCTGAAATAAAAATATAATATAGAAGTATAGGCATCAGCTAGCATTTTCTATGGCATATGGTCCTTCAGATGCCATATGTACCAGTGTTTAGTGATTCTGGCAAAGAGGCGTAGACTGGTGAGATCCAACTGCCAGGATTGCTGAAAACAAATATGTAAATGCTGCAGGGCTTTTGTTATTCATAACATACCTCTAGCATAGCACATACAATATGCTGTTCATTCTGCAACGACTGTAAGTTAGAAAGCACATTTTCCTTCCGCACTTTCTCAAAGGCCCATCCAAGTTTGTGCGAGCTGCCCCCTCTCACCTTGAGCCCCACCGCTGTTCTCTGTGTTTCAGGAAGTTCATGCTAATGGATGAGGATGTTGGATGCGGAGACAGGGGCACATCCGCTATCTATTCTCAAGGGTGCTTATTTATTTTTCAAATTAAAATCCATGCTCTTCTGGATGCCTCTTCTGTGAAACAAAGAAAATGCACTGGGCACGTTCTCTAGACAACACACAGTCTAGAGGCACAAGCAGATCCCGCTAGGACGTACCAAAGAAGACAGGGTTTCTTTCCTGTGAGGGTAGGGTCTCCCTAGTACTGACATTCTGCAGCATACAGTGTCTGAGAAGAGGTCTGTGGCTATAATTACTGCGAAATGGAAAATAGCGGTCATTTTAATCGCCTTCCTGCTACGTATTCGAGCCAAAGTATAAAAATTGCAGTGTTGGGGGGGGAAATCACAGTTTGGGGAGTAAAAGCTAACTTTGGTTGGCTTCAATTTCTCTGCTCCTTTGGACGTCGCTGAAGGTGAGTAGCCCTTAGCTCTCCGCTTGTATTTTGCAGACAGACAATCCACACAAACTGGAGAGGACAGCAGGAGTCCTTAGAGGTCATTATTTCCCACTTGTCGTGACACAAGCTGTTTAACCCCTTTGAGCTTGTTCCCATATGTACGATGAGGATAATATCTTCCCCGGGGATATTACTGTGAGGATAATATGCTATAATCGTCCTGAAAGTGCACTTATCTGGCATTATTGTTATTAAAAAGAAAGCATCTGTAGACTTCCTGATGATCTAAAGACCTAAGGAGGCTTGCACTGTTTATCTCTGAGTGTTTTCTCTATACCCCCAAACCTCTAAGGAATATTGGAAAATTGTGAGGGGCTAGTGAGCCTGAGAGGGAGCAAATGGACTTAAAGGAAACTGCCATTTTTATAACTCTAAAATTATCTAATATAGGGAAGTCCATTTGAGTTTCCTAGCTGTTTTGATAGCTTTCATTTCCCCCCACTCCTCCTCTCCTTCCCTCCCTTCCTCCTCTCCTTTCTCCCTCTCTCTCCCTCCTTCCCTTTCTCCCTTCATTTTTTCTCCCTTCCTCCTTTCCTCTCTCTTTTTCTTCTTCCCTCCCTCCTTTCCTCCCTCCCTCCTTCCCTCCTTCCTTTCCTTCTTCCTTCCCTCCCTTTCTTCTTCCCTCCCTCCTTCCTTCTTTCCTCCCTCTCCTACTTCCTCTCTCCTCTCTTCCTTCTTCTCTTCCTTCTTCTCTCCCTCCCTCTCTCCCTCCCTTCCTTTCCCCTTTCTCCTTCCCTCCTTTGTTTCCTCCATTTCTCCCTCCCTCTCTCTCTTTCCATCCCTCCCTGCTTTCTGCCTTCCAATTTACTGCAGTTAATGAAGAACTAGAACACCGACAGGATTCCATTTTTGTTCTGTTCATCATCTTTCTTTTTAAAAATTAACTACAGTGATTAAATGTAATTTTCATTGTGAGCTTGAAATATTTGTCCAATGTGAACTTTTTAGGTATTCATTTCATGATCAGCCTATCGAACTGCTTACTACATATTATTACATCTAATCATTTTCTATGGCCACAGGCGTGGTTATTCAAGAGCAGCTGAGAGAGGAGTGAGAATCTGGCCAGGAAAGTATTTCCAGAGTTTGTTTGAGATCCAAGGTGTGGTCTTGAACAGATAATAAGAACATTTAGGACAAACAATATATAAAGTACTAATTACTTTTCTTGTTATTTACAAATCACAAATAATGGTTTGTTTTACAGTTAGAAGATGCAGTCCATCTCTGTGGGGAAGGAATGGTACTCTGGCATCTCCAACTATGGCAGCTGGAGTTGTAACACAACTGGCCAGAAAGTAGAGAGAGGTAAACTCCACACGTCTTCCTTTTTATCAGCTCCGGGTTTCAGACACTGAAAGGGTGTCACCCACATTTGGGGTGAATCTTCTCATCTCAGTTAAATTCTTCTGGAAATGCATTTATCTCACACCCTGATGTTTGTCTCCTAGGTGATTATAAATCTCCTAGGGCTGGAAATCTAGAAGAGCCATCACACTTAAGAAAAAGTTGCTGAGAGCTATTCCAAAGAGGAAGATAAAAAATTAAAGTGCTCTGGTACAAGGTAATAGGACTTTCATTAAAACTGCTATTAATGTTTCCAAGCATGGGTTTCTGCAGTTGAAGGAGAAGTCTTTTCTTTGTTTGTGTCGTTCTTTCTTTTCTTTCTTTCTTTCTTTCTTTCTTTCTTTCTTTCTTTCTTTCTTTCTTTCTTTCTTTCTGTCTGTCTTGCAAGACAGTGTTTCTCTTTGTAACCCTGGCTGACCTGAGCCTTGGTCTCCAAATCTCAGATATCTACATTTTAAATAGAGTAAAACTTGTCTTGGATGTCAAGCAAGACAAAAGGAATTTTTGGACAAGCTTCACAACAGGTAAAATAGAGGCAAAGACTTCCTAAGAAAATAATGTCTGTAAGAACACTTGCTTAGCTTCCAGATACAGTAGAATAGAGAAATCTGCAGAGATGGTTAAGAAGGATAAATCCTGACTGTGAACTCTAGTAACTGAGAAATGAAGCTAATTCAGGGACATCTTTAAATGTTTTAAACAGACATCTCACTGACGGGTTATCAGACTAACAGAGCAGAAAGTTACTATCCTGACTTTACCATTGACCTGGATGTCCTGGATGATCTGATCTACCAGAGAAGTGTGTCAGTCACACGGAAGAAAATTAACAGCAGTGACAAGAGCTTTGGAAATAATTTGCCTCTTAGATCAGAAGAAGCCAGCGCCACTCAGAGGAGATCAGTTCCTGTTCAGGTGGTGTGGCCATGCATGAGCCAATGCAATTCACATTTGCCCATTCAGAGTGAATGGCCTCATTCACCATCAGTGACACTTTGTAACGTAGAGGCAGACAGGCCACTGTACCTATTTCTTACATAAAGAATACAGACTTCAGGAGAAGTAGAAAGTAATTCTATGAATGATGACTGAACACAGTTTGATTCAGACAAGGCAGAGAAAAGTACTTCAGGATAAAAGGGCTCTGAGAACAATGGAGACATCAAGGCAGTCACATTGATTAAATGGATCAATGAATTGATTAATCTATTAAAACCCAGAACCAATTTCTATGAGGTGTTAAGGACAAAATAGAAATATCCTACAGTTTCAATTTTCAGGAACTTCCAGTCTAATAAAAGAGGAAAAGACATATTAAAAGGTCATGCAAGGATTCCTTCATGGTGTGAGAAAAAGAGATTCACTGTTCCTTGCATTTCCAGAAGATTTCACAACAGAATTATCTAAGTTTGGTTGTCAGAGTTGTCATTGTGGAAAAGAAGGAGAAACAGAAGTAGGGAATGAGTGTTAGGCACATGTAAATGGCATGAAAGCACACACAGGCAAGACAGAGCACAAAACATGTGATTACACAGAGAGAAAGAATGGGTCCCAGCAAAAAATAAACTTCAGAAACAGAGATTTTGGAATTAAAAATCGAAATCACTGAATTTTAGGTCAAAAATGAAGAACAAGAACATCACCAATGTTTGAATTCTTGTGCTGAACCAATATGTATGTAAAGTATCGTTTATGGATTTAATATAGATGTGCAGTGTATATGTAAAGTATAATTTAATTTAAAAGAAAACATTGGTCACTTCCCCAATGCCACATATTTATATAATTCATGGATATCTGAAATCTGAATTTGCTTCACTGTCTATGTATCTCCTATCTTCATCCTGTAACTTTCACCTCACCAAGTGTCGTGATATCCTGTCTATGTGACATTGACAGGGCAGGGCCTTCAGAGCAGTAACGTCATCACAATGTTCCATGAATGACATGGGTTGACACTAGAGGCATTTCTTGGACCCCAGAGTTGCAGGTTCATGTTCTCACTACAACATGATTTTTCTGATTTGGGAACCAGTCAGAAGAAGCGAATCTGCCTTCAGTGGATTTCTTCAAAATCTGATCTGAGTAAAATGCGAAGATGGACCATAGCATTTTTTCCTTCAGATGAAAAGAGAAGTGATTGAATAAACATTTTGGTTATCTCCTAGAATAGAAAGTTATTGATACTTTAAAATGTGTCTTTTTCCACAGTGACTGTTGCTATTCTCATGGGCTACCTTCTTCTAAGGCACACAAACCCAGTGTTCATCTTTAAACATAGTTGAGTTCCGTGGTGAGAAGAAAGGCTTATAGAACCATCGTATCAATACGACATTTTTAAAGAAAATTATCTACTATTATATGACAACTAAGTCATAAATTCTGCAAGAATGTTAAGGAAGCATCCATACCCATCCATGTGTATGTCTTCTGTAGGATTAAATACAAGTGCTTAGTGCTGGAGAGCTAGCCAACTACACAGGGCTAGTGAAGTCACAGATCTTGGAGGAAAGCTTACGACCCACTGCTTCACCAAAACAACACAATCTGTAACTACATTCTAAATATTTGTCTCTATATATGTGACACAAAGTGTTATTGTCGTCTCTTTTCAAGGAACCCTCTCTTTGAAACAGACAGAGATCATTACAGAAAACCACAACCAATCAAAACATACTGTTGTGAACCCCAGTCTTGCTGGACCCATCTATGGTAAAACTTCACACCTAAGGTTCAAGGATCATTGTGGGAAAGAGGGCGGAAAGATTGTAAACACTGGCAGATGACAGACATTTTTATTAGATTGTGTCTCCTAGAAATGTCAGCGAAGCTACACCATGAAGTATTATCACCATGGCTGCCTAATCATGACCTGAATAAGGATGACACCAATAGACAGGATTATGTGAAAGGAGACGCTCATGAGGCCTGATGTCTACACAAACAACTACAGCAACTAAGGAATGCCGGGCACAGGAGACATAGCCTTCCTCAGGGAAGAGCACATCAATTGGTTATCCAACACTAAATGGCCAGTCCTGAAAAGATATGCTTATAAGTAACATTATACAAACTGAGCAAATTGTTTTTGTGCATTGTGTATTTATGTTTATGTATGTGCATTTGTGTGTATGTGTGTATGTTGGTTGCATATATGTATGTGTGTAACGACAATTCATGGTAAAAGAGACCATGTTTTAAAACAAAGCAAAGAGTGGGGTTTATGGGAGGATCTTTTGGGAGCAAAAGGAAAAGGGAAATGAAGTATTTTTATTATGGTCTTAAAGAATAAAAATTAAGTAGATACATGAGGATACACACTCACAAACACTTTAGAATAAAAAGACACATTCCTTTCTCAAAAACTTGCCAGCAGAATAAGCAGTCTTGGAAATAGCAGGGAGCTTGCCAAGTCTTGTCAGAAAGCCCTTGTGGCTCAACACAATTTTGAGATGGTGAAGAACAAGTGAAGTAACCCCTTCACTCAAATTCCCGTGATTCCCTGCAGGGAGCTTTCGCTGCAGTTGTCAGCGTGCAAAAACTAGCGTAACATATAGACACAGAGAGTTCAGGCACGTGAGGGCAAGTATCTGTTCTCGTGCCTGTGCCTCCGAGTGCAGGAGGACTGCTGAGGACATGTTTCTCCAACAGCAACGTGCACATGAAGAACTAGAGGTCTCAAAGACTCTCAGTGACATTTTTTTTTCACCCAGTAGGGTTTAAATTTTTACTGAAGGTTTTCTTTTAGTATATTCATAGATTTAAAAAACAAAACCCACTCACACCCAGTAAGACAAAAATCACAAAAAACAGTATTTTTCAAATGATAGAGTGTGATCCATTAGGAAGTTAAAAAAATTGAGTTTGAGGGTATGCATGACCAGTATTTTCTGGAACTGACTAGAGGAGGGAACTATAAGACTGTATGTCAGGCTAAAGCAATTATCTTCTATTTAATCTGTTGTGTAGGTACATGCAGATGCACGCGTGGTAACTGTGAGCTTTGCTTTAAAATGTAGATGGTAATAAAAATAGAAGCTTACTAATGTAGAATTGATCTCTTCTTTTATGTCCAGTGCAGTTTTCCTCATGCTCTGGACAGTGAGCTCCCTGAAGATAAATTTGGATATAAATTATCTTTATATCTCCACAGTCCCAAGAACCCCATGCACTTAGTGAAGTATTTCTAGATAGCTACCTATAAAATACTCAGAATGCCCAGTGCCTGCATTTAAAAGGGTATAAAGGTGGAGTCTGCATTGATATGGTACTTACTCCCCTTGTAAGCATTTCCCATCAACAATCTCATTGATAATTCAGAGCTACTGTTGAGAGGAAGCATACAGAGTATTGCAGCATTAATAAATTTAATTTTCTACTAATGTATTTCACCATCCAGTGACACACAAGACATTATTTGAGTAGACCTCAGAACTGTGTTTGAAGAGGAGCCAGGTATTGAAGGGAGACTGGAGGTTTAGGCACCTTTTGGGGGCGAAACAATATAAAATGAATAGAAAATTAAACACAATGATGCGTATTTAACAGAGGACTAAACTGAGACTACTCACATTACACATTCACTTCTTGGGGTGAAAGTCAACAAATGTTAGCCTTTACCTACTGTTATCACTTCAGAAAATGTACATAAATAAACAGCACAAGAAGCATCGCTGAGAGCACAGTGTCCCTTGCATTCATAGACACACACCAGAGAAATCAGGAATGTTACATACGCGGGATCGTCTCTTCAACGGAAGAACCGTACAACCCATTTTCCACCCAGAAGGCTGACAGTGAGTGTTGTTGATAGTCTAGCTGACCTCTACACTGTTTGAATGGCCAGGGGCTCTCCCAGACTCACTCAAATAGGACAGGAGGTGCGTAGGTGACCTCTGCACTGACTGTATAACTGAGACCACACCAGATCCTTCCCTAGGCCCTATGGTACCACTTGTAGCCTTTGTCTAGAACCCATCTTCACGGAAGAAGTGACATGTACTCCGAGAAGAGTTGTGATGTAATTGTGCCTCCTTGTGTAGAGGAAATTGTGTTTATGATGGTTTGTGTATGCTTGGCCCAGGGAGTGGTATTGTTGGGAGGTGTGGCCTTGTTAGAGCAGGTGTGGCCTTGTGGGTATGGGCTTTAATACCCTTGTCCTAGCTGGCTGCGAGCCAGTATTCTGCTAGCAGCCTTAAGATGAAGATGTAGAACTCTCAGCTCCTCCTGCACCATGCCTGCCTGGACGCTGCCATGCTCCCACCTTGATGATAATGGACTGAACCTCTGAACCTGTAAGCCAGCCCCAATTAAATATCTTGTATAAGACTTGTCTTGGTCATGGTGTCTGTTTGCGGCAATAAAACCCTAACTAAGACAGTGTTACACCAGAAAACTTTTTCTTCAAGTTGTATTGTACTGTGTTGAACCAGATTTATTTCTTGCCTCATGTGATCATTACTGTGCAAGCCATGGCATTTGCAGAAACCCACACAAAACATTTGAAACCTTTGGCTATCTGACAAATCATAAAGAACAAGGACATCACAAGAAAACCCACAGAATCAACTAATCTTGGTCCATAGGGGCTCACAGAGACTAAAACACCACCAACCAGGGAGCCTACACAGGACTGACCTAGGACCTCAGCATGTGTTATAGCTGTGTAGCTTGGTCTTCCTGTGGGACTCCTGTGGGACAGCAGGAGCAGGGGCTGTTTATAATTCTGTAGCCTGTCTTTGAGACACTTTCCTTTTACTGAGTTGCTTTGTATAGCCTTACTTAATAGGAGGGGAGGTATCTAGTCTTACTGTAACTAGATATGCCATGGCTGGTTGATATTCATGGAAGGCCTGCCCTTTTTTAGAGAGAAACAGAGAAGGAGTGGACGGAGGGGGAAGCTGTGGGGGATGGGACTGGGGAAAGAGGTGTCCTCAGGGTGTAAAGCAAATAAACAGACAAACTAACTAACTAATTAATTAAAAAAGAACTGCTAACATTTTGGCCTTTGAATGTTTCAAACAGAAAGACTTGTCAGCAAGTTACAGAAAACGTGTAATAAATTCTGTTAAGCTATACACAAATGTATTTGTTTACATAAAAGAAAGTATTCTGTGATACAATGTCTCTGGTTCCATTTCTTGGTAATTTTTTTTTCCAGTTTTTTATTAGGTCATCTCAGGAAGAGAATATAATGAGCAAAGCTCATAGTCCATCAACATAAATAACAATCAAACAGAGAGTATTTCTTTAAAAGTGTTTCTGGGTACATTGGAGCAATTGTTTTCCTAGAACTTGAGAGGCCAGCCTGGGCTACATAATGAGACCCTGTCTCAAAAATAAACAAACAAAAATATCTTAATATTGATGTTCAATTTGCCACTAAAAATTTTTATTTTATTTTATTTTATTTTATTTTATTTTATTTTATTTTATGGGTATGAGTGTTTTGCCTGTTTGTATGTCTCTGTGTATCTGTGTGTCTATATACACCATGGACAAGCCTGGTGCCCGTGGAGCTAAAATAAATGGATTTGTATCCCTGAAACTCAGTTATAAAAGCCATCATTGTGGGTGCTAGGAACCAAACCCAGGTCCTCTACAAGAGCAACAAGTCACCCAGTCCACCAGTCACCTCTTGAGCTCCTACTTGTGTGTTACAAAATGTGCTTCATATTTTTTGTTTGTTTCCTTTTTTGGGGAGGGGTGGGCAGGGTCTCTCTATGTGGTCCTGGCTGTCCTAAACAAGCCTGGACTCTAACTCACAGAGATCCTCTTGCCTCTGCCCCCTGAGTGCTGGGATTAAAAGCTTGGGCCACTATGCCCAGCCTACTTCATAATTTATTATGGTCAGATGTTACAAATTTACATTGTTGGTCAATGATTCATAAATTATTTGAAGTCTTGGATTTTGTTCAGATAGTACATTTAATCAGTTACATACACTTAGTTTTAATATTTTAGGCATAAGGAACACATTAGTCAAGCACTAAGTTATTCCTGCTGCCTTCGTGATGTATTTGTGAGACTTCCACCTGACGACCATGTGCTGTTAGGTCTTTCTACCTGCATGGATGGGGGGTCAAAGCGTCTCTAGCTTTCTGATGTTCAGAAAACATTTCTTCTCTCTTTGGCATTTGTATTCTTACTATTCTGAGAAACAGAAGAAAATCCGGTTATCTTCAAGGTTAACCTCTTTTATGAAGAGGAAGTGAACTATTTTAAATTAGAAACTCTGGTCAAGGGTCTAGAATTAACAGTTTAGTGGCTGGAGTCCCTGCTGGGAGGTGACCTACACTGGACTCAAGAGGATCTTGAAGAAGCTGGAGTTGGCTTGGTTGGTGTGATAATGATGTGAGTACTGTACTGCTCAGACCAGATTTACAGTTTAAACATTCATCTCGATTCATTAGAGCATGTGTGGTGGAACCCAAAGAAGCCTCCTGGGAAATGTCTTTTTCTTCTTTACGTACTTTTTCCCTGCTTTCATACCTATACATGCCTGTATATGTATGTGTGTGTGCTCCTCAGACCTATACATGCATATATGTATGTGTGTTCTCCTCATACCTATATATGCATATATGTATGTGTGCATGTTCCTCATACCTGTATATGCATATATGTATTTATGTGTTTTCATACCTATATATATATATATATATATATGTGTGTGTGTGCTCCTAAGATCTATACATGCATATATGTATATGTGTTCTCCTCATACTTATATATGCATATATGTATGTGTGCATGTTCCTTATACCTATATATACACATACGCATGTATGTGTGTGTTCTTCATACTTATATATAATATATATATGTGTGTATGTTCCTCAGATCTATACATGCATATCTGTATGTGTGTGCTCCTCATACCTATATATACATATATATGTATGTATGTATGTATGTATGTGCATGTTCCTCATACCTATATATATGCATATATATGTGTATATATATGTATATGTATATATGTATATATATATATATATATATATATATGTGTGTGTGTGTGTGTGTGTGTGTGTGTGTGTGTGTGTGTGTATGTTTCTGTTTTCCTCGTGACCATGTACAATAGCTCTGGGTATTTGATTATAAACTATAATCATTCATAGTTTACTTGACTTGAATCAAGTAAACTATGAATGATTATCAGTCTTTCTCGATGCATCTGTAACTTTATGGCCTCATTTGTTTTGCACAATATTTAGCTAATTCTTAGTAGGTTACAAAAGTTGCCTAAGACAACACAAGTAGCAAGTGGCTGAGCCAGGACTAAAGCCTACACCCATCTGGTGGCAAAGCTGGGCTTTCATTCACCTATTTGCTTCCTCCTGAGAGTAGGTTTGGTGAGATCCCGGATCCTTTGCTCCAGTGTTCGATCTATTTCCCAGCCTATGAAAAAAATCTAACCCTCGTCCTTTTTTTTCCCCATGCTAAATTATCAAAACGAGTCTGTAAGGAAATTTTAAATGTGGTGTTACCTTTCTCTGTTTGTATTTTTGTATACAAATTGTGTATTTATTTGCAGAATACTCTGCCAAGTCATGGTTTAAAGTGTTTTGTTTAACATTGACATAGATTTGGAACTCAGATTATATTCTGTGGGTTAATAACCTTGAGATTCCATTTCTTCCTTTCCATGTCTGTGTTAGAAGCCATCCCATAATTTAAAAATCATTTTAATATACCAAATACTTCTGAACAAACTCCTTCAAGGTAGCTGGAGGTTTTCTTTAGGTGGGATTCTATTGCTTAATAGTGTTTTCGTTTTGAGTAGCCAGATTGTCTAAAGACACAGTACAGTTAGAAAAGCAGTCAGGAATGGGGCCAGAGTTTTCATGGAGAAGAGAAGAGAGAAGGAAGGTTTTTTTTTTTTTCCTTTTGGCCTGCCTTCATGCTCCCTGAAGTCTGGAATCTTCTAGCTGCAGTCTACCTGCCTCTGTCCTAGCCCCGTGTCAGCAGGACTGACAGCATCCTAAAGACTCTCTGAATTGACTAATCCACTTGTCTTTTCCTCTCTTCATGCTCTGCAAAGTGTAAATGCTAACACATACTTCTTCATGTGAGCTAGGCAGAGCAGCATCACCAAATGTGGTTTCCCTTTAACAAGTGAAGAAGGGTACATTTATTTATGCTTGAAATATTAAATTTATGTACAGTGATATGATGTTCTAATGTTTTAGAATACTGGGTAACTGTCCAGGCAGCTGACTGTCTGTCACTTCTATAATTCTGGAAATGCTTGCTGTACTTCCTGTATACACAGAGAATGTTTATTTCCTTCTCAAGTCTTTGATGGGGTTGAAGACTAGATAATTGTAGTCTCACAATGAACCTTAAATTGTTTAGGTTATGAGAAGGTATTTTTAGATCTAAGAAGATGTTTTTAGGATGATAATACAAGTTAGAATTAAAAAATGATTTAGATAAGGAACTCTAAACTCACCAAGATAGGATAGAGGATAGAATACTTTATCTAAAAATTGCTAAATACAAACAGATTGGACTTTCTGAATGTAACTCTTACCTAATATTTTTTTATTATTGTTTCATAATTGTTCCTCTTGTATGTCGTTTATTATTATAAGAGAAAGAGTCTTTTTATTTAGACAAGAAAGGGAATTGCTGAGGTTTGGTCTATTGCTATATATTGTAATGTTCGATTCTGTAGCTCAAGGTCTAGTCATCTCAAGATGAGTGAATTCTTACATATGCTAGCTTTTGTTGTTCAAAACTTGCTTCTTGATTTAAAACTATTGGTTGAGTAAAGGTGTCTACAGGGCCTACCTGGGCAGAAGAGAGGTGGGTGGTAAGGCTTCAGTTCCTGGGCTTGGGGTCTGAGACAGAGAGCATGAGGAGGGAGTTGAGGGGTGAGAAGACCATGAGGTAGGTGAATCATGAGCACATGGCCATGATTTTCACACCAAGCCTCTTTCCTGGGTGGTGTGGACTGGCAGTACCAGAAGTCAGGCAGATGATCTCTGTTTCTGAACTTAAATCAAATTTCTCTTTTATACAGTCATCAAAATTACAGTTCACTTTCTACAAGGACTGCTTTTCTTCTCTCTCACTTGAAGGAAGACATCTAGATTCAACAGTGGGATTTCCCACAACCATTGAGATGTGGAAGTGAAGCCCACGGGGTTTGGATTCTCCTGGGCTTATGGACAATGTCCCCTGACCTCCAATACAGCCTTCTAGAACAGCTTACAGAAGTTACATCTGATAGAATGTGTGGTCAGGTCTTCTGGCATGGACAAGCCACAATGAGCCTCCACGTGGACATCTTGTTCCACCTCAAGTCTTGACATCTCTCTCAGTCCCAAGAGTGTCATTCTCAACAGTGACATCACCTCATGTTCCATACATGCACCAGGGGTCTTGACTCCCAACTCAATTTTACTTGGGAATTCTTAAATCTCATGTAGAAGAGAAGGACTCAGAGGTTGTCAACACACACACATGGTTGGTGTCTATCTGCCACATACTTTAATCTCTACCACCTGCCCACCTTGGAAAATGGACTATGCCAGAGTCCCGATGAGAGAAGTTTCAGTTCCCCCTTCTCTCACTTGTGTATCTTAACATTCATTCCTTTGCAGAAACACAACTTTGATACAGTTATTCAGTCTACCTGGGAGAAGGCTATGAAAATATCACCAGGGGAATAGGATGGGACACAGGAAAGCATGACAAACCAGAAATATATTTTATCATGCTACTTATGGCATGAAAAAGAATAGAATTAAATCTCTGGGGTTCTTCCACCCAAGGGAGAGGAGGTTGTGTGTGTGTGTGTGTGTGTGTGTGTGTGTGTGTGTGTGTGTGTGTGTGTGTATTTTTGACTGAGGATTGACCTTGTAGTATTCATTTTCAAGGGCCCCTTTCTCTACCTGCTCTGGATGGAAGCAGAGCAGGGTTGGTACACAGAGAACAGTATCAAACAAAGATGAGAATGGGCTGCAGTTGCAAGCCAGGCTAGCACCAGCAGATGGCTGGGGGTGAGGGGCTATAGGTGGAACACTGGTGGCATCTGCCATAGTCCCTTCTTGACACCACTTAGAAGCATTCTTGACTCAAGATGAGTTCACTCTGCTCTGTTACACATTCCTCATGTTTGTAGCTCTAGTTAAAGTTTGGAAGAACAAAATATTAAAACTCCCAAATAAGAAAGAACCCATTTAATGTTAGCGAGTTCGTGGAACAAAGAGTGGATCCGGTTCCTGTAGTTAGTGCTACTGTTGTGAGTGACACAGGTCATCTTTCCCACTGTTATGCATCCTAATTGCTCTTCACTCACAGTTAGCACCTCTGCTGGGCTAGGTTACCTCTCCTCTCTCTCTCAAACTTTCCATCCAAGTTTTCTTGAGTCCTTATTTACTGTGGCTTTGACTAGCCAAAGCTTCTGCAATTTTCAGTTTTTCGTTTTCTCCAATTGTGGTTATCTGAGTCACACCTGCACTTAAGTTGGCAAGTACAACTGATAATGATCTGCAGGCAGCAGTGGTGCCTTCGGCCAATGCAGTCAGCTGGCACTTGCAGCTAAGTTTATCGGGAAACTTATGACACTTTCCGTAGACTCACACTATCACTTTTGAGCAATGTGAACTGACTCAGCTATGGAACCCGGATAAAGAATCAAGACTTTTCACTATGTTGTCTGGTATCAATCTTCTACTTAACTTACTTTTGGTCTTTTCTGGTTACATATGTGTATAGTACCCACACATATTCCTCATCTAGATTGCTTCATTGAGCTTCAAGAGCAGCACTTGCTAGGTACCTCCAAGGGTAAAGACTGCTTGCACTCCAGCTCTTACCTGTGCCCAAGTGCTTCAACTGGAACAACTAGTCATTTATTTTTATCTTTATTTTTATGTACATTGTGTGCACGTCTGTGTGAGAGAGTCAGATCCATGGGAGCTTGAGTTACAGACAGTTGGAAGCTGCTATGTGGGTGCTGAGAGTTGAACCCAGGTCCTCTGAAAGAGCACCTAATGCTTTTAACCACTGCTACCTCTCCAGCCCTGTCACTTTTTAGTTTTGAATCCTATCTTTTCTATTGAAACCAAGGATCCTGAGTTTTATAGGAACATTTTTTTTCCTGTAGTCTCTGACTTGCAAAGGGCAGATATTTTTGTATATTGACCTGGCTCTTTCCTTAATAAAAGAAGTTTGTTTTGGTATGTTCTAGAGGGCAAATTCGGTGGGTTTTCTGGTCATTACTTTCAAATCTATTGTAACAAGTAGAATACTGAATCCATCATCAATAGGACATCAAGGCCATTTTTAGGCATTTCTACTTCACTAATACAGACCCTCATAATCTCCTTGCTTCTTGAACTGTCACAGCAGTGAGGTGAGGCTGCCTCAAATATATGGGTTCTTAGTCATGGGAGAATGTTTGAACGTTTGAAGTTAACCACTTAATGTCTGCCATTTCCCACTAATCAGATCCATTCCTGGTCACAGTTATTTACGGTCTGTGACATCTGCCTTAGTTTGAGCTGGAAGAATTGTCTTCATCACTCTTCTGCATTAGCAGTTCTGAAAGTATCTTCCATGGACCAGTACCTGGGACTCTTTAGAAATGCAAGTTTCAATATTTTGTCTGGAACAACAACAACAACAACAACAACAAAAATCTTAAAGTGTGGAACTGTCTGTCCATCTGTGATTTGACAAATCCTCCAGGTGATACAGATACATATCTGTATCTGTATTTGAAAACCAGCTATACAGAAGCCATGAGCCAGGGTGGAGTGTGGAAGCTGAGGTGGTCAGCTGTTGCCTTGTAAGGAAAGTGTTTCAGATGATACTTTCTCATGGTTGAGGCTATGATCTTCCATAATGGAGGATGGAGTGACATTTTTATGGCCCAGGTTATGATCATCCATTGTGGAGGACAGAGATGGTTCTGCTGGTAAGGAGTTTGGGGAGATTGGTGGTTCCTGATTTTAGTATGGACACACCTAGTTTCTCTTAGTCTAGATTTTAGGTGCACTCCTTTCTCTACCAGGATCATGACTTTAGCATAGGGAATTCTCAATATTATACTTTCAGCCTTATTAATTGTTACATCCACAACAGGATCCACAGAGTCTGCCCTTTGGCTGTGGAAGAAATCAAAGACTTTCTAGAATTCAATAAAAATGGAGACACAACATACCCAAATTTATGGGACATAATGAAAGCAGTGCTAGAGGAAAGTTCAAAACACTAATTGCCTTCATATAGAAATTGGAGAGTTCCCATACTAGCAACTTAACAGCACACCTGAAAGCTCTAGAACAAAAAGAAGCAAACACACCCAAGAGGAGTAGGCAGCAGGAAATAATTAAACTTAGGGCTGAAATCAAACAATTAGAAACAAAGAGAATAACACAAAGAATCAATGAAGCCAAGAGCTGTTTTTTTGAAAAAATCAACAAGGTAAACAAACACTTAGCCAAATTATAACTAAAAGGCAAAGAGATGCAGTATCCAAATTAAGAAAATTAGGAGGGAGATATAACAATAGAAACTAAGGAAATTTAAAAAATCAGTAGGTCTTACTTCAAAAACCTGTACTACACAAACTTGGAAAATTATAATGAAATGGATGACTTTCTAGACAAATACCACTTACCAAAGTTAAATCAAGATCTATTTAAACAGCCCCATAATCCCTAATGAAATAGAAGCAGTCATTAAAGTCTCCCCCCCCCAAAAAAAAAGCCCTGGGCCAGATGGTTTCAGCACAGAATTCTATGAGACATTCAAAGAAGAGAAAATACCATTACTCCTCAAATTGTTGAGCAAAATAGAAACAGAAGGAACTTTGCCAAACTCATTCTATGAGGCCACAGTCACCCTGATACATAAACCACAAAGACCAACAAAAGAAAATTTCAGACCAATTTCTTTTATGAACATTGATGCAAAAATACTCAATAAACTAATTGCAAACTGAATCAAGGAGCACACCAAAGACATCATCCAGCACGTTCGAATAGGCTTCATCCCAGGGATGCAGGGATGGCTCAATATATAAAAGTTTATCAACATAATTCCCTATATAAACAAATCAAAAAATATCACATGACTATCTCATTCAATGCTGAAAAGCCTTTGACAAAATTCAACACTCCTTCATGTTAAAAGTCTTGGAGAGATCAGGGATCCAAGGTACTTACCTAAACACAATAAACAGCAAACCCATAGCCAACATTAAATTAAGCAGAGAGAAACTTAAAGCAATTCCACCAAAATCAGAGACAAGACAAGGCTGCCCAATCTTTCCCTATCTATGCAATATAGTATTTGAAGTTCTAGCTAGAACAAGACAACAAAAAGAGATCAAGGGGATACAAGATGGAAAGGAAGAAGTCAAAGCACACATATTTGTAGATGATATGATAGTTGACATAAGTGACCCCCCAAATTCTTCTAGTGAACTCCTCCAGCTGGTAAACACCTTCAGCAAAGTGGCTGGATATAAAATTAACTCAAAGATATCAGTAGCCCTCCTACATACAAATGGTAAAAAGGCCAAGAAAGAAATAAAGGAAACAACAGCCTTTACAATAGCCACAATTATGTGAGTGTGTGTGTGTGTGTGTGTGTGTGTGTGTGTGTGTTGGGAGCTGACTTTTAGCGGAAAGAAGCTACCATCTTTGTAGCCATGTCGAGGGCCATATACCCTGACAAGAGACTTGTTTTTCAACAGCCTACAACAGCCGAGCACACTCTGATAAATATCTTGTTTATCCCATATATTTTGTTTTGCTGTTTAGTGACCCCAGCTGCATGGTGCACATGGTAAAGTGTCTTCAGCTGTGTTCCCATGCTTGTGCTTATAAATACCCAGGATTTTCTTGTAGGAGGAGGCAATAAGAGGGAGACAATAAGAGAGAGACAATAAATGAAACAAGGGACTTGACCACACACCCTGTCTTGTCTTCATTCTTCGAGTCTTTTCCCCTTCTTCCCCCACTCTCTCTCTTGCTAGACCCTGTTGTCTGATCCACTCGGACGAGAGCACTTAGCCCCAAAGCATAGGACAGTGCAGGTGTCAACATAGTGGCCTCAAAGTGTGGGGCTGTGCGGTTCTCAACATATATATATATGTATATGTATATGTATATGTATATGTATATGTATATGTATATGTATAT
>JANHMN010000006.1:101376381-101408373 GCA_030674055.1 Rhabdomys pumilio | reverse complement strand
TATATGTATATGTATATGTATATGTATATGTATATGTATATGTATATATATATGTTTCACTCACCAAGTGAGTGAAAGTTCTGTATGACAAAAACTTCAAGTCTCTGAAGAAAGAAACTGAGGAAAACATCAGAAGATGGAAAGATCACCCATGCTCATGGATTGGTAGGATTAACATAGTGAAAATGGTCATCTTACCAAAGCAATCTACATATTCAATGCAAGTGTCATAAATATTTCAACACATTTTTTTTACAGACCTTGAAAGAGCAATGCTCAACTTCATATGGAAAAACAAAAAAACCTAGAATAGCTAAAACAATCCTTAATAATAAATGAACATCTGGAGGTATCGCCATCCCTGATCTCAAGCTGTGCTACAGAGCAACAGTAGTAAAAGCGGCATGGCATTGGTATAGATACAAACCAGTTGATCAATAGAATTGAATTGAAGAGCCAGAAATAAACCCACACACATATGGACACTTGATTCTTGATAAAGCATCCAAATCCATATAATGGAAAAAAGAAAAGAATGTATCTTCAACAAATGGTGCTGGTCTAACTGGCAATCTCTATGTAGGAGAATACAAATAGATCCATATTTCTCACTCAGCACAAAACTCAAGTGCAAGTGTATTAAAGACCTCAATGTAAAACTGTATATACTAAATCTAATAGAGGAAAAAGTGGGAAGAAGCCTTGAATGCTTTGGTACAGGAGACAGTTTCCTAAAGGAAACACCAGTGGCTCCGGCTGTAAGATCAACAATTGATGAATAGGATCTCATGAAACTGAGAAGCTTCTATAAAGTAACAAACACTGTCAATAGGACAAAATGGCGGCCTACAGATTAAGAAAAGATCTTCACCAATCTACATCTGACAGAAGGCTAATATCCAGAATATATAAAGAACTCAAGAAATTAGACAACCAACAAATCAAATAACCCAGTTAAAAGTGGGGTACAAGCAAAACAGAGAATTCTCAACAGAGGAATCTCAGATGGCTGAGAAGCAGTTAAAAAAATGTTCAAAACCCTTAGACATCAGGGAAATGCAAATCAAACCACCCTGAGATTCCACCTTATACCAAACAGAACGGCTAAGATAAAAACCTCAAGTGACAGCACATGCTGGTGAGGATGTGGAGAAAGGGGAACACTCCTTCATTGCTAGTACAACTTATTCAACCACTCTGGAAATCAATCTGGCAGTTTTTCAGAAAATTGGGAAATAGTTCTATCTGAAGACCCAGCTATGTTGCTCGTGGGTATATACTCAGAAGATACTCCACCATACCACAAGGCCGTGTTCTCCACTAAGGGCATAGTAGCTTTATTCATAATAGTCAGAAACTAGAAAAACCCAGTTCCCCCTCAACTAAACAATGAATACAGAATATGTAGTTCATTTGCATAATGGAGTACTACTCAGCTTTTAAAAACAAGGACCTCATGAATTTTGCAGGCAAATTCATGGAACTAGAAAATATTATCCTGAGTGAGGTAACCCAGACCCCAAATGACATGCATAGTATGTACTCACTGATATTAGGCATAAAGTACAGGATACCTATGCTACATTCCACAGGCCCAAAGAAGCTAAACAAGAAGAAAGACCTAAGAGAGGATGTTTGAGTCTCACTTATAAGTTGGAGTAAAATAGTCATAGGAGGCAGATGGAGGGAGAGTACTGAATGGGTGAAGGAATAGAAAGGAGAATAAAGTAGGGCTCAGAATCAAGTTTAGGAGAGACAGGAAAGAGGGCCAAAGAGCCATGAGAATGAATGGAAATCTGCAGCTGACAGAGGTTGGGGATCAAGAACATCTTTAGTACATACCAGAAACCTGGGATGGGGGTGACTCCATCTTTGGGGATGATTTTAGCTGAGACTTCTAGCTGTGGGGATATGAATCCTGAAGTGGCTACTTCAGTAGCATGGCAGGACTAATCAGTAGAGGGATAAGGATACTAACCCACCCACAAAAATTTCAACCCCAAATTTGTTCTGTCTACAAGAAAATCAGAGACAAAGATAGAACAGAGACTTGAGAAAATGCCCAGCCGATAACCGGGCCAACTTGAGACCTATCCCAAGAGCAAACACCAGTCCCTGATACTATTAATGATACTTTGATATGCTTGCAAACAGGAGTCTAGCATTAACTGTCCTCTGAGAGGCCCCACCCATCGGTTGCCTGAAACAGATGCAGAAACCCACAGTCAAACATTGGATGGTGCTTATGGAAGAGGTGGGGGATGAATTGATGGCCCTTAAGGGGATAAGAACTCCACAGGAAGACTAACAGAGTCAACTACCTTGAACCCTTGGGGGCTCTCAGAGTCTGAACCACCAACCAAAGAGTGTACATGGGCTGGACCTAGGGCTCTAGCACATATATAACAGATGTGCAGCTTGGTCTTCCTGTGAGTTGCCCAACAACTGGAAGAGTGGCTGTCCCTAAAACTGTTGCCAGACTGTTGAATCAGGTCTCCTAACTAAGCTGCCTTGTCTGGCCTCAGCAGGAGAGGAAGCACCCAGCCTTGCAGAGACTTGATGTGCCAGAGTTGGGGAGATACCAGGGTGGTGATCTCCACCCGCTCAGAGGAGAAGGGGACGGAGGGATGAGAGAGGGACTGTGTGAGTTGGGAGACCAGGAGCAGGGGCAGTGACCAAGGTGTAAAGTGTACAAACAAACAAACAAACAAACATTACTTAAAGTGTAATTAAAGCAAAATCTAAATAAAATGCAGGGAAGAATTTTAAAAAGACAAAAGAAAAATCAAAACCAACCAAACCAAACTAAACAACAACCACAACAAAGCAGTTCTGAGTAGGCAGGGACTTAGACGTGTGAGTATCTACATAAACAGACACCAAGAAGCTCTAAAATCACAGAGAAAATGACAACAGGAATTCAGAATTTTATGAGAAACAGGGGGTTCTCATAAAGATCGCTCAGCAATTTTTATTGACCTGAAGCAAGTTTTACAATGTTGTTGGCCTGGTCACAGGGACTAAGTCAGGAAGCTTTTCATTTCCTCATTAGGAAACTAGGAGACCTTTGGCTCACTTGTTAGGCTGTGTTTCATGTGGCAGGACTTGCTTGTTGATAAAACAGCATAATCTCAAATGTAATTTTAGACTAAAATGTCAACTTGAAACTTGACCCTAAAAAGAAAAAGTAATTCTATGTAATTTTCAAACATCTAGTCGTTACTAGCACTCACTCCTACAACAGGGCCAGTATGTGCATCCCTGAAGGCCAGACCCCTCTTCCTCCTTCTCCCCCTCTTCCTTGTCCTCCTCTCTCCCTCCTCCTCCTTCATTTTCTTCCTCCTCCTCCTCCTCCTCCTCCACCTCCTCCTCCTCTTCTTCCTCCCCCTCCTCCTCCTTCTTCTCCTTCTCCTCTTTTGTTCTGTTTTCCACTGGAGAGAACCATGAGTCCTCAAAGAGCAAACACTTCACTATGTCATGAGGAAAAGTATGATTAAGATTCTATCCAGCAAAAGATCCACTGTTAAAATTGAGAACACTTAGGTAGCAAAATAAAATTATAATTATTGCTCATTGGTGTAAATTGAATGTGTGAATGTCTGTGAATTAATAATGAAACATTAACCAGAAACATTATTTCTATGTCTATATCTATCTGTATATCTTAAGACAAAATATAAGAGGACTCTAGCAGACATTCCATTTTTCTTCTTTCTTGGTGTGTACTACTCGTCCAGAATAATTAGTTTCATTGTGAAGGTTTTCATACCTTTATACAATATATCTAATTGTATTTACATTTCATGGCCTTGCCTCCTCTCTCCCTTTGGCCTGTCTTACCCCCAGTAATCTCTATTTTACTGTCATGTTTTCGTTTTAACATGAACTTCTACTTTCTCTAGTCTATGTGCATGGGTGTCTTTCCTGTGTGCTGTTTGTAACCCTCATGCATGACTGGTGCTGTAGGAATCCTCACGTGGGGTGTCAGATCCTTTGCAACTGAACTTACAGAGAGTTACAAGCTGTCGTGCGGGTTCTAGAGATGAAACTTAGGTCCTTTGGAGGGGCAGCCAGTGCTCCTATCCCTTGAGCCATCCCTGCATGAGAAAATGTGTGATATTTGTTTTTCCCAATCTGGTTATTTAGTTTATGATTCTCCATTTTCTTCCTAGTGATATTTTTATTATGGGTGACTAACACCCCCCCACACACATATATCACATGTATATTTCAACATTTTGTGTTGATGAGGACCTAGGCTGACATTAGCATTTGGATATTATTAATACTACTGCAATAAACATAGTTTTGTGCAGGCACCCTTACTGTGTGCTGATTTTGACTCATTCCGGTGAATATCAGCAGTGGTATATAGTAGATCTATTTCTAGTTTCTTGAGAAACTTTTATACTGATCTCCTCAATGGCAGAACTAATTAAAAAAACTCATAGGGATACTTTTAAAGAAGTTAAGAATAAGAAAAATGTTTTGTGATTTCTGTTAAGTATATATAGTTTATAAGTTATAGCTATATTGTTTCTCTCTGGTACAGCAAATGAATAGCATCAATAAGAGTGAATAAAACTAATGGTTTCTGAATAGTAGTCATGTACAGAAAGCAGTGGTCGGTGCTGCCGATTGCCTGTAAGAGGAATCTGTAGTCACATACAATAACAAAATTGCAGCAGCAGTGGTCCCATGTCACGGATGAGGCTGTCAGGGAAATGAAGCCGATGGCATCTTTGTCCCGTAGCCCAATCAGGACTGAAAGGCAGCAACCCAGAAACATATCTATGTTTATTCTGTTCATATACTTTGCCTAATTTTCCTTTTAAATTTATTTTCTGTTTTAGTTATGTGTGTATGGGTGATATCTGAGGAGGCCAGATGAAAACACTGGACCCCTCTAGAGCTGGAGTTACAGGCGGTTGTGAGTTGAACCAAACTTTAGTCTTCTTTGAGAGCAGCAAGGGTTGTTAAGTGGTGAGCCACCTCTGCAGTCCAATTTGCCTGTTTCTTAAGACATTTAGATGCTAGAACATTAGAAAATTGTAATATAATAATTTATAAGCATAATTGAATTTTATGATAATTTAAATATATTTGCAGTCAATTTTCAGTTAGGGATACGGTGATTTAGTATGTGATTACAGTGTTATTTTTAGCATCTAAAGGTCTTTTTCATGTTTACTGGTTTCATTAGGTAAATAAATTGAACAGTAGGGATTTTATTCTTGATGTATTAGTACGCTTGAACGATAAGTACCTATGGGCATGAGTATTTACTCTGAGAGAGATGTACAGCTGTGACTGCAGGTGAACTTTTCAAGCATCTTTTATATCCTAAAAGAGAATGACATCTGTGTGTTTGTACACATGCACTCTAGCCTGATCCTTCGTACTTGCGTGGGTATACATGGAGGCCACACAGCATTTCTGATATCATTTTTCTGGAATTGTCTACCTTGTGTTTTTTGAGGCATAATCTCTCACTGGCCTGGGGCTCACCACGCAAGCTTGTCTTGCTGGCCAGCCCTGGAATCTGCTTGTCTCAGCTTCCAGAGTTACTGAAGCTACAGGCAGACAACACTATGCCTGGATTTTTTTTTCTGGTTTGATTTAGACACAGTCTCCCTAGAGTCTGGGCTAGCCTGAGGCTTACTGTCTTCCTGCCTCTGCTCTAGGATTGCCAGTGTCTACTGCCACACCCAGCTTTCTGATTACATTGGATGTTCTGTTATCATTTCCTAATAGTAACTTAGATTCTAAAACAATTCCTATATTGTCTTTTAGAATACATTATAGCTCTGCCGACAAATAAAAACCTATATAGTCAATGTCTACAGTATAATGATATGGAACACACACATATGATATGTGGGCATTATATAGTTTACAATTATTCCCATGATTGGATTAATCATCACATCAGAACACATAGTTATTCAGACACAGAAAGAGAGGGAGGAGGAGGATGGAGAGGGAGGAGGAGAGTAGGATGGGGAGGAGGGAATGGGAAAGGTAGAGGGGGGAGGGGAAAGGAGGACACACAGGGAGGAATACATTTTTGGGGGTGCCATTAGAGCCAATAGTATGCTATAAATTTGATTTCATGTCACAGTGAAATCTATGTTGAATGCTTCATAACCTCACAGAAAAAGAGAAGTAGAAACAGCAGGAGTTGTGGGAGTCTGCTAATTCAGACAGCACAAGAATCTTAGCAATTGTTGCCCAACCTGGTGGCATTATCCAGCTTACTTTCCCCCCACTCCCCTCCCCCTCTGAGGCTCATTATACACAGAGAGAGTTTGACTGGTAGGAAGGTCATGTTCCTACTCCTGTGCTAGACAGGAAGGAATGGCATTGATAGTTAAATTTGAAAGAAGAAACTAGACAGCTCCTGGCCACCTTGTTTCTATTCAGTTCCAGATGCACAGAGAAAACACACACACACACACACACACACACACACACACACACACACACACACGTGCGACACAATGAGTCCACAGAAGGACAGCCCCTGGCCTGTAAGCCAGACTAAACCATAAAGGTAATATTTTAGTAACTACCTCCTCAATTCCTCTGCTTTCTTCTTAATCTAAAATAAAATTATAAGGGCAGGATAGTGTTATTCTCACCACAAGACTGCCATGCCTTTAAACCACAGGAGCAGAGTTTAAAATTTACCCACGCATTTTTCATTTTTGAATATAGTTACGTATAAATAAAGACAGTCATGTTGTGTGACTTGTTGCCATAGATAAAGCTCCTCTTCTTCAGACCTATGCATTTTCCACATCAGATATGGAGTCACACGACTTTGGTGACATTTTGATACAATTTTTATCACCAACTTCTGATTTCACTTCTTCACCAAACTACTGTCAATGAACAAAAGTTCTTTTTCTTTTATTTGATAATAGCAGCCGATGGTTGTTATTGCTAAGTGTTATTGTCATAAGTTGCCATTTTTTCAAGGGTTGTAAAATGGACTTTTCAGTAAGTGTCTTGTTTAATCCTAAGTGCAGGCTCACAGGCTTGGGTTCCTTTAAGACACAGCTGAAGACAAAGATGGTGGGTTACATTTGTTCATTTGTGGTGGCAAGAAATAGTTCTTTGGCTGAAAATGAGGAAGGTGAGTGAGAAGGGAACATATATGAAGTGAGATGGTGATATATATATATATATATATATGAAACTCTGTTCCATTGTGGATCCTCTGAGGGTCTGTTGCAGGATGACTTTGGGAATACCTTTCCAAAGGACAAAGACTCTGGGACTTAATGCTACATGTTACTGACACTCTTTCATTGTGGAGTATTTGCTTTAGGAGTTGGGACTTGACCAGATAAGGAGGATTGCAACTTGCATGAGATATTCTACAATAGCTGCTCCTTAAACCCACAGGGTAGTGGGGAAGGGAAAGGATGTGCCACCAGATTCGACAATCCTATGCTTCAAGTATGAACCAGAAAATGTCTAAAGTATAACATCCCTTGACTGTATACATCCACATTACCAGTAAGTGTCTTGACTATTGACCTTCGGTCTTAGTTTTTTTTCTAGCTGATGTAATAAAATACATTGACAAAAGAAATTTAAGAAGGAAAGAGTTTAATGTGGCATAGAACTCGAGGTTACAAAAGTCCATTTTGGCAGAGAACTCAGAGCAGCAGGAGACTGAGCGAACTGGTCAAATTCTATTCATATCCATGAACAGAGAGTAATGAATTAATTGATGCATGATAGTGTTAAGCTTGCCATCTCTGTTTTTTATAGTCCAGGATCCCTTGCTCAGGAGATTACTCCATTTACAATTAACATTTGCTTCCTACACTAATTATCTTAATTAAGACACACCTAACAGATATTTGAGGAAACTAACCTTAATCCAGACAATGCTCTTACAGGTAGGTGTATCTGTGGGGCCTTCCTCCTTGGTGACGAGTTGACCTGGTATGGGTAAAAACAATATGTACTTTATAATAAAGTAAAGTTAAGTTGCTTGGAGTCCTTTTAGATCCCAGAACTTCCAGAAACATTTATGTCTTTACCTCCATCTCTATTTGTGCCTACTCTTCCTCTGCTGATCAAATCAAGGTATCCTTTCTAATGCACTGACCTTGAGTGATGATCCAGGGAGAATGCTAATTGGTAAAGCTTATGTTAATAACTGATAGAAACCAACAAGGACCTATTGGGATGGAATAGGTAATGTGAGCTATAAACAAAAGCATTTATTGGTCATAGTCTGCATATCTAAAATTCTTTCTGTGATTGTTTTTCTAACATACCTAGCAAAACTTTTGAAATGTTCTTATCTATTCTGTCACGGATCTCACAAATATTAAGTAAAACAATTTGCACCTGCAAGTAGTCATAAATGTTAAGGGCCAATGGTACACTGATGGTCTAGCCCAGGAGCTTTTGAGGAAGAGTAGATTCGAAAGAAATCTTAGAAAAACACTGTGGAGATTATTTATTCTTTCTCTTTTGTTAGTTTTCCTATGGGGCCTCCCTGTGGTCCCTATAAGTTGCTGAGTTGATTTATTTCACTCATTTTCTAAAACACATTGAGTCAGAACTGTATTGCGAGTTCATTGAAAGAACAATGCAATGTTTAATTCTCTTCCATGTATTGTTGCACTTAAAGAAATTATTCAATAATTCTGCATCAGGTCACTTTATAGGCTTGTTTTGCTACCATCTTATAGACTCTTTGGAAAAAGAAGTGTTCATGATAGAATCCCCAAGCTTCCCAAAAGCAGTGCCAAGCCAGGGAATGTAAACCGTGGTAAACTTCATGAAATGGAATTAGCGGAAAAGAGTGAAAATGAGCCTTAGAGACAAAATAATGAGCCAATGCATTTGGAAAGAAAACAATCCAAAACATACCTTCAGCATATGGGCTTGGACCTCTTAACTGCCATTCAGAAACTACAGACTCTGGGGGCCAGTGCTGAGTACACAGAAGGTGGATGGAAACTAGTAATCAAGAGGAAGTAAATGAAACCAACCACGTCACAGAATCCCCGTATAGGAGATCATGGGTCAGACACGACTATTACTTACAGTCTGATTATGATATTTACAAGAATAATAGAAAAGACTGTTTTTTAAAGAATAAGAAATATGGACTAATTAGAAGAAATGAGAAGAGTGACAAACCTGCCTTGTAAGAGTAGACTAAAAAGATTTAAACTCTAATATGCCATGGTGAAATTAGAAAGGAAACAGAGGTTAAGCCTTCAATATCAAGGAATAGGCAAGACAAAGACCAAACAAAAGCAATTTTAAATTAATAGGTGTGGCATAGACTGGATTTATCTGAATTTACTGAAGAGACAATATTTTATAAAAATAGAATTTCTCAAAATAACATGATAAACTCAGAATACCTTAAAATGGTTATTCAAAGGAAAATAATATTTTAGACTTATTTTTTAACCTTTTGAGCTAGATATCAGTTATCTTAGCCCTATGTATGTTGCTGTAATAGAACACTACTGACTGAGAAACTTATAAGGAAATTTTATTTCTCATAACTCTGGCATCTGGAGGTCTAATATAAGGTACTAGCATTTGGTGAATGTATGGGGTTGGGTCTTTGCAAACACCATGGCCAGAAGAATCACAATTTGTATGAAGCAAGAAGGAGGTTGACCTCAACCCAACTCAGTAGCAGGTGTTGAGAGTGTGACACAGGTAGCTTATTTTAGGTATATCTAAGTACAGTATAAGTCAGAACAAAGTTTCCTACTGTAACACAATCCTATGTGCACAGTGAAACATTACTTTATTGAAGCTCTTCTCAAAGCACACATCACTTCTTTCATGAGGACGGCTTCTAAAGATAGGCTACATGTGTTATCTAAAGATAGGCTACGTGTGTTATCTTAAGGGCTTGGGTAGGGATCTGGTGTGGTCTAAGTCATACAAAGGTGCCAAGGACACTTATATTATTAATCAAACATCAGTCCTGTGTGCTGGAGCCTCAGAGTACCCTCAGCCATACAGATAGCACAGATGTCATCTAGACTATTAGCCTTCTCTGTCCCTGTTTGGGGGAACTTGAGGGAGCCAGATATGGCCTGGGCCTATAGGGGTCACCAAGGCCATTAGTCACATTCATTCCCAGTCTTCTGGGCAGAAAACAGGTGATACATCTCTTCTGTTGAAAAGGCAATTTGGTGTATTTAACCTGCTTTTCCTAGTATTTCTCTGGGAGCACAAGGATTTTTGTGCTCCCAGTAGGTGAGACCCTTTTTTTGCTCTGTCATTGCATGATAAAAGGCAGGATGAAAAGAATGCAATAGGGAATGACCTTGTGCTCCTATTGGTCTCAATTTCATGATTACCAGACCACTCTTGTGATAACTGTGTGCATTTCTTTATAGGGCAGAGACTAGAGTGCCTTCATTAGATTGGAATCGAGGAAGATAACGTGGAAATAAAAGAAAGTGTCACGCAACCTCCACATGAGCAGAATTGTCCTTTAATCAGAAAGGAGGGCCTCAAGGATCTCCCCAGAAGTGAGTCACAGGAGGATCAGAGTTTTCTAGGGTAGAAAAGGTGACATTTTGGGATGGGAAATTCCATCTGTAGGTCAGATCCCCTGCAATCTCAGAGTGGTAAATACCAGTAAAGGTTGGCATGTTGAGTGTCTCATCAGAAGCTTCCTGAAATCTAACAGTCTGCTGTGTTATCAGTCAAGTTAACTTCCCTGTCTGGAGTTTCTCAGTTCACCAGAGGAATTTAGATCCTTAGCCCTTTACCTAATTCACCTCCTCCCTCCTCCCAACACATTGGCATTGAGCATTAAATTTTCAACACAAGAGCTTTGGGGTACAGAAATGCATAGTATACACACACACACACACACACACACACACACACACACACACACACACATTCTTACTTTTCCTCTTAGCTCCATGGAAAATAAGAAAATGTAAGCGACCCTTGAGGACCCACAGTTTTACTAGTTGAGGAAATCTAAATGGAGATGTGTAATTCGTGCTCAAGCTTCTCCAACATCTGTCTCATCGTGCTGTTTAGTTACTATTGAGACAAGGCAGTGAACATCCAACAGATTTGAGCTCTGTAAAACATAGAAACATTTCTCAATATTTTTCTTTCTTAAGCAAAGCACTTAATTCTTCTCTAGAGGAGAGTAGCCAATATCAGGCAAAATCTCAGCTGAAAACAACCTGGAAAACGTTTGAGCTTATTTGAGATGACTAGACTTCAATTTAACTGTTTCAATACTATGACTTTCAGTAACTAATAAAAAAGACTCTTTAGTCACCCAAAGAGCGATGGACTGGCACTTGACATTATTCAACAGGGTTCCGAAGTGGTTACTTGGCAGCAAGGCAGAGATGCAGTCTGCTTAGTTGGAAACTGTTTTTAGTTCAAGCCATGTACTCGGTGTGCTTTGACTTCAGGTACATTCTGCGTTCATAGTCATATGTTAAAACACCGATAAAATCGACAGCTAGGGGTCTCAGTTCATGTCCTACTTTTATGATGACAGTGGGGTGACTATGAACTTAGTTTGGGCTTACTTTCTCTGAGTCTCACAGAAGATCTACTGCAGTGATGATATGTGACAACTAAATCCTATGAATGAAAATAGTCTCTTATGAAAAGCATCTGTGGACACTGGTAATGGCGATCACTACTTCAGGTCACTGGTTGACCATAATTGCTTCCTGCTTCTTTAACATCCTCATGGGTTAGCTCTGTGTACGTTTCCTAAATGAAAACTAAGTTAATCTAAGGAAGCTCTGGTTGCATTAGCTACTTTATGTGAAGACTTAGACTACTCAGCAATCACAACATTGAAAGAGTGTACATTTATAGAGGCAAATAAAATTTAAGATATACAAAGGGAAAAAAATAAGAGAAGTTTCAGTAGTCGACAGAAATGGTAACAGGTATGGAAGAAGAAAGGGGTGAGAAACTAGAGACAACAAAGAATTAGAAGATGAAAGATAAGTCAAGGAGAAAACTGTAAATGGAACCAATAGCTGGAGTTGAAGGGAAAACCAGTAAGGCAAAGTTACAAAGGGTATCTGGGCCATAGACAATGCACTGAACAAGAAACTTGCTTGCCTGGCATAGCTGTCTCTATTGCCACATTTTAACCTCCTGTACTTTGTTTCGGTTACACCTTTGGTTATGTAGCAACCTATAAACTTGATTTCACTGGGAGACATTCCTAGAGAAGCCATTTGGACAGTAGCTCTTGGCTCTACTGGTTCCGCCTTTCTAATCAGAGAAAGCATGAAGAAAATGATGCCTGCCCGTGTGCTTTGATTACAAAATGAGTTAAGATAAACAACAGACTTGCTAATAAGAATTTGGGGTAGACTTAAATTTTCACAGTCCATTTTCTCGTTCTCACGCTCTCCTTCTCCCAAGCCTGAATTCCTGCTTATACATTCTCACAACACACATCCACACCCACACACGCCTGTCAAACTTTCTCTACCCAGATGGATAAAACGGACTGAAGTTGGGGGTGCCAATGTATCCTTTATAATCAGTATTCACTGCTGCAGAGTCAGACAAATGAAAAGAAGAGGAAAAGGCACACTTAAAGAAAATTCAAGAGGCACAACACAACCTCCTTCTGTTTCTTACCCTGTGAGTCATAGTATTCTACCTAGGCACTGGGTTCCCAGTCAGGATGTCTAGTTCTACCAGCGCACAAAGGGTTACAATAGGAGGGTCGAAGGAGAAACAAACAAGAAGGTGTTTTTTTTTTCCTAATCTCCCATAAAAGGTATTTAAAACATGTCTCCCTACCCTCAAGCATGGCTATTTTCAGTTGCTCGATTATATATGGACTTGGCTATAGGCAGCAAAAATATAAAGCCACACTTATGAATTGTATCCTTTGTTAATTTGCAATTTTAATGGATTTTAAATTTTGGACTTGCTAGAAAAGGAACAGTTAGATCTGGAGACCAAGTGGAATGGGATTGGGGGAAGGAGGTTTGAAGAGAAAGGGAGGGTCTGCTTTAAAGAAATTAGGTTTCTGAATTCTCTGAGGTATTTTTGATAGCCCCCAAAGCAAGAACATCTTGTTAGAAAAAAATTAAGTGTAATATAGCAATGATATTCTCAATATTTATTTACACATTCAATAGGAGGGAGACTCCCTGTTTGAAACTCCCTAAATACCCAGACCAGAAGGAATCTGGTTGTTGGCAGCACCGTGTGACATTGCTCTGACTCTAGCAATTCAGGTATTATCCTGTACTGAAAAGCAGAATTTATTAGACACTTCTCCTGCTCTTAAATCTTCTATCTTAAGAAAAACAAAACCAACATCACCCACAAGAACGAATCACTCCATTCTTCTTTTATAGAACTTGCTCCATTTTCTGAATCTGGACAACTTTCCAGTACTCCCTCCCCTTTTAGATACAAGACTAAAGCATTCCAGGACTCTGATTTTAATCCAACCAGGAGGAAAGTAAGACAGAAATGTGTTACAGGGTTCCAGAACTCCTATCTTCTCCAGTTGACTGTGGTTCTTTTACGAAATAGAACTAGGCAACACAGGTCCACACTTGGACCCTTTAGTTTGAATTGAGTTTAGTATGCTCTTGGCTTTCCTCCATGACTCCAGCCCTGTGCTGGGGGTGGGGGGTATTGTTGAGTATTTCAGAGCCCTCATTTTAACCAGTCTCTACAGGCATGATGCCTTGAGGGAATGACCTGAATTGGATTGAAATTGGTTTTATCTCTATTGCTTTTTAGATAATTATAGGTACCTGAGTCAATCAAAAGCATGGGCTTAGACTGTGCTGAGCAGCTGGTCAAAGCCTGCTTGCTCAAGAATTCCCTGTTTTTGCTCTTTTTAAAAATTCATTACAGAAGAATCACTCTACTGTGGTACCATATGAAGAAAGTGACACTGATTCAGAATGTAAATATATTCAGGGCGTTAGAAGCTGACAGCATTTTGTATGCAAAAGTACTTAAAATGTATATACTATCTTTGAAATTTAATTGACAGAATAATAACCACTCTACCCTGTGTTTTATAGTGTTCATTGGAAAAGTATGTTCACTCAGGATATAATTTTTTGACTTGTAAGAAAACAGTAGGTCACTATATTTTAATAAATGCAATGAAATGGAGCTAGTTGGAAAAACTGATTGCCTTTAGTCAAACTGTGAAAAAATTGTTGACATTTGATTTTTTAAACCTGTAGAAAGGACAATTCCTCCTATAGCTTTCCTAAACAGGTATCATCTCTCCCCAATAAAGATATTCAAAAAATAGCAAAATTATCTGTTTTTAGGAACATTTGAAGGCTTACAATGGCTCAAATAAATTCTCTGCGTTCAGTTTCTTGGTACTATTTTAAAGAAATTATGAGGGAGCATTTGAAGTCCACATGGATTTAACAGTCCAGGGTAGATTAGTGTTCCCACCAGTTCTATGCTCCGTATTACTCTATGACACTGTGTTTGTTAAGACGATTTAATGAGCCTTTTCTGATGCTTGCACCCCTGAGCATCTACCACCACAATCAAAATGTAAAGTATTTCTCCCATCAGAGCTTATGCTTCTTGTACCCATGTCTCCACATTCCTACCTAGCAATTGACCAGTGTGAATGAACTCTACCACATTAACGTATGGAAATAGAATGGTACAGTGGGCCAACTTTCCTTCCAGACTCCAACCAGTAGAATGAAATATAATAAGCCTTGTTTATGTGTCAGTAATTTCAATTTCCTGCTATGTGATGCCGGAACTCCATTATAATAGTACTCCTCTATGTGCATATATAATTTCAGCTTTTTTCATTAATCTATTGGTCCTCATAGGTTGTTATTAGTTTTGGGTTTTTATGGATAAGCTCCTGTATGATGTGGCTTATGTATAAACCCCATGTGCCTTTCACTCTTGAGAATGTACCCAGGCATGAAATCGTTTGATCTTACAGCAATTGTGTGTTCAACTTTTACTAAATTATCACATTGCCTTTTGAAGCATTGATACCCTGATTTTTTGTTTGATGGTCTTTTAAATTAATTTTCTTGTTGTTGTAGTGGATCAGTATATATTTACTGATTCAAACACATATCTGTTGTAAGTCTGAGATGTCAGAAGCCCAAAGGAATAAATTCAGCTGTCAGGCTCGTCTCTCGTGGAGCATCTGAAGGAAGATTCTTTTTCCTTCTCTCAGTTCCTAATGGCTACTGTGGTTAATGCATGGTCACCATGTTTTGTTGTTTCTGTCTTTACAATGTGTGTGTGTGTGTGTGTGTGTGTGTGTGTGTGTGTGTGATATGCAGATATGTACATATGTCCATCTGTGTGCACCCAGAGCCTAGAGGAAGGCAGCAGACATCTTCCTTTGTAACTCTCTGTTTTACTTCTTTGAGACAGAATTTCTAACTAAATCAGAAGCCGTCTGGTAGTCCAGATTGGCTGGCCAGTGAACTCCCAGGATCCGTCATCTCTTCCTCTCCAATTCAGGAGTTATAGGCATGTGTGGTATGTCTATCTTTTTACCTGGCTGGTAAAGATTGAAACTCAAGTCCTTATGCTAGTATAGCAAACACTCTTACCCACCCAGCTATCTCCCCAATCCTCTTAGGTCTTTTTATAAAGACACTGTGATTACCTGCGAATCATGTGTATTGTCTCTTTTCTCAACATCTTTTTTGTTTGTTTGTTTGTTTGTTTGTTTTGAGAGATGGTCTAGCTGTGTAGGCTGCACACTCATGGTCCTCCAGCCTCGACTTGATGATCAATCACACAAAGCTCCAAACCCTTACCTTAATCAGCGTTACCTTCCTTTTTATACATGTAACATAAGAGTAAAATTTTTTACAGTAAGGTAAGAGCACTTGTCATTCTAGCATAAGTACTGGGTTCCAATCTTTACCTTCCAGGGAAGAAGCTTGACACATCATACATGCCTATAACTCTTGGATTGGAGAGGAAGAGAGTTGTTTCGGTGAACCAGGTGTGGCTGTCTCTATTTCAGCTATCATAGCCTCCAACTTTCTAGTCAAAGGGTTTCAATTAGAGTGATCAGTTTAGCCCAAATTCAAAGGCATATGTCATAATAATAATGGCTATTATTAACTCATGAGCCTTATATATACTAGATAGTGAGCTAAGTATTTCCCTATAGGATATTTCAAATCCTACAGCTATTGTATCATAAAGGTAAAAATGAGAAGAGCATGCAGATTCTTGCACAGGTCACAGCAGGCTAACTTGCGATTTAAGCCTGTTGTGGTTTCCTTCAATGACAATTCTATTTAGTGATAATCTGTCTTGCATTTACGAGTTAATCACCTCTTGCGGTTTTATTTTTTGATTCAATTTATCTACATTTCACACACATGGGTTTATGAGTGAAATTGAACAGCATTGACTTATAATCTTTCTTACATAAAACATAATGGACATTGTCAACAGAGGTAAATAAACAAGACTCAATTATGCAGATTGTGAAACTGGACAAGAAAAAGGGCCAAAATAATGTAATATATAAGAAGATAGTGTCACAAAGGGGACAGGAGTGGTTAAGAGGCTTAAAAAGAGAAAGACCACATACAGTTTTATGTGCGGTGCTGGAAGAGCCCGTGAAGATGTGGTGATAACTAAGAAGGAGCTCATGGGGTAGGCTAAATTTTGAGATAAATGTTTATTTTAGATGTACTGAATATAAATCTATATATGTTTGAAAAAGTTGCTCTTGCTTTGTCTGTCTTAGCCACTTCAACAACTTGATTTATGTTTGGTATGATCTAAATTGGTTGTGATTAAAAATGTTAAACTGTATTTATTATAGGGAAAGGATATGTCTGGAGTTTCCTTATGCAGGCTGTGGGTCATTGCTTTAAGATGAACAGCATGTGGGAGGGGCCTTAGTAGAACCTAAGTCCAATTCTTGACCTTTGGCTTCTAAACAATAGTAATTTTGTTGAATTTAATAGTAAAGATAATTGATTACTATGTGACAGACACATTTCTAAGTAACGCATATATGTTTATTTAGTTACTACAGCCCTTTATGGCAAAAATATTTTTATTATTATAATATTTTTTCTCTGTATTAAAAAACTCCAGAGAGGTTGATGTATATAATATCAGATAGGCGATTGTAGGTATTTTCACTGAGAATTCAGTGTGGGCTTTCTGGTTCTTAAGACCAAGTATCTAATAACTGTGTGTTGATAATTCCAAGAGCAGACTATATAGACTATGATTAATTTGTATAAGAAATTAAGTACTTAAATGTTGATGCTTCTGATTTATACAAAGTTTTGAGGGAAAAAATAGGCTCAGATGAGTTGATGGGGAGAAAAAAAATCGAAAACTTCTTACTGGAGCTTTAGTGGGTTTCAGGAAAGTTTTTGCTTACTGACATTCTGTGGGGTTCTGCTTCTCAGAGTGGAAAGTGGAAGAGAGCCTAGTGTAGAATGTTATGATCTCAAGGAAAGGGAATTCTGATAACATCCATAGGTGCGGTATCTACACTAGGCCCTCAAGCAGAACTCACTGGTAGGTGAACCATGCCAAAGAAGTATCTGCCAACTGGTTCAAGGATAGCCTTTCCCAGCCCTGTGCATCCTAGTGGGGCATAGGCAAGTAATCTCACAGAGGGCACCTGGTTTGTAAACTGGTGGGCCCAAGACCACTATAGGATGTTGCTGCATGCCAGGGCAGGTACCAAGAGGCACAATGGTCAAGTGAACAGTATTAGCCAATGTGGACCAAAGGTAGCACATTTCATATTCTTGGTCTGACCCTGGAGACCGTAAGCATCTCAGAATTATCCTCCTGGGAAGTAGAAGGGAAGGGTGTGATGTAATAGGTTTCTGAGCCAAAAGAGACAGAGGCACATTCAGATGTGACGGAGATGCCTTGAATTAATGAATTGAGATTTCTACTAGAATAAACGTGAGAACTAAGTAATGATAATTTATGGAAGACCAAGGTAATTACACCTCAGCAACATCGACGTTTGTTCTTCTTTAGAGAAAAAGAAAACAAAAGCACAACAAGGAAACTGATAAAATTATGAGGCTTCATGAAGACCATGAACGTATTGTGTCATGATATCTTCCCTCAGGATTTTTTGAGTCTTTAATCTTGGGATCAAGAACATAGACCACGTAGGATACTTTTGTAGAGATCAATCTGTGAGGATAATTTACTTTAAGATCACCAAGAAACTGTAAGTGGCCATATGTGTGAAATTATGAAGATTTTCTGTAGGTCAAATGTAAAATCTACTGTTTTACTTTATTCTGTTTAAACGACAACAACATGGTTTCTGGTAAAAGCAAGGCGTATAGATTGCATTTCATTTCTTTTTTTATGATGTCATGGACAGGGCCCTTCACTTCACTGGGGTGAGTCCTCAAGTCCCACTCCCACCATTAAAAATAACAGAGTCAGATGACGAAGGAAAGCTCACAGGTCCATCAGCCTTCAAGTCACACAAAGGGAGACAGGCAGGTGTTGGAGTTGTTGATACCAGTTAGAACATGTGACTGTCAGTGGGCTGCATTGTCTGAAGTTTATTATTTTGACAGTTTAATGTGAGACTTTTAGAGGGAGGGATGGGTAGGACAATGTAGATTATGTAGATTCTGCTTCTTGTTGGTTGTAATCAAGTCTGTCAGTCACCTGCTTGAACTGCTGAAGCCCTGAAGGAGCGTGACTGTAGACACCTCCTGCTAAGTGGAAAAGCATCTCTACTTCCTTGTAACAAATTAGGGAAAACATGTTAACACACAAGGGGATGCGGCCAAGTCCTGAGAATCTGAACACCGGATGAGATCTTTTTGGTAAAAACTTTTCTTGGTTCAGTAGTTAGGACTAGTTGCCCCTTTGTTTACTCTGAGGTGCCTGAGCCAGGTATATGCTTGTGCTGAGATGTAGGGAAAGCTCCTTGTGAAGTGTGTAGAACATAAACATGTAAGCATTTTAGTCTTCTAGACCCTAGCATTTTAAAATAGGATGTCCCACTGTTAGGATGGTGACTGGAAATTCTAAAACAGACCAAATCCAGCCTAAAATGCAGTTAGATCTGTCTTTCTGCATGTTTGCAGCACATTCATGAGTCCTGAAATGATTTATTTGGCTGCATTTTTCTTAGTACATTCTCAGCAAGATGGCACCACTTGGTATAAATGATGAATACACGGTGTGTCTCTAATGATTGCATGCTGTAGAAGTTAGCAGAAACTGTAAATGTTGCTGATATTCTCATATTCAATGCAACAATTACTGTTACTATTCTAATTATATAAAAAAAAAAAACACCAGATAACAACTACAAAGACAGTAAGCACCAAAGTTCTGAACATTTCCACAAAGCTTTTCATGCAACACGTCTCTGAGCGGTAGGTAATCCAACCTTCCTCATTTTAAAGAGGAGGCGAGCAAGACACAGGAGGGGAGACTTGACTGCTTCCTCCGGACTACACAGTCAGTGAGTGGTCTGAGCAGCTGATGGAGCTTTGCTGGTGCACTCAGTCACCGGGTGAATTCCATCAACTTCCTTAGTCTCTAGTTTTGGTTTCCCCTTTCCGAAGTCACCTCCCGGCTTCCCTTTGCTTTCCTTCCTTCCTTCCTCTTTCCCCATGTGACTATCACCTCTTTTCTTCTTCTTTTTTTTGGGGGGAGGATATCTTCTTTCTCCCCTTCTCCTGTGTTCTTCATACTAGCTCTTCTCTTTATAGTTGCATTCCCCCAAAGTCTTTTCAATGCAGAATGAATGACTAAAGCAATGGAGAATTTGTACCCCAGGTTTTGATTAGATTTAAAGGCATTTGTAAGAGAGTTTCCTCAGGTGTCCACTGTTCTCATCTCAAGTGTCTCAGGTCTTCCTTGCTTTGTTTCCCCAGGGGATTTAGAGGCAGGTGCTGAGGGAGAGGAACAATTAATGAAGAGCAGAGAAGTGATTCACTAACCATCACGAGGTTCAAAATGTGAACAAGAAAGAGACTAGACGTGACTCACTGAAAACCTGCCCAGGGGAAAAATCTACCAGGAAAGAAGGAAAGAGTTGAAAGCTGGGTAAGTTTTAAAACAAGGCCTCCAGTAGACAGTTTACCTCAGAGCCTTGATCTAGGCATGAAAGAGTCTCCTGCTGCTTTCAAATAACTCTCTGTTCAAACCAGAGGTTTGTAAAGAATTCCTTCTTTGATTTAAAAAACACTTTTAATGAAGCATAAAGTGCCAATTTTTATTGTTTTATTTTTATTACAACCTTATCAAACAGACACACATCTGAATTTTTCAGGTGATAAACCTGATTATCCTAATTGATTATCCTAATAAGGACATGACAGTCCTCACTCTCCAGAGTCCACCAGCCCAACCACTTTGCACCAGGGTCCCCCATTATCCAGTGATACTAATGTCTTCCTGATGGATTTTATAAGAGTTGCACTATGTACTCCTTCCTTCTCACTGGGAACCCCAGTGAAAGCACATGGAGCCACTGACTAGAGAAGAAATGATAGTGACATTTGAATGCAAACAAAGAGCTGGATTCTAAAAATAACAATTCATAATAACATTTCTCCAACATCTGCTCTCTGCCAGAATGCTGACTCAGTCAAGAGCTATATATTTGTAATGGATATATAATCTGTCTTATGAAATCTTGTAGATGTCTATGTAGTCGGAAGCATACACAATGCTGTCAAGCAGCATCAAACTCGTCCGTGGTAGAGCAAGGATCTGAACTCAGATCCAAGGAGTTCTTCTAAAGGCACCACACTGGAGAAATTAAAGCATTTTCCCAGTGATCATTTGAGATAGAGATGTCCCTGCGTCAAGGCTCTAAAGTGGTCATTTTCAAGTCTCCAAATCATTACCTGCCAGTAACAGTTATAGTCTTGAACTGTATCTCCTTCAACAGTATTACTGAGAATCACAAGGTTAAACCTAGATAAGGAGGTATGATGGAAGAGTGTCTAAATTTCACCAGAGTGCCTAAAATCTCTAATATTTAGGCACCCTGAATCACTGTTGTTCCTACTACTGCTCAGAACCATGTAGTGTAAATGCTTAAATGACTGAGCAGAGCTGTGATTTGAGAGTCAAGAGGATTGCTCTGCTGCATTGTGGGAAATAAAACTTAGAACAGCATAACAAAATTTGGAGGGATTTTTTTTTTAATCTTTTGAGATTACAGGTGTGAGGACATCCTAGATTTGGGAGAACAGGAGCTGCTGGTAGATGCAGCTATTGTATCATGCTGATTCCTATTCAAGTCACATCTTCATGTATTTATCTGGTGCCAAGATGAAAGTACCTTATATTCCCAAAGGCCTAGAGGGTGGCAAGCCAAAGGTAGTATATTAAACAAAACTGGATGTGGAAACACAGTGATCTGCAAAGATTCTGAATTGAATTTTGTAGTCTGGGCTTGAAGGAGCAACAACCTGGGCAGGGTTAGCAGATTCTCTGCATCTTGGCAGGAGCTTAGGTCTTATAAAATGATTAACTCTGATGGCTTCACAGGATCATAGTTGCAGGTATTCAAATTAGCCCCAAGTGTCAGCAGTATAGATTCACCTATTCAATAGAGATTGGTTCTCTCTTACAGTATAGCTTCCATTGTGCTGGGTTCTGGGTATACAATGAGAGGAATATTAAAACATAGCTCTACTCTCATGGCATTTACTATCTGATAGAGAAGATGGCAATTAAGGAGATATATACACACACAAATGGATGAAATACATTCTGGTCACAGTCAACATCCCACTGTTTTGATTTACTTTTTTTTTGGATTTTTTTTTATTGGATATTTTATTTACATTTCAGACGCCATCCCCTTTCCCCATTTCCCTCTCTAAAAAAACCCTATCCCGTGCTCCCTTTTCCTTTTTGCTTTTATACAATTTTTTAAAATGTTAATCAAAGGCTTTATAAGTATGGTAATGCTCAGTCAGAAGTGTAACCCAATACCCAACCTAGCTATGTAAACTATCTTTGACTGGTGGAGACATGTGAACTTCTGCCTCCATGTCCCCCCTCTCTTTCTCTCTCTCATCACCTTGCTTCTCCTCTCCTTCATCTTCTCCTCTCCTTACTCCATCTTTTCCTCTTGGTGCTCCTTCCCCCTTAGCTCCTCTTACATATCACCCTTTCTGTTAAAACAAAACTTTTCTCTCAGAATACAATTAGAGCATAATTATTCCTATTTGTACCAGTTAGGTACAAGATAGTCTTAATACCCAGTCCATCATTTTGTTGACTAACCAGAACCTCTGTCGTCTCTCTTGACTAAAACACTTAGTTTTGAACTTGGCTTTTTTCTTGACTTTAGAGTGAATGTCTGTCCTTCTACTATAAAAAGTATGTCTAGGAGGGGGACACTGGGCCTTACTAGGACTGACCAATTCAGCCACCATTCAGCCTCAGTGTTTTGTGTAGTTTCACCCCAACACCCATTCAATCTATCTGCTGATAGAATGCATGGAAAAGCCAGTTTTGCAGAAGCGGATGTCACTGGTAAATAGGGTTGGTTCTAGGCCTGCTAGCCAGCCTCCAACATGGATCCACTGCAGCTGCAGCCAGCTGTTTGCCCTGCTGAGAAACGGAGAGCACAGAAGCTCAGTGACAATGACAGGATGTCCAAGATGAATAGTTTATTTTCTGGATTAGATCTCCTCGAAAGATCTCCATGGTCTGTGCTGCTCCCTAGAAAGGCCACATCTGTGGTCCCTCCTGCTACCCTGGGCCGTGTTGAAGCCCCGGGTTCATGTGGATGGCTGTGGTCTGGGCTGCTGCTGGAAGCCATGCTGATATTTGAGACCTGTGCTATAGTCTGTTCTACTGCAGGAAGCCACATTAGTGCCTGTGATTTGGGTTGCTGCCAGAGGTCATGTTGATGTCCACGGTCTGTGCTGTTGCAGAGGGCCACGTTCAGACCTGTGGCACTGCTGAAGTCATATTGATGTTTGTGGTTCATGTTACCACTGAAGGCCATTTGGAGGTCCATGGTCTATATTGCATCTGAGGCCATGTTGATGTACATGACCACTGAAGGTCATGCTGATGTTCGTGCACTGTGGAGACACCCAGGGCAGTGTTGATGTGAACGGCCTGTGTTGTCTACTACCACTAAAGACTATGATGCTGCCTGTGGTCCACGCTGCAGGGCTGTGTTGACATCCATAGTCTGTACTGCCACTGGAGACCCATGCTGAAGTCTGTGCCATGTGCTGATTCTGAAGGCCATCTGAATGTTATGTGAAGAGAAACCATATGGAAGTTCATGATCTATGCCCTGCTGACTGTAAAGAGTGAGGACACTTCTGCAGGGGTATCAACTGTAGACTCATGGTTGAGAAAGAGAGTCATAGAAGGCTTCTGTGACAACCCCTACTCCTACCCTCCCCACCCAAAAGTAACAGCCTACACAGGAAGCCTTCGAAGAGGACTCTTAAAAACTGTGATAAGGATGCTGAAGTGTAGGTCTACACTTCTGACAGTGGTGTGGGTGAAATGGACTCAATTTTCTCTAAGGGTCTGGATGCTGGGAGTTTTACTGTGCTCTAGTGAGTATATGAGCAACACAAATCAGATGTGTGGGTTCTTTCTTTCTTTTTTTTCTTTCTTTTTTCTTCTTCCTCTTCTTCCTTTTCTTCTTTTTGCTTCTGCTGTTTCTGCTTCTTCTTTCTTCCTTTCTTCTCTCTCTCTTTCTTTCTTCCTTCCTTTCCTTCTACCTTTCTTTCTTTTCTTTCTTTCGTTCTTTCTTTCTTCCCTTCTCCATCTATCCATCCATCCATCCATCCATCCATGCATCCATCTATCTATCCATCCATCCATCCATCCATCCATCCATTCTTTTTAATTTTTTCTGGTTATGAGAGGTCACAAAGGATAGAGGGCAGACCTGAGAGGACTGGGAAGTGAGTGTTATCAGGGTGAATTATATGGAGTTTGCAAATAATCAATAAAAATATTATGTTGGAAAAAAGTATTTCTACCCAACTAAAATTTATTAAATTATCTTTAATGTTATTATAGAAGCTTAAAATATTTTGGAGGATTTATTGTTTCCAAAATAATTTAATTTAACCATCTTCAGTTAAATCTCATTAAAATTTTTACTCTTAAATGTTAGACTTAATACACCAATTTTTCCCAAGAATAAATTTAAAGCTAGTTTTAGGTTCACTGTAAAATCAAGTTGAAACAACAGAGATTTTTTTCATGCCCCCTCCCCCACTGTGTTCAGACACCATGAGGCTAGACATTGTCATTGTTTCTCATTGGAGTAGTGTGTGTGTGTGTGTGTGTGTGTGTGTGTGTGTGTGTGTGTGTGTATGTGCCACAGGGCAACCTCTGTTGTTGTTCCTCAGCTCCTTCATTTTGTTTTGTAATGCAGTTTCTTACTGGTTTGGAACAAACCAAGAATTCATCAAGCTTGTAGACATCAAGGCTCAAGTTCCTTTTATCTCCCCACTTTCTTCCTAGAAGAAACTGGGGGCACGAGTGAATTGCCACAGTGACTGGCTTTGCTTGCTGGTTCTGAGGATTGAACTTAGGTCTTTGTGTTTCAAGGCAAGCTCTTCACCCTCTGAGCTATTGCTCCAGCCCCCAAGAGTAGTGATGAATCTACACTGAAGCACTGGGCACTACATTAGACTTCTCTCTTGGTTTTATACATTGCATGGCTTGGACACGTGTATGATAACATGGACCTGCGATTAAGGAGCATGAAGAACTCTTTCCTGCTCCTTATCCTATGTTCCATCTGGTCAGGTCTCCATCCCTTCTAATTCTAGACACCATTGTGTTTGTTTGTTTGCTTGCTTTTCTTTACCTGTAGTTTTACCTTTTCCATCATGTCACATGGTTGGAATTGTGTAGTAAGTGGTCTTTGTTAATCAGCTACTTTTATTGAGGATTATTTATGTAGGTGTCCTCCTGGTCATTTCACAGATCAATAAGCCATTTCTTTTAGGATATAGAATAGTATTTTGTCATCTGGCGATACCACAATTGACCCATTTCTCTACTGAAAGGTATCTTGATTGCTTCTAACTTTTAGTAATTATGAGCACACCTGTTATAAACACCTGTGTGCAAGCTTTGTGTGAGCGTAAGTTTTCAACATATTAGGAAAAATACCAAAAGCCACAATCACTTCATTGCATAACAAACTGTCTTCCAAAGCAGCTGTAGCATCTTGCATTTCCTCCAGCAGTGGAGTACAGGTCCCACTCACACAAACTACACACTGAGAGTAATTAAGTTTTAGAAGAGCAATGGTAAAAGAAGTTTTCTATTGTTTTTCTCATTTTACTCATATTTGATGGATAAATTTGCTTTTTAATATAAAAACCATAAGCAAAGGATTTATTGTAAATATTTTAGGTTTTAGTCAAGAATCAATAAAATAATTAGTTTCATCTCTCAGGGCTCATAGGGGCCTGTTTCCTCCAGAAGAATTCTCCATGATTTAAGAGAGAGGAAGCCTTGGAACGTTAGATGAGTTCAGGACTAATAAGCTTTTAAGGAAACTATGGAAGCTTAAAACAGATCTCTATTATTTTGACAAAGTAATCTACGTATGAGTTTTATGGATAAAATTACTGGAGATGAGGTGAACGTGTCAAAATGCCTGCTAAAAGGGAACAGACACCTATCTGGAAAAAAAATGTCTTGCTGTCATATTAACACTACAGCCAATGAATATTCTTGCTAAGTAATATGTGAGGAAACATGTTACCCAGAGGAAGTGGCTAATGCTGTAAGCTTGATTGCAAATCATGGCTCCACTAAACACAATGACATTTGGATAGCTCTGGAAGGTTAAGAAGATGAGGATTTGGAAGGCAGAGCAGAGCATTCTGGGCATGGCAACACTGGCACAGAAATGAGAGAGCAAAGGCAGCCATGGAGCACCAAAAACGTGGCAGTTTTCATAAAATGAAACTACATTATGAAGAACAGTAGAATGCAAGATAGGAAGGGAGGCAGGGGCTATAGTCAAGAGAGTTCTGAATACAGACACTAAAATATAAAATATAAGTTCTAGACAAACATAGTCACTGAAGATTTGGGGCAAGCAGATGGAATGGATGTGTGTGAAAGCACTATTTAACACTTTTAGAACAATGTCAAGGATGGCTGAAAGAATCGAGAACTCGAACAGCCCATCCCTAATTTTGACAGTCACGCCTGAACTAAAGCCCTGAGGAGTGCATCTAACTCAGAGAAACAAACACAGTTCATTTCTGGACATTCACAGCATCAGAGATTCAATAATCTCTATGGTGTTTACATATAACAACTTAGAGGGGAGTGAGAGGAAGCAAATACTGGATCAAAACTTAAAACTGTGAGAGTCAAAACCACAGTGACTTTCTCACCAACACTCCTGATCAATTAACATAAGCGAAAAGATTGGAGATGGTAGCATTATTCTTGAACACATAAGAAAACTTTATAAGGAAAATATATCTGAAATTTAAAAGTCAGCAGAGGCAATTAGGCCAGGTCATGGAGTGTCTGGAGAAAGTCAAAGAACTAGAGAACAACATAGAGAAGAAAAAGCTTCAGATTAAAACAGGCAGCAAAGCACAGAAAATAGAGACGTACTAAAAGCACAGAGAAGACACTGAGGAAAGGCTAGGGAAGGTGTTATCAGAGACCAATGAAGAATAAAAGAGAAAAAATTGGGCAAGATGGGCAGAAGTTATGGGAGAGGACCAGAGAGCCGCTCCAGACTGATGGAGAATGAAGGTCCACCCAAGATTTGACATGGACGGACAGTATCATACTCTAGGGAGAAGTAAGATTATCTCTAAACATGAGTATAAACAGAATTTATTTGCTTCCACACTGAAGAAAAGTCTAAAATGCATTCTTCTGGCTGGAGGCATATGGTATAAGATATAATTTTAGAGCAGAAAGAAAAATTTATGTGTATGTGTGTGTGTGTGTGTGTCTATATGTGTCTGTGTCTCTATATGTGTGTGTGTCTCTGTGTGTATGTGTCTGTATATCTATTTGTGTCTGTGTGTGTGTGTGTGTGTGTGTGTCTTTGTGTGTTTGTGTGTGTGTCTATGTATCTGTGTGTGTCTCCATATGTGTCTGTATATCTATATGTGTTTGTATCTGTGTGTCCATCTGTCTGTCTCTATGTATAAATATTGAGTATAAACTAAGATCTTCTCATGTTGATTCCCTCCATTATTTTCTGTCATTCTATTTTCTTCCTCAGAACCTTCTACAAAGCCATGGGAACCTGCTTTTGAGTCTGGTAAGTGTGGAGACATTACCATGGACATCTTCAATCAGTAGACCCTGAGGGTAGGTAAGTCCTCCATCCCCCAACGTCGTTTAGGATGTGGTGATCTGTTCTCCACTGCTATGAGATTCTGGAGCAGTCAAGCTCCTATCATATACGATAACTGTCTAAATTGGGCTACCTTATGTTGGCTTTCTATCTTACATTCATCCCTGCTTCCAGAGGTCACCTTCAATATTAACCACCTGAACTGAAGAAGGCCTTATCTTATACTATCCTTCCAAGTTAAGGCAGTTAGTTACCTTCTGTATGAGTTTGAGAATGCATGACTAAATCAATGTAAGTAATGGGGGCTAACTGCTGTGTCCTCAGGCCTGTATTGGAGATGCTTCTGGAAATGAAGGAACAAAGAATGTGAAAAATCTCTCCTTGTTCAACCTAGGTAGTACACAGGTCGCAATCAAGTCCTCAGAGACATCCTGGAGTACCATGCGGTAAGGCACAGTAGGTAGGATGGGGGAGAAGATGACAGAGAAAGATCTGGAGCACAGGTTGCTCCCTGAGGCAGAGCAGAGTTGGTTGCTGATACAAAGAACAGCAGGAAGCCAGGATGAAAGAGACACAGTTCCAACCTGTAAAAAAGTGAAGACTGAATTATTCAGCGTTTAATAACAGAAAATAAACAAAGCTCCTGAAATGGTAAAGAGAGGGCAATGTTTGCCTTCTCTGATTTGATCATTATGCCCCGCACTCATTCACATGCTGAATCATGTTCCTGTACGTCATACATTTGTACAATTAGAAAACAGTAAGACTTGGTGCAGGACATCCAAATCCAAGAGTTCTTCCATCACTATTTTATAACAAAGATCAAGCCCCGTTAATAAATAGCTGTTTTCCAGGAGTGGTGCTGCCTGCTTGTAATCCTTACACTCAGAGGGCCGAGGACAACCACTCATGCCAGGCCAGGCTGGGCTACATAGTGAGACCCTGCCTCAGACAATCCCCAAATAAACAAACAATAAATATTTGTTGAGCAATGTATGTGCTGGAGTTTAAGTCTTGACTGTTTTGTTTTCTTGGATCATGTGATTTAATCATCTGTACCCATTTGTATAGTTCTAAATAAGGATTATAAGAATACTGGTCTCACGGGACTACCATGCAGGATTAATAAAGGATTCTAAGTGAAATAAACATCTTACATTGTGGGGCAACTGCGAACATTAATTACGGCTCTGGAATATCCAGAGGCCATCTCCTAAAGTCCTCACCAGCAAAGTCTTCTGCAAGGGCTCAAGGAACACATGGGATATTTAAAGTGATCCTGAAGTATCCATCTTCTGCTTTCTCCCACCACAGACTATATAACTGAGGTCTAAGCACCCAAACAACCAGGCAGGTTGTTATTTTAACATCTTTTATGGATTACATCAGTTTTCATGTCTCTTTGTGTGTGTGTGTGTGTGTGTGTGTGTGTACATGAGTACACATGAGTATGTGCACATGCAAGTGTGTGTCAGGTGTCTTCTTTTCAAACTCTCCAGCTTACTTTTGGAGGCATGGATCCTCACTATACCTAAGGCTAACTGATTCAGCCAGGCTGGCAGGCCAGCAAGGCCCAGTGACCCTCTGGTCTCCAGCATTGGAATTACAGATGCACTCCACTGCATCTGCCTTTGACATGGCTGCCTAGGATTGAACTCAGGCCTTTATGACTGCTTGTGTGGTGGGTCTTCTCCTAACCAGGCATCTCCCCAGTCATCCACATCAGTTTTTCTACAGCAGCTGAGTCACCTAAACAGTGCTGAGATTCCATGGCTAATGACATTGTAAATGTCAGTGTGTGTAAGACCAAAAAAAAAAAACAAAAAAAAAAAAAAAAAACAAAAAAACAAAACAGTGGTCCTTTCAGGAGTTAGCAGTTAACTGTATTTGGAGCCGTAGAGAACTGTGGGGAGTCTGTGATCAGCTGATGTTAGGTACTGTGGCTATATCACTATGCACACTTTTTTCTTTTTTTCCCCCTCTGGGCACACACGAGAATACTAAATTGAATAGTGGCAACAGCATCCATGTGAGCCATTGTCCTGGGCACTACTCAGCAAGCAAATGAGTCTTTCATGGACCTAACGTGACAATAAACGGCACGTCCGAAACAGGCTGTGTGTGTGTGCCTTAGCAAAACAAAATTAAGAGTCATTCTAGGGAAGGACACTGCCACAGCTTTGGCATAATTAGGAATCATCATAATCAAATACAGGAAATTGGCACATCTGCTTTTCAGGCTGTTGATCCAACTGTGAGGCTGCCTGTGCGCACTGGCAGGAACAGCTCTGATGCAGCTCGGTGTGCTCTGCAAAGCTGTCTTTGCATAAATATTTACATAATTTTCTCCAAACACCACTCTAAGCAGTTGTTTTTTATCACATTTTCCTCCCCTGGGTTGTTCTTTCTTCCCATCGCTGCTCCTGGTGAAGGAGTGATCGCTTGTGATTCTCAGGATTCCTCCCCTGTAAAGAGAACTCCAGAGGAAAAACCTTCAATCTGAGTGTTGGAAAATAGCAAGGAGAGGAGCAGAACTTTCTCAGGAGGCTGTTAGTATGGTTTCTAAAAATGCAGCAATTGATTACAACCACCCCAGCTAAGGAGAAGGCAAGGCAGAGAGACCGAGAAGAGGGAGACGGCGTGGACCCTGGGGTCTGATAAGGTGGAGCTCTGAAGAAATAGTTCCCACTCCAACCACTGCCCTCATGGTATGGAGGTCCCTTCTCTCTTTAAGTCAGATATTATGCTTGTTTTCTGTTCATTTAATGGTTCAATCACAGGATCCTGAATCACAGGAGATACAGAATTTGATTGAAGTTTCTGGTTTCTTTAACAACTCAGTTGTATCCTGTGATATTTTTCTGGAAGGTGTCTTGTGAAAGGGCATGTGATGTTTAGCTAAAAACAGATACTTGGGATGGCATGTGATGTTTAGAAAGAATATAAGTGGAACCCCACAAACAGTGAGAGGATGCTCTTGCACTGGGGAATGCTTTGCTGATCTTCCCTGGTCTTTTCTGGTTTTTGCTGGTCTTCCCTGGTCTTTGCTGGTCTTTGTTGGTCTTCCCTGGTCTTTGCTGGTCTTCCCTGGTTTTCTTTGGTCTTCACTTCAAGAGAAATGAGCCAAAGAACTTCTAATGGCATTCTAGCTGATTCTGGCCACTTCAATTCATGCTGCTTATACTGATTTCATGTTTGGTGTTTGCTATTGAACTGGATTGCTGCTATTCTGATAATGAAGAGAAGAATCACTTCAAGGAACTACTAAAGAGGTCCAGACTTCAATTTCCTATTAACCTTCTTTCTCCCCTACCTATTCTCAGTGGGCTAGGAAGGAGGTTGAAGCATTTAAGAATCCTAAATAAAACAGATTTTGAAAACTCTAAGCCTACACTTGATAGTATTTTAAATGTTTATAAGGGAGATTGTCAGTGTGGAAAGTGTGGATTTTCTACTGATTAACTGTTACTGGTGTCATCTTTTGTAACAAACTTTTGGGATTTTTGTTTTTAAGGATAACAGTGGATACATTGTTATAGGCAAATAATCTGTAGGTTGGCACAGGGAAAGACATGCTCACTTATCCTTTGAGATGCTTTGGAAGGAGGTTTTCAATATAAGAAGAGAAAGGAATCTATGTAGCTGTTGAAGACAATGGAAACTTGATTTCCCCAGGACCTGACCACATCCCTCCTCCAGACTTCACTAATCTACAAACTAGGAAGTGTTGGTCGATGTTAGTTGTATGTGGTCAGCTATATGTATATAGAAAGCTGGATTCAGTGGCTGTCGTATAAAGTGTTGCTTGTAGTGAGTTTTATATAGCTTGACTTCAAAGTACACAGTTTTCTGTTAGGGTAGGCACGGCAAGTCAGAAGACTCCAGATGAATCAGAAGGCCAGCTTTCCCTCCTCTTTCCACCCTGGCACCCCACAGAGCATCCGAATTTGCTCTCATGTTGTTTCCTGTGGGCCCCAAGTGGCTGCTTGTCACTCTAAAAAATTTAACATGCAAAATAAAGGCTGAGAACCAGGCAGTTTATTGGCTCCTCTGTTGAGGACTCAGTTCTACACCTCAAATCTCTCTTTCTTTAGCAGCTTTCTTACCCCTATTTCTAAACTTCAATTTTTAGAGCTAGCTAATGATGGCTATCTGGAAATAACGGGGTTTTATTTATTTATTATTAATTTATTTTATTATTTCAGTTTTTATTTACTTGGTTTATGGGAGATTTGGGAAAGTTAATAACTCAAAATGATGAGATGAATCATTCTTTTTTTTTTTTTTTTTTTTTTTGGTTTTTTGATACAGGGTTTCTCTGTGTAGTCCTGGCTGTCCTGGAACTCACTCTGTAGACCAGGTTGGCCTTGAACTCAGAAATCCGCCTGCCTCTGCCTCCCAAGTGCTGGGATTAAAGGCCTGCGTCACCACCACCCAGCGAGATGCATCATTCCTTTGGGAACAAAGTTATGTGCTCTTGTGTTGTATTTATGGTCATCCCATTCTGAAGACTCACTCTGTCTTCTGTCACTTGGGATTTTGTATGGACTGAATATTTTTTGTGTGTAATGAACATATGCATCCGAATTACATTTTAAAAGAATGCATAGGTTTTGTGTGTGTGTGTGTGTGTGTGTGTGTGTGTGTGTGTGTGTGTGTGT
>JANHMN010000006.1:101362430-101376371 GCA_030674055.1 Rhabdomys pumilio | reverse complement strand
TGTGTGTGTGTGTGTGTGTGTGTGTGTGTGTGTGTGTGTGTGTGTGTTTCCTGGTCTTCTGCCCATGTTTCTCTAAGGTAAGTAGTTATCTTTCTAGGAAAATATACCCAGTGTTTGAGAGCTTAAAGCCATTTATATCCTTGTAGGTCTGATAACGAAGTTTCTCTCATGTTTCTTGTCTTTGTGTATGTGTGTTTCTGTGTTTGTGTGCATGCATTTGCTTGCATTTAGCTAGGACAGTTTATTTGACCCCACATGTATTATCATTTGCCTATCCACCAATTACTGACATCTATAGCTTTATTTAAGGATCTTCTTGGGATAACATATACCTTTGAGAAATCATGTTGTTTGGAAAGTCTTTTCCTTAGAGGTAAGCTGTATGTCTAGAGCCCAGACTCTCATCAGGAATGTGAAGAAATTGAACTACAGCAAAGTTTAGTTAACATTTATTGAACAATTATTATGTGCCAGGAACGGCTGAGGGCACTGGTAAGGAAAAGAAACAGATTCTCAGTTTCAAAATATGGTTTTGGAAGAAGAGTGAATTCATAAGTGACTACATTAAGTTACAGAAAGTCTCTACTAGAAAATGCATAGAGCACAACGCCATAATAGCTTATACGGGGCTGCACAGGGAGTGTTTGTCTTCCTCCAAAGGAAGATTTCATATAGTACATTATGCTAAGAATGAGTGCAGATAAGTAGCTGTAAAGAAATATCTTCCCTCCTCCTTCAGCCATATAAAAGCTAAGCACCTCTATCCTATAGTCCTCCCCACTTCTGCAGCTCAGCAGAACTGTGACATACCTGAGGACTGGGAAAAACATGCAAGAGTCACAATGTACACAATGAACTGCCTTCATTCAGATTCAGCAGCTGCACACAGCCTTGCTTGACATGTTTCTGGAGCATTCACACTGCATAGAGAGCAACTTGAAACCCCAGTATCATCTGTACCCTGGGTCGGGCTTCCTGATTGAAGGAGACATTGAAGGAGGCGATCAAGGCTGAAGTGATGTGATTAGTCAGAACTACTCTCCTGGAACTCCTACATACCGTGTGGCCTGTTGCTGAAATTCTGTTCATTAAGGGACTTGAGAAGATCCAACCGTACTTGTCAAGGGCAGCAGTACTGCAGAGAGGAGCTGAGTAGAGGAGCCATTCTTAAGATCATCGTGGATGACAAGGGTTTTTGCAAGGTGGTGGGAGAGGGAAGGACTTACCTGGCAGAGGGCTTAATTCACTTCAGGTGAATGAGCAAGGTCATGACTTCCTGGTGATGGGGAGAAAAGTAATGATTCGCTGGCCAACAAAATGGATATAGACCTTCCAGGGGCTTATGTGGATCAGGCCAGAAATGGTTGTCTAGGATTCGAAGTTAGGGGTTAACAAGCTACAGACATGGTGTATCCATGTTACGTCTGTAAGGAAGCTGCTGTTCTTAGAGTGAAGAAGGGTCCTAGGAGACAGATGGGAGAATGTCAGTACTGTGAGCAGAATCTCGAATACAAAGGTCATAGGTTTGCCGAGATCGTGGAGAGCAGTCACAGGATCACAGCATCTGCTCCACACAGATGCTGCTGAACGTGATCAAGAAACCCCGTTCCACCTGGGTTGAAGGCTAGTGACACGATGTAGTTGTAGCTGAAGTTCCCTGAATCAAGTAGTAGAAACAGCCAAAGTGGGCTACCCTCTGGAGGCTGTTTGAGTGTAGGACCTGGTTCCCTATGAGACACAGGTTGCCAGATACCACTTGCAATTCATGAATAACTCTGCCAAATGATGCCTATTCCCAGTGACTCCACAGAAGCCAGGACTGTGGGCTCCTTGGAGGCCTTCTTCAAGCACTGCAGGGAAGCCCTTATCATCCTCATCAAGTTTGGCAGGAGTACTCCTCAGGTGTAACATACCACCTACATGGCTCAATCATTGATGTGACACCTAATCCTTTGGGCACAGACAGCTAGCCACATCTATTACTACTATGGTACCTTCTCTGTGCTGTGTAAGGTCCCTCTGTGCTGTGTAAGGTCCTACTCAAGGCCAGGGTAGAGGATTTGCATCTCAAATGAACTTGGCCATGAATATTGGCTAGTCCTGAGGTTTTCACAAGGAGAGAGGTTGTCATTGTGCTGGCCAGCTGGTGTCCAGACTGTCCTTTCATCAGCACCCAGAGGGTAGTACTGCGATGCCCCTGGGGACTTTCTTCTAGTCACCATCTCATCCTGCTTCTCCAATTCATCAATAGGCCAGAGAAATTTGAGGCTAGTGCTCACTCTATGCTGTGTGCTACTGGTGAGCTGGAGCATCAGAAAGGTTAATGCCTCCATGAAACACAGTGCACAGTACAGCTGTTTATTGTGGATCTACACAAACCAGGGATGAAGGAGCACAGAACCGGAGGCCCTCTGATTTAGTCACAGGAGGGTAACAGCAGTTCTTTTCTATCGAAGGTGTTGCTCAGAGGACTCACCTGGAGTCAGATGACAGGTAGTAAGAGTTGGGACTTAGAGAGTGGACCCGAAGTTCCCTTGTAGATGGCCTTTGACCCCGGCCCACACTTGCTTCCCCAGCTGCTTGACCTCTTCCCCTCCTCCCTGTGCAAGATGCTCTTCTGTTCATATACTCCAATCAGCATTCATTGCATGCTCTACCCTCCACTTGCAAGTCTCCTCCTACTGCAGCCATCTCCAGGCTTGTTGCCATAGAGACTACCTATATGTAAATAAACAACAGCTGAAGAAGAAAAAAAGGGAGGTGAAAAGGCACTCAAGAGAAAAGCTCATAATGGTATAAAAATCTCTTACTGGGCCATTTGAACTGCATGTATAAGCAACTGAGAGAATAGGATTATTTCTTTTTCAAAAATGTGGAACTTTTGGTTTGATAATCATGATCACCACCACCACCACCACCATCACCATCACCATCTCCTCTTCCTCCTCCTCCTTTTCTTCTTCTTTCTCCTCCTCTTCATTGTCCCCACCCCTCCGCAAAGGAATTCTGATAATGAAACTCCATAGCTGAACTAATAGAACCTCCAGGCTGGAAAGCAAAACCTGCATGTCTGTCTAACAAACAATTCTTCCACCGGGTTCTTACAAGTGCTTCCTGGTTGAGTCTGCACGAGAGGTAGCTTCTGCTTCCTAGCTTATGGGTGGCTCAGCTGCCTCTGGTCCTACTTTCACAAGAGTGTGTACAGAGATATATTTCTATTATGTTTTACACCTGCCCCCTCCTCCTGAGATAAAATCATAGAGAGGAAAAGGGGTAGACATAAGTGGAATAGGTTTGCGCATATCTACCTTTGTTCTGTTTCAGATTCTCTGGTTAGTGACTTCATCTTTGGGTTAATGATGAATATGTTTTAAATATATAAAAATGGATACACTCATATTTTGCTTACTTCAAAGTACACTGCAATACTGATTATATGTCTATATTCATATTTTATTTTAATAGAGAAATAACAGTCACCAAATTTCTCTTTTTCCTAGTAATACTTATTCTCTGGTATTCTCTTCTACACCACAAAACTTAATCAACATTTATGGCAATTTAGTTGGCTAATACAATAGTAGCTGGGTTCAGAACCCAGCATAATTTTTATTTAATCATGGACTTTGAATTTGCAAGTTATTTGACCTCAAGGATAACATAGTACCACTTTCCATTGTCGTCTTGCTTTATTTGTGAAGCAGAAATCAGACTGTCATGCGAATTTAAAGAGACAGAGTTCAGAAAGTGTTCACCTTATGCCAGTCATTTTTAATGTCATGCCTTTTAAAATGTTAAATTTCTCAGTAAAAACAATGGTCAGAACATTCCCCAGAGACACTACTTGCAGAAGTACCTGTCAAAGCAAATAAAAACATTTACTTTTAAAAATATTTGCAGAACAGTAGCAACCACTGTGGATTTGATGTTCCCACCGATACTTCTGGAAAACAGCTCTAGGCTCAGGTCCTGGCTGCCAGATGAATGATGTACAGAGTCAATTTTATATCAGGGGGCCCCTCATGACTCCTGGGAGTGTCCGCAATTCGAGGAAGGCACGATATGTGTCACTGCTGTGAATCTCTCTTCCTGCCAAGAATGATGTTATCTGGATTGCTTGGCACAGTCTGGCTATCCCACCCACTGGCTGCAGGACAACTATGAAATTGACAGAAGCAAGCAGCCTGGGCCAGGTGCAAAGCCCCCTGGGGCTTATGAGAGAAGGTACAGAAAGCACATAGGAAGGCAAACAACCAAGTAGTTTGCACAGGGATGAGATACAATTAAAGTTTCAACATCAGAGTTCAGTCAGCAAAGCTTAGATGAGATATTAAGGAAACTTCTTTGGGATTTTCAACTCCTACCACCTTCTGTATTCACCCCCTGTCTTTCCCCTCTCATAGACAGGCATCTGATATGAAAGTGGATGATGCTGAAGACCAGCTTAAGCCTGTATCTCTCCACTCCTCACAGTACAAGCCCTCTAGCTGCAGAGCCATATATGGGGAAAGAGAATAGGAACCTGAAGTTTGTCTGAAATTGTTTTCATCACACAGAAACTCAAAACTCTGCCAGAAATGTAGCCCTCTGGGTTAAATGTATAATAGTAAAACTTGAGGATCTTTATTGTTTGGTGAGGTTCAAATGTGAAGCATATACACACATAGTCTTTCCCCTTGACTTGAATTTACAGATTCTATAGATGAATGTGTCTCCCTACACTTCGTATACTGAAATCATCATCTCCAAGGGGGTCTCTTGGGGGCTATTTATGCTATAAGGAGGAGTTATGTGAGTGGACTTTTGTCTTTAGGGAAAAGACTCCACAAAGCTCTTACCTCTGCTGTCACACAAAAAGGTAGAAATAGGAAATGAGACCTGATCAGATATCAAATCTACTAGTGCCTCATTTTGCATTTCCCAGTCTCCAGAATGTTAACAAATTTCTGTTATTTATAGGCTACTTGGTCTATAGCATTTAGTGTTGTAAGCATCCCAAATGGGCTAAGGAAGCAGTTCTTTATCTAAAGTCGAAGCTAAGTAGAACATCTGTAAAAGGACTCATGTTTTGTGATGCTGATAAACAAAGGAGTACAAGGAAATTTCTTGTAAGGCTTTTCTGCCAATCATTATTCTGCCGATATTAAAAGCCACAACCTCAAGTTACTCATGCTGAACTGAACTAAACTTCTGAGGGGCAGATTGTTGTGCTCATTCATCCAGCAAACATGCCGGCCATGAAGATTTATTACCAAGAAACGTGTATGGTCTAAGAAGAGGTTTTCTATGTCAGACGCAAGTTAAGATTCTGTGTGGAAGAATGCTGATGAGCTAGGAGTGCTCGTAAGTGATTCTTGCATGAGGTTATTTAATTACAGATTCAAGTGGAATTGGATAATCTGTAATTTCCTCTCCCAACCAGTAGACTCTCTCTCTAAACAGCGTTAGGCTGCCAGCAAGTGTAGAATGCTGTGGGTAAGTGGGTTTTTATCGGTTGGTCTGGCTTGTTAATTCACAGGAGAAGACCTCACCTCCCAGTTACTGATTATAACATCCCAGTACATTTTGGGACCCACTGGTAATTTTGGAAGCTGTCAAGCAGATGGATAAATGATTATGGACTTAACAGGTCTGGGGAGCTATAACACAAGCTACCAATAAGCAAATTAAAACTGAACCGAGCTTTGGAGCTTCTCAGAAACAGAAAAATCAGCCCTTGCAGAAGGTGAAAAGGAGGGATAGGAGCAGATTGCCGGGGCTTCTGAAGGTGAGGAGGGAGGGAAGCAGAAGGGCGGGGCTTCTGAAGGGGAGGAGGGAGGGAGTAGAAGGGCGGGGTTTCTGAAGGGGAGGAGGGAGGGAAGCAGAAGGCGGGGCTTCTGAAGGGGAGGAGGAGAGAAGGAAGCAGAAGGACAGAGAAGGAAAGTGCAAGGAAACTATTTTCCTCTTCTCTATCCTCCTTCTTCCAAGACCGAACTTACCTGCTTGAACTAAAGAGACTGCTACTCCTGGGGAAACCTGGACCTATAGCCTCAGTTTCTTTTGATTATACTATAAAGTGATATATTTAAGTAGTTAGCATATGTTAGAATTAAAGTCTTAAGAGTCCTCCAAAGGCCTGTAAACTGTAGATTTGGTGTTGGGGGAGATGGTTAAACTTTTATGAAATATGGCTTTCCCAGAAGTTTTCAGGTAATTATACTGCATCCCTGAAGGAACAATAGAATCCAGCCCCTTCTTTCCTCTGTTTTGACTCCCTCCATACAGTTCTGTGATGTATATTCCCCATACCAACAAAAGCAGTCTCTCTAGTCATGGGCTGGAATCTCTAACCCGTGAGCCAGATTAAACCTTTTATTTTCTTTCTTTTATTTTTATTTTTTAAAATATATTTCATATATATTTGGTATATATATATGGGTATTATATTTACATTTCAGATTTTATCCCCTTACCCCACTTCCGTCCACCACCCAGAAACCTCCTATTCCATCCCTCCTCTTCATGCTTCTAGGAGGCTGTGCTCTCACCTACCCCCCCCCACTCCCACCTCCCCACCCACACATTCCCCCACACTCGGTGTTCATCCTTCATGGGACCAAGATTCTCCTCTCCCACCTATGCCCGACAAGGCCATCCTCCCCTACATATACAGCTGGAGTCATGGGTCCCTCCCTATGTGCTCCCAGGCTGGTGGTTTAGACCCTGGGGAGCTCTGGTTGGTTGGTATTGTTGCTCTCCTCATGGGGTCACAAATCCTTTCTGCTCCTTCAGTCTTCTCTCTAACTTCTCCATTGGGAAACCCTTGATCATATCAGTGGTTAGTTGTGAGCATCGGCCTCTGAATGTGTCAGTCTCTGGTAGACCTCTAAGGAGACAGCTATATCATATTCATGATAGCATGTACTTCCAGCCATCCACATCAATGTCTAGGTTAGACGACTGTACATGAGATGGATACCCAGGTGGAATGGTCTCCAGATGGTCCCTCCTTCAGTTTCTGTCCCACATTTGTTTCCATATTTGCTCCCTTGAGTATTTTTGTTACTCCTTCTAAGTAGGACCGAGGCATCCACACTTGGTTTTCCTTCTTCATGAGCTTCATGTGGTCTGTGAGTTGAGTCTTCGCTATTCCAAGCTTTTGGGCTAACATCTGCTTATCAGTGAGTAAATACCATGTGTGTTCTTTTGTGATTGGGTTAACTCACTCAGGATGATAATTTCTAGTTCCATTCATTTACCTAAAAATTTCTCAAATTCATTATTTTTAATAGCTGAGTAATACTCCATTGTGTAGATGTACCACTTTTTTTGTATCCATTTCTCTGTTGAGGGACATCTTGGTTCTTTCCAGCTTCTGGCTATTATAAATAAGGCTGCTATGGACATAGTAGAGCATATGTCCTTGTTATATGTTGGAGCATCTTCTCGGTATATGCCCAGGAGTGGTATAGCTGGATCCTCAGGTAATGCTATGGTCCAGTTTTCTGAGGAACCGCCAGACTGATTTCCAGAGTGGTTGTACCAGCTTGCAACCCCACCAACAATGGAAGAGTGTTCCTCTTTCTCTGCATCCTCGCCAGCATCTACTATCACTTGAGTTTTTGATCTTAGCCATTCTGACTGGGGTGAGGTGGTATCTCAGGGTTGTTTTGATTTGCATTTCCCTGATGACTAAGGATGTTGAGCATTTCTTAAGGTGCTTCTCAGCCATTCGAGTTTCCTCAGTTGAGAATTCATTGTTTAGTTCTGCAACCCATTTTTAATAGGGTTATTTGCTTGTCTGGAGCATAATTTCTTGAGTTCTTTGTATATCTTGGATATTAGCCCTCTATCGGATTTATGATTGGTTAAGATCTTTTCCCAATCTGTTGGTTGCCGTTTTGTCTTATTGAAAATGTCCGTTGCCTTACAGAAGCTTTGCAATTTTATGAGGTCCCATTTGTCAATTCTTGATCTTAGAGCATAAGCCATTGGTGTTCTGTTCAGGAAAATTTCCCCTGTGCCTAGGTATTGGAGGGTCTTCCCTACCTTCTCTTCTATTAGTTTCTCTGTATCTGTTTTTATGTGGAGGTCTTTTATCCACTTGGATTTGAGCTTTGTACAAGGAGATAAGAATAGATTGATTTGCATCTTTCTACATGTTGACCTCCAGTTGAACCAGCACCATTTGCTGAAAATTCTGTCCTTTTTCCACTGGATGGTTTTAGCTCCTTTGTCAAAGATCAAGTGATCATAGGTGTATGGGTTCATTTCTGGATCTTCAATTCTATTCCATTGATCTTCCTGCCTGTCTCTGTACCAATACCATGCAGTTTTTATTACTATTGCCCTATAGTACAATTTGAGGTCAGGGATGGTGATTCCCCCAGAAGTTCTTTTATTGTTGAGAATAGTTATTGCGATCCTGGGTTTTTTGTTGTTCCAAATGAATTTGCAAATTGTTCTTTCTATCTCTATGAAGAATTGATTTGGAATTTTGATGGGGATTGCATTGAATCTATAGATTGCTTTTGGCAAGATGGCCAGTTTTAGTAAATTAATCCTCCCAATCCAGGAGCATGGGAGATCTTTCCATTTTCTGAGATCTTCTTCTATTTCTTTCTGCAGAGACTTGAAGTTCTTGTCATACAGATCTTTCACTTGCTTGGTTAGGATTAGGGAGCAGACCAGGCAGGGATATGCACCAGGCCACAGATTCGGGAGAGGGGCAGAAGCTTAGTGGTATTCCACAGGGGTGGGGTTTGGGTGTCTGCTGGAATCTGAGCGCTCCCTGTGCCCAGCTATGGGCGTAGGGCAGTGTGTGGGCATTCTTACCTACCTCTCTGGGTTCAGTGGACCCTCTAGGATGTCTCAGGATCTTGTGTCCACACAGGAGCAGACCAGGTGGGCGTCTGTGCCAGGCCTCAGATCCAGGAGAGGGGTGGAAGGGGGCCAAACCTTTTATTTTTATAAGGCAGTTACCTCTAGTATTTGTTATAGTAATGGAAGACTGTATTGTGTAGTATACTTTGTGAACCATGACTATTTATGTTATAGCAATACTTACCTTTTGTCCCTTTCATTGTCCCTTTTTCCCTTACAGTGTTGGACATTTCAAGGCCTCAGACATGCTAGAAAACCATTCTATCACTGAAATTTCCATTTGACCCCAACATGGCAGTACATTTTGAATGGGGATGAGGACACTTAGGTAAACACACATTATATGTATAAGGCGTATGTGGGTGTATATGATATATCCAGTGAGGATTAAACACATTACAGCTTCTGAGGAACAGCAGTCTTTAATATCAGCCAGCCCTAATACCAAAGAAGACAAAGTTTTACTCAGTAATCCTTTGTCAACTCGTTTTAATTCTCTTGAGGAATAGATGTCACATAAATAAGTCCAAAGGATTTAGTGAGTATCTACCATGTGCCAAACATTAGCTAGGCACTAGGTTCAATTGCGAACCTGCACAGATTGTCACATTTGATTAGAGCGTTTTCACATACACTTTCCATGTGATTTTCCTAATTGCCCTGCATTACCAGAACATTAGCATTTTGGAGTAGCTGTGGTTTGGAGGTAAGGAATGAGAAAAAGTTGCAGAAGATAAGCAAACCGCAACTTAAAGTTACAATGATCTCAAAACTGCAAGGTATTAACATAGCCGTGGAAGCCAGGCAGAGGTAATGATCTGATGATATGGAACACTTTACATCTCAGTGTAAATGTAAATTTAATTTTCATTAAGAAATATGTGACAAAGAAGCTGAGCTTCCGATGGTGCTTGGTTTATACATTATTTTTTCTATAAAGGAATTAAAATTTTCTGGGGAAATTGAAACATGCTGGCATAAGTGCGATTGGAACACAGTTGTGGGATAATTTTAACAGTGGACGTCATCAGTTTATGCATGATGACCCTCAATACCCTCTAAGGCTTCCTTGCTAGGCAGATGGATGACCAGTGCAGCTGACTGAGGGACTTTCATTCTTGGGTCCTGCTGTAACGAATCTGGTAGAATTGTTTTCTCTGACTTAATGCAGACCATCTGCTGACACTCTTTTTAAAATATAGTAATATTTCAAACTTATTCTTTGAGAGTTTCACACACACGTACAATGTGTTTTGACCATATCTACCCCATTTCCTTCTTCCAACTCCTTTAAAGTTGGCTCCCACCAACACACTCTTTCTCCAAATTTCTTGTCTTTTTTTTTAAACTTATTTTTTAATCTCACTGAGTCCATTTAGTGTCACACATATGTCAATTTGGCATGGGGCCATTCACTGAAGGACAGGCAACCTACCCATAGCCACACCCCTGAGAAACAGTGAGTCTCTCTCCCTCAGCAGCTATCATTTGCCAATAGCTCCTCAGCTAATGGTAGGGCCTCAATGGTCTCTTTTCTACCTATGCTGGAATTTTGATTGGCATGGCATTCTGTAGGCCTTTTACAGGTAACCCTGAATGTAATAATCTTGCCATGTAGGAAAGACAGCAGTTCCCCACACTCTTCCCATCCTCCAGCTCTTAGTAAGTTCTTTCCACGCCTTCCTTCAGTGTCCCATATATGTAAATATATATAAATATATATAAATGTCCCATTTAGGTCTCCACACCTACAGTCAGTCTCAACATTTTGACCAAATTATGAGTATCTGTATAACCCCTGCCCACTGCAAAAAGAAGCTTTTTTTGACAGCCAGAACTATGGGTATAAACATAAATATTTAGAAAGTTTGACAACTTGGATATTTAGTAAAATATCCATAGCAGGTGATCCCTAAGCCTATAACATCCTGATTTATGGACTTGGACAAGGATTACATTACCAACCAAAAATTTCTTCCTGTGGAACTGGCTTCATATCCAACCTAAACCTATATAACTATTCATGTTACTATTGCAGCAACGGGCATATGTTGCCTGGCCAGTTGATATTATAGCATGTAGGGTTCAAGGCTGAGGAAGACCACTGATGTGCTGACATTACACCATCTGAATCTTCAGCTTCATTTCAGATGCATAGGTAAAAGCTTTGTCTTACACTGTACTCCAGTCGTGTTTTCTTGATATAGATTTTAAAGTAAAATCTGAAAGCAACTTCTTCAGGGCTTACAAAATTACTATGAATAATGAAGCCACATGGTTTTATAATATTCCTTTCAACTTACTGTTTTTAGATTTCTGATTCTTGGATCTTGTTATACAGGTCAACCTGCCCTAAAATTCTCTGTACAGCTCTGACTGCCCTCAAACATGTGACCTTAAGCTTTGGAGTACATGACTTCATCCAGCTGGGCTTCTAGGATCCTCAGAAGGGCATGTGTTTGGTAACCCTGCTGTTAAGGTCGCAGGCCTTCATGTTCAGATGGCTCTGAGAGCTCTGTGCAACATGGAGAACTCTCTCAGCAGGGCTTCACTTTCTCTGCCTGCGCTTGTCTGGCGAGTGTCCCCAAACGCAGGTGCTTGGCCTTATCTGAGAAATGACCTTGTGCAGAGCTCTCTGCAAGAGCCGCACACAAGTCCCACATGGTAATTAGGTACTGTACTATGACCAACCAACCCTTCCTGCCTGGATGATAATTAGGTATTATGTTATGACCAATGAGCCCTTTCCACCCATACCCCTAAAAGCTCTATATACCCTGCCCCTAGAACAACAGAGTGGCATTGTCTCATTGCAGACGTGTCTGAAAGTGCTTCTGTCAGACTCATATCTGTCCAAACCCTGTTCACCGCTGTGGCTATTGACTCCCCAAGGGAGACCCACATATATTTAGAACGTCAAAGTAATTAAAATGAACTTTATTCCATTCTGATAAAAATGAAGCTAAGGGCAATTAGTTTCAATTAAACAAACACTGTGCTAGAGCCAGTGACAGAATATGAGAGTGCGTCATCCATGGTAATTTGTATGATGTTGTGTGTACATTTAAGATACTATCAAAACCCCTTAATCACTACCCTTATGTTAGATGCTTTATTTGTCTTAGCTGGTGAAGTGTCACTTCAACAAAACCAAAAGAATTAAAAAAAAAATCCACATGCTTATAAAGCAGAAAATAGCAAAATGTGGGGAAAAAGTCATCTTTGCAAGGAAAGGGCAGCAGAAACATATGCATCACTCGTGAAATTGAAACAAGGTTTGTGTATAGACTAGATACAGTGGCAGACAGTGTGCCAGAGGCCAGACAGAAGGTTCTCCAGGCCCCAGGCTGCTTTCTTACTTCTGCTCAGCTGAAGACTTTATCCAATGCTGTTTGGTGATAACACTTGTTATATATCCTCTGGATCCTCAGATGCCAAGTCGTTCTGTAATAGACTTCATCCAGGAAACCTAAAGGCCAGCCATATTTCATCATTTTTTAAGTCTCAGTGATTTTAAATCACCATCTGTACATGTCTGGAAACACATTTTTATTTGGGTTATAATTTGATAATGTACAGACAATCCAATCTTCAATCCGCTAATATGTCTGTTTCTTCTAAAAGTTTTAAAATTTTTCATAGAAAAATTCTGTGTTGTTTTATCTTTTAAACTCTCATTTTATTTGCTACATAAAGCAACAGAGAACATACTTAATGAAAAATATGACTATTTCCCTACCAAATTTTTAAAAAGACATTTGTTTATTTAATGTATGAGTGCTCTGTCTGCATGTGTACGTGTGTGTCAGAAGAAGGCATGAGATCACATTGTAGATGGTCATTAGCCATCATGTGGTTTCTGGGAATTGATCTCAGGACCTCTGAAGGAGCAACCAGTGCTCTTAACTGCTGAGCCATTTCTTCAGCCCCCATTCTGAGTTTTTAAAAGGTAGCTTTCCTATGAATACATGCCTAAGAGACTACACATTAGTATTCTGTGTAGAAATTTCTGTGCATCAGCTGTGGCACTGCATGCCTGTCATCCCAGCACTTGTGAGGCAGAGTCAGGAGAATTATGAGTTCAAAGCTCACCTACAGCAGGAAGCAGAAAGATCACAGTTTTAGCGGCACAGATGACGCAGAGAGAGCGAGCTGGAGGTACAGCATTTATGAACTCTCAGAGACCAACCCCAGCAACACAACACTACTTCCAAAACAGCCATCAACTGAGAAACAAACATTCAAATACATGAGCCTGTGGGAGACATTTCTCATTCCAATCACCACAGACAGGGCCTCTCACTGAACCTGGAGCTCACTGATTGGCTAAACTCACTGACCATTGAGCTCTAGGGAACAACCTGCCTCTGTGTCTTCCATACCGCCCCCTCTTTCCAATCCTGGGATTACACATATGTGCTACTATGTGGCTTTTATGTGGTTGCTGGTGCCTGGAACTTCGGTCGTGATGAACGTGTAGCCAGAAGTTTACCAAATGAGCCACCTCTCCTGACCTGTGGTAGTGTGTGTGTGTGTGTGTGTGTGTGTGTGTAGTATCATGTTGTATTCTCCTTATGAAACATGACTTTAGTGGAAACAGGGAAGAGTTGAGAAGGAGCAATGTAGAAATGGGACCTACGGGTGATGGAGCACAGCGTATGCTCAGAGCTGGCTGTTTCCACCAGGTTCCCAGTCGGATACAATTTGGAAACACTGCAATTGAATAATTTAAAAAGTGCATTTTATTCTGTGTGTATGGTGTTCTGCCTGCATGTGTGTCTGTGTCCCACTTCCATACCCGGTTCCTAGAAAGGCTGGAAGAGGGCATTGGAGCTCCCGAAACTGGAGTTACAGATATTTGTAAGCCTCATGAGGATGCTTGGAATTGAACTGTGGAAATACAGCGAGTGATATTATTTGCAGAGGCACCTCTCTAGCATCTCAACTGGACAACTTAATAGAGAGGATTTGTAAAACACGGGGTAGGATCTTTTAACACTGTCCTCTCCCCTTCTCTCTCTCTCTCTCTCTCTCACACACACACACACACACACACACACACACACACACACACACACA
>JANHMN010000006.1:101344717-101361770 GCA_030674055.1 Rhabdomys pumilio | reverse complement strand
TGTGTGTGTGTGTGTGTGTGTGTGTGTGTGTGTGTGTGTGTGTGTGTATTTGTGTACATATGTGTGTGCTACTTCAAATTTCATTGTTCTCTGTCTTAGTTAGGGTTTTACTGCTGTGAACAGACATCATTACCAAGCAAATCTTATAAGCACAACATTTGATTGGGGCTGGCTTACAGATTCAGAGATTCAGTCCATTATCACCAAGGGAGGAACATGGCAGTGTCCAGCCGGGCATGGTGCAGGAGCTGAGAGTTCTATATCTTCATCTAAAACTTGCTAGAAGACTAGCTTCTAGGATGAGGATCTTAAAGCCTACACCCACAGTGACATACCTAGTCCAAGAAGGCCACACCTACTTCAATAAGGCCACACGTATTCCAACACAGCCACACCTACTCCAACAAGGCCACACCTCCAAAGAGTGCCACTCCCTAGGCCAAGCATATTCAAACCATCACATTCTCTTTATTTCTTTTTCTTTCTCATTATTGGTTATATTATTTGTTTATAAAAAGCCACCTGTACTGACTGACCAGTTCTACTAGTCTTTCTGTGGAGTCATTAGATTTTTCCTGGTGTAGAATCTTAACATCTGCTAAAAAGGATAAATTTTTTTAAACCAGACTCTTACCATGCATTCCAGCCTGACGTTGAATTCAGGATCCTCTTGTTGCCTCTTCCCAACTGTTAGAAATTACAAACAGTGGCCACCATGACAGACTAACAAAGATAATTTGATTATCCTCATTTTATAACTTTCATATTATTTCTTTTTATGCTAACTTAGCCTAATTGCTGTGGCTAAACTTTCTAGTATTATGCCGAGTGTTGGTGATAGCAGTGGGCACTCATTTCATTTCAGGTCTTAGTGAAATTGTTCCAGTGTTTGCCCATCACGTATTACGTTTTTGGCTTATCATATACATCTTTTATTATCTAGAGAAAAGATCCTTATGTGCCTAGTTTGCTCAGGGCTTTTATTTGAAATGATGTTGCATTTTATCTAATGATTTTATTGCAGCTATATCTATTAATATAATCATTCTTTTTTAATTAATTATTTTTTTTTAATTTTTTGAGTTAGGGTCTCACTATGTAACTCCTAGTTGATTTGGAACTTACTGTGTAGACCAGGCTGGCTTTATACTTATAGAGATCTTCTTGTCTCTGCTCTCCAAGTGCTGGATTAAAGGTGTGACTCACCATGTCAGGACAGACCAAATGACTTTTATTTTTCATTTTCTATAACATTTTCCGTGTGCGTGTGCGTGTGCGTGTGCGTGTGCGTGTACGTGTGCGTGTGTGTGTGTGTGTGTGTGTGTGTGTATGTGTGTGTGTGTTAAATCATCCTTGCATCCTCAGAATGAAGTCAATGTTATCAGTGTGTATGAGATTCATGATGTGTTGTGAATTTGGTTTCCTTGTAGTTCATTCAAGACTTTTGCATCTGTATTGATCAGAGGTGTTGATGCCCACAATATTCCATTTAAAAACTAACATTCCTTGTTGGCTCCTTGCAATAGGTCCAGGCTGGAGGAGAGTTGTCCTGGTCCCACAGGGTCTCTTGGGGGCTGAGTGGGATGGTGAGTGTTGATGGCCCGAAAGAAACACACCAGGCTGGGAGTCTCGTCGAAGCAGGAACTCAACTTTATTGCATCAGTCTCTTGCTTATAAAAACTCAGAGCATAGGGAGGGGGATTTTTGGTGGGGTGAGATGACAGAGGGGGCAGGGAAGGGTGATGGAGGGTATGGGGTGACTGACAGGGCCAATGGCAAAGCTCTGCATCAGCAACGGCTGAGCAGAGGCAGGGCTAGACAGGTCTTGTTGAGTCACCAGGGTAGGGAAGTGACTGAAACAGGTCTCAAAACTCGAGCCAGGCTTAGGTTCTCCCACAAGGATGCAGAAACTCGAGCCATGCTTGGGTCTGTCTAGAAGGTCCAAACCATGGCTGAAATGGGGCCCAACAGTCCTTGTCAGGCTCTGATGAAAAGTAGCAGTGGTCTCTTAAACTGAATGTGGAGAATTTATCTCTAGTTCTATAGAATAGTTTGAGAACTATAAGATTTATTCTTTAAAAGGTTGGCAAAATTTGCCAATGAAGTTGTTCAGCCCTGGGCTTGCCTTTGCTGGGAGTCTTTCTTTAAAAATTATTTACATTTACTTATTTATTTATTTATTTATTTATCTATTTATTTACTTTTTATTGATTCTTTGTGAATTTCACATCATCTATCTCAATCCACTCAACTCCCTATCCCTTCATATCTGCCCTTGTAACTTCTCCCTGCAAAACAAACAAACAACAACCAACCAACCAATATCTCACCATGGAAGCCACAGTGTGTCACGGAGTGTCACACAGTATAGCTGCCAAGTGTCATATAGTATGCCATTTTGCCCAAAAAAAATTTAACTTTTTATTGGTTCTTTGGCTGTGAGACTTCTTATTACTGATTTAATTTCAGTATTTAGTATTGGTCTAGTAACCAGTAATACATACTAGGAATGCTTTGTATCATCTTGCTTCTATTTAAATTGATCGTGTTTTCAGAGATCTGTCCATTTCTTCAATATTTTCCCATGTGTTAGCAAATAGTCATCCAAAAATGATTCATACTTGCCTTTTAAATTTCTGTTGTATCGGTTATAATGGCTCCTTGTCTGTAATTGCACTTACTACGAGGCTAATGAGATGGCTCACTGGGTAGTGCTGCCTGCCTCCAAGTCTGAGAACTGCAGTGTGACATTCTAGACCTGTAGGGTTGAAGAAGAGAACAGCTTTCTATCTAGTCTTAGATCGTTTGCTACTAAATAGTTTCTCAGACAACGGAACTGTTGGAGTGCTTGGGACAACCCTACCATGCTCCTTTAGTTGAGAAATAGAAATTATAGAGTCCTTTCCATACCACGCCTAGCTCTGGGAGAGGGATGACAGAAATTGTGTGGGTGACTGCCTTTATCCCAGTCACCCTTGTGAAATTACACATGCCTGGGCATTCCTTAGGCCTGGAACCCCGGACCCTTATTGGATGTCAGGAGTTTGGCTCTGCTCCTGGGCCCTGGTTCTTTTCATTTAGTTTCAGCCTTCCACAGCCCCTCCCACAGAGAAGTCTGTGGCTGTCAGTCACAAGGAACAGGCCTCAGGCCCTAGAGAATTTACATACTAAAGAGATGCCTGAAGGCTAGAGGGTGGAGCCAATTAAGCATTCTTCCCCAGCCCCTCCCCCTCTCTCCCTCCCTATTTAACTCAGGTCTGCCCTGGGCTTTACAGGGGTGCACATCCAGATTCAACCACCATCTGCCATGACATTAAAGACTGTAAAAACCCATGGACTTTCTCTTGTTATTGGGGCAGCACCATGAGGAACCATGGAGAAGGCCTTTAATGAGCTATAGCCACAGCCGTGCCTAACTTCCTGCCTGGAGGAACTTCCAGCGTTCCAGCAGCCAACAACCCACACCTTAGTCAGGGTTTGTATTCCTGCACAAACATCGTGACCAAGAAGCAAGTTGGGGAGGAAAGGGTTTACAAAGCTTACACTTGATGTTTGTCACCAAAGGAAGTCAGAACTGGAACTCAAGCAAGAGCTGATACAAAGGCCATGGAGGGATGTTACTTACTGGCTTGCTTCCCCTGGCTTGCTCAGCTTGCTTTTGTATAGAACCAAAGACTATCATCCCAGGGATAGCACCACCCACAAGGGGCCCTCCCCCCTTGATCACTAGTTGAGAAAATGCCTTACAGTTGGATCTCATGGAGGCATTTCTTTAAGGGAGGCTCCTTTCTCTATGATAACTCCAGTTTGTGTCAAGTTGACACACAAAACCAGCCAGTAGAGTGAGGGTGGCATCCATTCATTTCATGCCACCATGCTTTATGATATATTGTTCTCAGCAGGTTTGTGTCAGTTGAGGTTCTGATGAATCCTGTCCAGCTTATGAGGGGCAGTTAGTCACTGAGTCACTGTAGTAGAGAATTCTTGAAGTCCTAGAGCCAATAAGATGAAGCAGTTTTTAACTCCCTGGAGCAGTCCAAACATGCACAATGCCTCTCTTGTCAAGGTGGCTCCTGGCTGTAATACTTGTTTGTGTAGAGGATACTGTGTATGGGGGAGGGGGAGTTGTGGAAGACGAAGTGACTTCCTTTCTATTGTGAGTTACTATGTGGATTTCTGGTTTCTTGTCTAGTTAGACTGCAAGGCATTGGTGCTTGTGAGACACCCTGGCTTGGGTTGCTGGTATCCTTGCTGATAGAACTTGCTGGCATTCTCTCTTCATTTTTACCCCCATGGAGTGGAGAGATTCTCTCCGTAGCTGAGGAGCCAGGGTCATAGGTGTTAGAATATGTTTTTCCCTTCTTGCTATATTTTTATCTTTAGCCTCCAGATTTTACAAGCTTTCATTTTTTTTCTTCTGTTGAGTCCAGTGCCCACTCTTGTCCATTCACCTTAATGTATATTCTTGCTGCTGGGTCTTCTTTGTAGAAGAGCAGGTGACTGACTAATGCCTCTGATAGGCTGTCATTTTCTTCCAGAAGTTAGTTTCCTTTCTTAGTTCCTTATATTTCCTTTATTTCTTTGTGTGTTTTTATGAGTGTCATGCACACACATGAGTGTGCACATGCATGTGCACTTGCATGAGGAAGCCAGACCAAGACTTTGAATGCTTTCCTCCTTGCTTTCTGTCTTGAGAAAGTTCGCCACTTTTGTCTAGAATGTCTGGCTGGAGATCTTTTGGTATCTACCTTTCTCTACTCTTCAGTGTCAAAGTTACAAGAATGTGCAGTCATGTTTAGCTTTTTATGTGCGTGCTGGGGATTTGAACTCAAGTCCTCATGCCTGCCGAGCAAATGTTATCTATGAAGCTATTACCTAGCTTTTATATGTACATTAAAGTAAAAGGAGCACACACAACTACACAAACACATACACACACACCTTGGAGAGAATGGACCATGAGACATTATACACAGTTCACATTCCAAGGAATCATTTTCTGGCTTTTGTGGGTCCAACATCCTCTCTCTGGATCTTCTGCTATTTGTAAGGTACATAGTAACAGATGCTGAGCTCTCTGAGAAGATAATAGAAACTGAGAGATAGCTCCCAAGAAAGACTGATAGCATCATATTGTTCAGAAGTGATTTTTAAGAACAAGATAGCATCTCTTACAGGGAAGTTCCCAGAAACAGAGCCCCTAAGAGAGGGAAGCCAGAAGAAACAATCTGAACAAGATACAAAGACCTCGCCGGGCAGTGGTGGCGCACGCCTTTAATCCCAGCACTTGGGAGGCAGAGGCAGGCAGATTTCTAAGTTCGAGGCCAGCCTGGTCTACAGAGTGAGTTCCAGGACAGCCAGGACTACACAGAGAAACCTTGTCTCGAAAAACCAAAAAAAAAAAACAAAAACAAAACAAAAAAAAACCAAAAACCAAAGACCAAAGATGCAGGACCAGTGAGATGGCTCACTGTGTAAAGGCACTTGCTCTCATTTCTAGCAAACTGAGTTCAGTCCCTGTATCCCGTCTACAACTGGGAGAAGAGAACTGAAACTTACTCCATAAAATTGTTCTCTGAGCTCAACATGCAGGCTGTGGCAGACATGCTTTCCCATATCATGCTATCCTGCACTTACACACATTAGTAATAATAATATAATAATAATAATAATAATAATAAATAATAATAAAATATACTAAATAATAATATTAAATAATAATACTAAAATAATAATAAAATATAATAATAATAATAAATAGTAATACTACTACTACTAATAATAATAAATAGTAATAATACTAATAGGAACAAAAAGAAAGGAAGACATTATTTTCCTGATGTCTGTCCTCGAGCTGTAAGGCCTGGGGCATGATGAATCTGCATGTTTATGTGCAGACAGATGTTTTATACACAGATGTGATATATGGTACCAGGAAGTAAGTAAACTCAGGACAGGGGGAAGCAGACGGGGAGAGCGAGTAGAACAAAAACAAACCTAAGCTTTTCCTTGAGTCTTTACAGTAAAAATGCTAGGTGTAGACAGTCACAGAACAGCTCATAACTCTTAGCCTGGGTGTGATTATGACTATTTAAAAATGTCTCTTTAAAAATATATTTTTCTATTCTCACATACCTCTTCAGTCTGACTATCAACATTCTTATCAGACCACAAGGACTTAAAAGCACATCACTGCCTGTTTTCCTACAGAAGCAGCTTTCAGTTTAAGTCCCAGCACATGGTGATGTATGGAGATTGTCAAAGTGCTTTATCTTCGACATGAAAATTTCTTTCCTGTAAGAAAAATCAGTAGATGAAAGGGATGATGCATGTCTTAAGTCAGCTTCAGGGGAAAAGGAGATTGCAGGTTTGACCTCAGCAGCTTGCCAGTGAATTGTGTTACCATCTAACATGAATGAATTTGAAATCTATGTGAAGTTCTCCTGCTTTGAGTGTCAGTTCAGGGTGGGACACCATTCCCAGGGAATAGATGAACAATGTCGACTTAGCTTAATTCTTTTGTCTGCCTCATGATTCACCTTGTACAACATCATGTATGAACAAAAACAAGCGCTAATTCAAACACCAGAATTCAGAGTTTAGAGCCACCCGAAGGTATGTGGCAACGTTCTTTATACGTTGGTGTTTATGTGCATTCAGCTTCCTTGATTTGAATTCCATATTTGTGCCACAGAATGAAACTCTTTAACGAATGACTTTAAAGTGCAAATTTGCAAGGTCAAATTTAGAAGCAGAAGATTGTTGATTGAACCTGCACTGACTTAACAGTTTGCTAGATTATCAATCAAAATATTGACTGATTTTTTTTATGAATTACAAAAGTCAATTTCTGTCTTTGTCTAATTAAGCTTAATGAGAATGAAAATCCTTTTGGAGAGAGGAGAAGGGATGTAACAAGTAGAAGCAATCTACATCACTATCGCCTGAGAATGGAGGTGGTCCAAAGAGCTTGACCGTAAACAGAAAGCAGAACTTTCCAACTGTGAACCTTGCCCACCCTTGTTTGAATGCCTGTCTATCAGAAAGGGAAGGTTCATCCAAGTTCTTCATCTCTGGAGTTCTCTTTCCACCACCTGAGCGAGGACCCTGTCTTTGAGAGTTTGTGTACCTGAGCATTCCTTGGAGCTTAAGATGGAATGAAGGACGACACTCTCATCTAAGCAGCTCAATGTGATGGAGTCCTTTTCCTGGGAATCTGAACATGAGACCTGCTCTTTCCAGATAGGAGCCTTCACAGTTTTGTTTCCATGAGACACGTTGTGGCCTGATGACATGTTTCCCTCTGTTTTTTACTCAGTTCTAATTTTTTAAAACCAAATTCTAAAATTAAATATATTTTTTTCTTTCAGTTAGACTCTGTGGCTTGAATTTGGTTAGGTACTGACAAGGTCTTCCAGATGCATGGCTGTGGGGAATTCCCACATGCTGTTTCCCTAGCCTTGCCTCCAGCAGCTTTCTCAGGCGGAGCTCACTGTACACCACAGTCATTTTCCTGAGGCATACAAGCACATTTGCCTTCCCTGCTCATAAAAAAGTCATTGTTCTGATCTTACTGTTAGTTTTTCAGTTTCTAAACTACTGGACCTTCACATTTCCCTAAATATAAGTAATATGGAATGTTGTGGGTTTTGAAAGCTGTAGAGATGGCTCCAGAACTCTGTCCTTTCTTTTTAATCTATCTTGTTATAGCAATTGGACAATTCTTGAAAAATCACAGTTGTCCCTTCTCTCTGATGTTTAAACTTTAATTTCCCCCCCTTGTTTTTGCTCCACGCACATTTAAACATTTAAAGCTGTGGTGGTAAGGTTTCTGGATCAGCCATTCTGCCAGTGGCCTGGCACAGAAGGAGCCATGACATGTATGGGCACAGCTGCATTCAATAAATCTTTATTTATAAAACCGTGTGGCCAGCAGGAGCCACAGAAGCTCCTACCAGCTGGGCCTTGCTCGACTCTGCAGCTTTACTCTTTAGACTTTCCCCTCTCACACAGATTCTGACATCAATTTCTCTCTGTTCTGCTAGGTGCTTCTACGTTTACCCCTCTATATTCTGTTGCCCGATGCTATTGTATAAATACATTTCCAGAAGCGATACATTTACATAACTTTATTATATTATGCTGTCATACCGTTTGTTAAAATTGTCCCAAATATTTACTGGCAAAAGCGTGGTAAAAATGAATAATCAAGGCAATAGAATGCAAGCATAGAGGGTCAAACCCATAGTCTTGGCTACTTGGAATACTGTTGTGGAAGGATCTCTTGGGTAGAGGAGCTGGAGACCAGCCTAGCCCACATTGTGAAACCTGGTTTAAAAAAAAAGCAACCCTCTGTCATCTAACAGTTCAAAGACTATGATCTACCAATACTATGAGATAGGTAAGAAGTAACCAAAGGACTGCATCACCTCTACATTTCATTTTATTTATTTTTGATACCTTTATATATGAGCATCTACATTACCCTTGCCCCTCCCTCTTCTGCCTCCAACTCTTCTGCATCTCCACCATGACACCCACGATCTCTTCCTTAATGACTGTTTTTCCGTGTGTGTGCTTGCATGTGTGCACATGTTTATGCAACTTAGACGGTTTAGCTTTGCATGTATGTCTGTAGCTGATCACTTGGAATTGCACAGCTCACACAGAAGACCGTTCCTGGAGGAGGCTTACTGTCTCTCTGTGAGGAGCCACCGACAACCTGGAGCTCTTTATCTCGAGGTAGGACCGAGATAAATCTCTCACATCCATCTCTGAGTGTCTGTTACTATTGTCATTATTCTGACCTTGAGAATCTTTAGGTATTAACACAGCCCTCATCCTCATCAAAGAATCATCCTTTTGGAACAGATGGAGACTTTTTCAAAGATCCACAAGTGGTCAGAATGTAAAGAACACACGGCTGTGTGGTGGTTACCCCCAATGGACATATCTCCAATGTAATCCCTACGCCCAGTGCTCAAGGAAAATGGAAGAGGGGGAGAAAAGAAGGCAGAAACCAGAAAACCAGGGCATCTGCTGTGAAATGGTGTCTGCTATATATGAGTTGGAAGTTACAGCCATGAGCTCTCAACAATAAGGACTTTGAGAAATATATACATATGCTCGCTCTTTTGCTAGTTCCAGCCAGTGACGCCATCTTATCCTCACTTCATCCTGTCGCAGAAGCTGCTGCTCTTTTCCTTCCTTTCATTCTGTGCCAATCTTAAAACCACTACCCAGTTTTAAACACCGAGACCAACCCGGGTCCTGCCCTGAACTATGAATAAGTTCTCCTTCCCTGAACCCTTTTGGGTTTTAATCTTTGTCTACTTACTTTGTATGTAAATTAGCTCAGTAACTAAACTATTCAACCAGGTGTCTGTCTGAATGGATTTTTATCTGTTCCTAACAGCATAGATCAGTTTGCTAAGAGTAGGCATTATGTGATTGATTAATAAGTTAAAGAATTGCAAAATTTATAAAATGATGCTTCTTTTATTTAATGAAAAGAAGTGTTTATTTTGTGTTAGGATCACAGGCAACTCCCCACTGTACTGACTTTTAAAAATGTCCTCACTCACAAGTGGTTTAGTGTTACTGAACTTGCACTGAGGATTTTGTTAGCCAAGTTTGCTACATATGAAGCCTATTGGGCATTTGGGGATTGACAACTTTCCTACTGCTCCCTCAGAGAACTTCCCAGGGAAGCTGGGATGGATCATCTAGACACCATATGTGCTGTTAACATAAAGTTAGATATGCGTTAATCAAGTGGTTTCCATGAGAAACACGCGGCCTCGAAGACATGAAAAGAATCTCGTTAATTGTACTTCCTACAGTAGTCACTCCAAAGAGTAAAATTACATTTCAAACTTTTCATCTTAAAAAAGCAGTTAAATATCCAAAGCTGAAATGTCTTGGAGTAGAAACACTGTGTCTGTTAAAAAAAAATGTTACATAAACAAGTTAGAAGTAAGTGAAAAGAGTTTTTATGGTTTTCCTGTGACTCCAGAAAGAGAGAGAGAAAGGAAGAGAGAGGAAGGGAGGGAAGGAGGGAAGGAGGAAGGGAAAGACAGAGACAGAGACAAAGAGAGAGACTAAGAGACAGAGATAGAGACAAAGACACACATACAGAGAGAGAGAAGGGGAGGAAGAGGGAGAGGGAGAGGGAGAGGGAGAGGGAGAGGGAGAGGGCACTTGTGAAAACAAGTAGCCATGGATGTAAGTCACGGTACAGATGTGGGTGTTAGTCTCCATTCCCCCACTGGGCACACGACCATGATCCTATCTGCACACACTGGCTGATACCATCTGTGTTTGGCTACTGTTCTCAGGCTAACCTGCTCTTATTATTTGTTTCTTTGGAGGAAACTTCTAGATAAGGAGGAAACAATATTAGATGCTGTTACTCCTGAATATCCCAAAGCCACTTAGTTTGAAACTGGAAATGTTTATAAAAGATAATTCATTACAAATCACCTTAAAACAATGTTACTATCAAAATTAGCTACATAACATTTTCAAACTTTTTATTATCATAGCATAACATAAATACTAATATCATTTAAATCATTCTAGATGATCATATATTGCAACTTCTTGGAAGTATAATATAAATATAAACATGTAATTTGTTGAATCTGGAGTGGCAGATTGAGGGATTATGTTTTTGACTTATCGCTCATATCTGTATGTGTTTGCTTCCATTTTGAACTGCTTTTTTTTTCTGTAATCAGTCTCATTTTTTGAATCTTGTTGTCTACAATTCCTACTTCTACACTGAATGTTAAGGTAGCCAAAAGTTTGCAAAATTCTCAAACTATATGTATTGTTCCTCTTCCCCTTCTCACCTCATCTACTTTTTTCTTCTTTTAAAATCTAACTTTGCCTTTGTTTCAAGGAATATGTATTTATAGGGAGAAGAATAATAGCAAAAGAATGGAATAGGTAATTTAAAAATTCACAATTCATCATCTCTGCACTGGTTGGTTTTTGCCAACTTGACACAAGCCTAGATGTTTATGGGGAGAGGGAATCGGAACCGAGAAAAATGACATCTATCAGGTTGTCTTTTGGGCAGGTCTGTGAGGCACTGTCTTAATTGCCAACTGATGTAGAAGGGCCCTCACTCACTGTGGGCGATGCCATCTTTAGACAAGTAGGCTTGGGTTACTTGAGCAACAAGCTGAGTAAAGCAGAGACGCAAAGTTCCTCCTTGGTCCCTGCTTCAGTTTCTGCTTTCAGGTTACTTACTTGCATTTCTGCTTTGCCTCTCATCGATCTTAGGCTTTGACCTGTAAGTGAAATAAATGCTTTCCTCCCTATGTTGGTATTGGTGATGGTGTTTATCATAATGACATGGAGACAAAACTAGATGGCAGCCTGATTGAGTATCTTAAGTGTCATAGAGATGACAGAAGGTGGGGACGGAAGTCAGCCTTGGATGACAGAAGCTCCACTAACCACATGCAATGAAAAGGAACATTAAGAGTGGGAAGTCTTCCCAGGTTCCATATTCCCAGTGCTGTGAGTCATAGCTAAGGACAACCCCATTGATTCTTGGGTGCCTGCTATATCCCAGGTCTCCATTTTTTTCCTAGAAATACCCTTTACCCCACCTCCATCAGTTGCAGATTTCCACTCATTCTCATGGCTATCAGGCCATCTCCCTTGCTCCTCCCCACAACCAGCCCTCAACAGCCCCACTCTTCTCCTGATCCCTTCTTCCACCCAGTTCCCTCCTTCCATCTGCCTTGCATGACCATTCCATTCCCTCTTCCAAGTAAGATTTAAGCGTCCTTGCTTGTGCCCTCCTTCCTGTATAGCCTTTTTGGGTCTGTGGAGTGTAGCAAGGGCATCCTGCATTTTGTGGGTAGTATCTATTCATAAGCGAGTACATACCATACATGTCCTTTTGGGGCTGGATTATCTCAATCAGGATGATACTCCCAAGATCCATCCATTTGCCTACAAAATTCATGCTTTTTTGTGTTTCTTTCTTTTTAAAAAAAGGTTTATTTATATTTATTTAATGTATATGAGTGCTCTATCTGCATGTACACCTGCATACCAGCAGAGGGCATCAGATCCCATTACAGATGGTCGTGAGCCACCATGTGGTTGCTGGGAACTGAACTCAGGACCTCTGGAAGAGCAGGCAATGCTCTTAAGCACTGAGCCATCTCCCCAGCCCCCTGATTTGTTTTTCATAGATGAATAGCATTCCACTGTGCAGATGTCCCACATTTTCTTTATCCATTCTTCAGTTGAGGGACATCTAGGTTGTTTTTAGTATCTGGGTATGATGAATAAAGCTGCTATGAATATAGTTGAGCAAGTGTCTCTGTGGGGCTGTGGGGCATCTTTTGGGCATATACCCAGAAGTGATACAGGTGGGTCTTGAAGTAGAAGTAGAATTATTCTCAGTTTTCTGAGAAACCACCAAATTGATTTCCAAAGTGGTTGTACAAATTTACACTTCCAGCAGCAATGTAAGAGTGTTCCCCTTGCTCCACATTTTCACCAGCATATGCTGTCACTTGAGTTTTTGATCTTAGCCATTCTGACTGGTGTAATATAAAATCTATGGCCAGGCAGGAACCACAGTGGATAGATAGTGACACCAACCTACCCATTATTCAGTCGACAAGAAATTCAGGGTTTGGGGACAGAGCAGAGACTGAGAGAGTGGCCAACCAATAACTGGCCCAACTTGAGACCCATCCCATGGGCAAGTACAAGTCCCTGACACTATTAATGATATTCTGTTATGTTTGTAGACAGGAGTCTAGCATGGCTGTCCTCTGAGAGGCTTCAAGGACCAACTGACTCAGACAGATGCAGACACAGCAAACAGTGGATGGGGCTTGGGGACTCTTATGGAAGAATAAGGGGATAAGAACACCACAGGAAGACCAACAGAATCAACTAACCTGGACCCTTGGGGCTCTTAGAGACTGAACCAACAACCAAAAAATATACATAGGCTGGACCTAGGCCTCCCTGCTCATATGTAATAGATGTACAGCTTGGTCTTCATGTGGGTCCCGTAGCAACTGGAAGAAGGGTTATCCCAAAAGATGTTGCCTGTATGTGGAATATGTTCTTCTAACTGGGCTGCCTTGTTTGACCTCAGTGGGAGAGAAAGTGCCTAGGCTAGCAGAGACTTGAAGTGCCAGGGTAGGGTGATACACATGGGGGCCACCACCCACTCAGAGGACGAGAGGGGGTTGGGGAGGGCATGACCAGGAGGGGGCAATAAGCAGGATGTAAAGTGAATAAGTGAAAAAAAAAACAGAATGGGAAGAAACTCCCAGGGTCCTGTGGACTGCTGCAAACAGCTCCCCAGAACACATGGCCAACAACCATCGTGTGGTGTTCTTCATTGCTATACCATGACCTGACCTCCATGCAAAAATACCATGTTCTAATTCTTCACCTGGGAACCTCCGTTCTGGTTCAGAGTCTAGCATGAATAAACAGGGATTCAATGGAAACCAGCAGGCGAGCATGCAGAAGAGGATATTGGAAGTGATCATTTTCGGCTTTTCTAGTGTCCAGATAGATGAGTGTTGAACAAATCGGTCTTCATTGCCTGACATGCTAATCATTTACTGTATGCTTTGTTGTCTGCGTTTAATTTTGTTTTAGTGATTATCTAGTTTCCATTTGGATGCCAAGACAGAAGAAAATGACTAGAATTTCAAAGCTGGATTTAAATGAAGCTGCATTGAGGATGTGTGTGAGAAATAACCATATGATATACAAAGAGAAAAAGGAGAAACTAATATGAGTGGAAACAAATAGGTCGGGGTTCATGAAAACATATACTGGCTGATCAATCTTTTTCTGCTAGAATTTGAATACTCAAAAATAATTTCAACCTTCTATTATAATATAACTCAGCAAAAAGAATTTTGTTGAGGTACTAGGGATTGAATGCAAGTCTAAGCATATAGTAGGTGAGTGTTCCACTCTTGAGGCCCCTGAGCTAGATCTCCAACTGTTTTTTTGTTTGTTTGTTTATTATTGGAAAAGCCTCACTAAGCCCCTCAGGTTGGTCTCGAATTCATTCTGTGACACGGGCAGCCCTTAAGCTCCTGCTTCAGTCTCTTGAATATTGAATATTGCATATTTCAAATGAATGTTGTATATTGAATATTATACGTATATGCCACTACACCCAGTGTCTTGGTCACTCTTCTATTGTTGTGCCAAAACATGATAATCAAGAAAACTTCTTTAAAAAGCATTCAGTGTGTGGGGCTCAGAGGTTGGTCCATTATCATCACGGCAGGAGCATGGCAGCAGGGAAATGTGTTGTAGATGAGCTACATCTGGATGAGCAACAGAGAGGGGGGGATTGGAAGAGAGACAGAGAGAGACAGAGACAGAGACAGAGACACAGAGACAGACACAGAGACAGGCACAGACAGACACACACACAGAGGGAAGGAGGGAGGGAGGGAGGGAGGGAGGGAGGGAAAGAGAGAGAGAGAGAGAGAGAGAGAGAGAGAGAGAGAGAGAGAGAGAGAGGTTGATTGATTGGAACTGGGTCTGGAATGAAACCTCCAGTGACCTATTTTCTCCAAGGCTACATCTACTTCAAGAAGTCCATACCTCCTAGTCCTTCTAATCCTTCTCAAATAGAGCCACTCCTGGTGATTAAGCATTCAAATGTATGAGTCTATGGGGGCCTTTCTTATTCAAATCGCATTATACTCACTTCCTTTCATGAGCTTATAACCGTATCATAAAGCAAAATTCATTTAGTTCAACTTCAAATGTCCCAAGATCTTTCCACCTCCAGTCTATTTAAAAGTCCAGGTTCCAAAGTCTCTTCTGAGACTCAGGCAATCTCTTACAATCCAATCTCAAAAAATCCAAAAGTAAATGATTTACTTCCAGCCTACAGTGATACAGACTATACATTAACATTCTGCATGAGAGCAAACAGGCATAGTGAGAGAACACTTGACAAAAGCAGGACTGAAAGTTAGCAGGGGCAGCCTCTAATTCTATAACTACACAGGTGAGTTCAAAGGGCTTAGCTGGTTAAGCCCTTCCAGCTTGCGAATGACAGTGGACGTCTCCCTCTTTGGCTGACTCCAGTAGGCCTCCCAGAGATCTACAGTCTTCAACATCTTGGGGTCTTCAACACAATCCAGGCTTTACCATCACAGCTCTACACAGAGGTCTCTCTGGACCTCCAACCACAGGCTCTTCTGCAATGCGCGCGCGCGCACACACACACACACACACACACACATACACACACACACAAAGAGAGAGAGAGAGAGAGACAGAGACAGAGACAGAGAGACAGAGAGATCACTAACTGGGCATGGCATGTGTTTTCGAAACAGCAAAGCCCATCCCAGTGACACACCTCCTCCAAGAAAGCCACACATCCCAATCCTTCCCAAATAGTTCCAACAACTGAGGACTAATTAGTTATTCAAACATCTGAGCAGACAAGGAACACTTTCATTTCATTTATCAGCTTGGTGTATTCTTTTTAAAACATCTCATAATTTATACTAAATTATATATTTTATCCTTTAGAAATTAGTAAGGCATTTTATTATATCAAGAGCTTAATAAATAATAATATACTACAAACAAAGCAGAAAGTATAGTGGCTGAAAACTAAGGATGTTAAAGAAAATATAATGTCCAGCGTTACTAGGAGTCAAGAATTGTTGGGGTGTTTTTGTGAATAAAAGAGAATCTTTAAAGTTAGCCTAGCAAATAATTGATATTTAGCTATATTGAATATTTGGTTATATTTTTAAAATTTAAAAACAATATTCAAATTAAGAATTAATTTTACGTTTGAAAGCATTACACTGTTGTAGAGTTAACACCTGACATAATGACTTTGTGTTTACATTGTGTAATAGAAGTAAATGTATACATATACATGTATGTATGTATGCACATCAGGGAATATAGAGTACTCGGGTTTTGTGACTATGAATGTGGAGTCAAAGCTTGGCGTTTTCATGTGGAGGTCAGAGGCTGACATTCGGTGTCTTCCTCAATTGCTTTCCCATTAAATTTAGATACAGGGTTTGCTGCTGTACCTGGAGCTCACTGATTGGCTAGATGAGCTGCCTGCAAGTCGCCAACCAGCCTCTGACTGGTCAAAAGTAGAAAATCCATATTGATACAGTAACATGAACATTAATAGTGTTAGATACTAATTGATACTATTAGACAAATAAATCCACTTCAGTTCTACCAAAGTCCCTAGTAACAGCTATATTCTGCACTGGGATAAAACAGGATATGGTATTCTGTTTGATCGTCATAGCTCCTAAATCTCATCTTCCTACATGAACTTCGAAATAATCTCAGATTTACTAAGGAATTGCAAGTACAAAGAGCAGTTTTCTCCTGGACCACTTTGAGAGTGAATCGTTTTTGTCACAAGCTCCCATATCCAAGGGCTTCTGTTGTAGTTCCTTAAGTCTGGGTGCTCTTCAGTAGAAGCACAAAGTTTTTCTAACCATTCCAATAAAGTTCTTCAGAGTGCAGTTATTCACTTAAAAACCATGTATTTCATGTGGTTGCCCTATCACTTTGTCTTTGATGTGTAACAATTCATAAGTCTTTTCTTGTTACATTTCAAGGGTCCAGGCTAGTGGGGTTATAAAAAGTTCATTGGTTTGGGGTTGTATAACGGCTTTTCATGATTGGATTCAGGTTATATAACACAGTCATATCGCCAAGTAATACAGCATTCTTTTCATTACATACAATGAAATACAAAATTTAGTTGCTTGTGTGTATGTGTGTGTGTGTGTGTGCAAGAGCACAAGAACACATGTGGAGGACAGATGTCCTTTCTCAATTGCATTTCATCTTATTTGTTTAAATGTGGTTTTAGTTACAATAGAATTACATCATTTCTGCCTCCAGCCCCTCCTGGCTGACTACCCTTGCTTGAGTCATTCACTTGTGCCCATTCACTCTCAAGATGAGTGCCTCTTTTTCTTTTAATATATATATATATATATATATATATATATATATATATATATATATA
>JANHMN010000006.1:101319219-101344707 GCA_030674055.1 Rhabdomys pumilio | reverse complement strand
TATATATATATATATATATATATATATATATATATATATATATATATCCCGTTGAGTCCATCAAATATTTTAAGAGAAGGTATCTTACTGAACTCCAGTCAGTGTGCTTACAAGCTCAGGTATCCTGTTTCTTCCTCCTGCCACTGAGATTACAGGTATATGCTGCCATGGCTGTGTTTTATGTGCATCGTGTGATCGAATTAAGGTCCTCATACTTTACTGAATGAACCGTTTCCTCAGTCCCATCACTTAGTTTTGTATCACTGCTGCTGATGTTGACTTTGATAACTAGATTGAGAAAATACCTGAGAAAGACTTATCTATGTGATGTTACTTAGTTTGTGTCATGTATAAATATTTTGTGGTGATTACTTCTATAAATGCTGGGGTTTTTTTATATACACATTAATATATTTGTTTAGGTTAGCAGGGACTCATGTTCTCTTATCAAATAAATTGTAATGTTTTACCATTGTTCATTTAAACAGCTTTTTATTCAGAATGAGATATTCGTAAGTGATAAAAACAAAAGGAGCATCCATGAAGTTTCTCTTTTGTGTGTGCTTCACCTAGGTTCCCCCAACTGCTGCATCTTGTTACTGTAGCACAGTATAACAACCAAGAGACTGACATGGGAACAATCTATCAAGTTTGCCCAGATCTCCGTAGTTTTGTTTGCATATGCAGTCCTCTGGAATTGTACACTTGTGTGTTTCACGTAAAGACTTGCACAACAGAGATACAGAAATCTTCCATGAACACTAGGCAGTCTTGGGTTATCTTTTTTAAATCACTTTCATGCCTTCTTCTCTTTAGTACTAATGTTTCAAGAACTACTAACCTGTTCCTAACTTATTTAACTTTATTGCAAGAACATATAATGGGAAAATAAAAGGGTGTACTAAATGGTTTTGTCAACTTGACACAAACTAAAGAGAGGAGGGATATCAATTAAGAAAATGGCTCCAAGGCTGTAGGCAGGTGTAGTGTGTCAGTCTAATGCTGCTTGCATTTGAATGCTAAGTTCTGTACCCCAAGATCTGCTTACTCCAAGATGAGCAGATCCTCAGTATACCAACTTTTTTTTTGTATGAGCTTTGCCCTTTAAGTTGTATGTGATTGGTTAATAAAGATGCCTAAAGTCTGTAGCTGGGAAGATGAGAGGTTGATATCTGCCAAGCTATAATGCCTTAAGTCTTATTATAAATATAAAAGCTTTGTGTCTTTTATTTAGGAACTAAATGATCCAAGGTGGGGTAGAAACACTCAGATAATATTTACAGCAACATGCAAGCCTATAGGACATTCTTCCTAATTAGAGATTGATGGGTCCAGCCCATTATGGGTAGTACCACCCCTGGGCTGGTAGTCCTGGGTTCTACAAGAAAGCAGGGCAAGCAAGCCATGAGGAGCAAGCCAGTCTTCCATGGCCTGGCACCAGCTCCTGCTCGTAGGTACCTGTCCTGTTTGAGTTCCTGTCCTGACTTTTTTCAGTGATGAATAATGCCATGCACTTCTAAACAAATGAAGCTTTTCCTCCACAACGTGCTTTGGTATGGTGTTTTATCACAGCAGTGATGATCCTAACTAGGTCAGAATGCATCCATTTTAGATTGCTATTTTTTTTAAAATTCAGCATACTTTTGTTGAGATGGAACCAATAGTATTTCGTTAGTTTTATATTTCGGTAACAGTATATGCTGTGAGTGTAGCCATTTGTTCAGCCTGTATTTACTGGTTTGAATGCAAAAGCTCTAAAAGTTCATATGTTGGAACTCGAATGCCAAGGTGATGATACTCAGAAATGGGACCTTGGGAGGTGACTGGGCCACAAGCATTTCGCCCTCCTGAGTGAGATCAGTGCCCTTTAACAAAGACTGTAAGCAATGAGCTCAGCCCATCAGATCCTTTTGCCTTCTTCCACTTGAGCATGTTGAAAAAGGAGTCACCTTTGAAGTAAAGGCTTTCCTCAGATCCTGAATCTGCTGCCTTGATCTGGGGCTTTGCAAGTTTGTAGGCATCCCAAAGCAGGTTTTCCCACACCAAAGCTTTTCTCCTCTTCTTAGGCTTAGACACCTCAGTGCTTCTTTGGATTCCAAAGTTACTTCAGTGTTAGGCTTAGATTTTGATTCGTGAAGAGACATCAACTTCTCATGTGGTATCCTCTTCACCATTCCCAGGTTCTGATACCAACTCTAGGTCACCCTCTTGGCACTCTGCTCAGTCTCAGCCTGTTCTGAGCTCCTATACCTCCTATTGGTAACCAAAATTTAGTTGGCCATCTAGGGGATTTTGACTGAATTATTCAGCAATGCAATGGAAGGGAAGAAGAGGCTGAATGGACAGCTGGAATGTGTGTAAGGGAAAACTGGCATTATAAAATGAGATAAGACTTGAAGATGCAGCAGTACCTGTTAGGGGAGCAGGGAAGATCCTGATTTTTCTGGTGCACATAGTTCATAAAGAACTGTGTTTGGTACAGGTGAGATTACAGAGTCAAGTTGCAATACTGTTGTTGAGAGTCACAAATTGTTTGAAAATAGGATTCCATTGGCAGTGCAATTTTTACAATCAGTTTTATACTTGAGAAAATTAAACATAATTGGAGAGTGTAGGAATCACGAACACATGGAATACTATTGGATTAACTCCACTGAAAAGTGAGAAACTGACCTGGGACAGGGCCAGCATGAAAAGCACCGTAGAAGGGATATACTCACAAGACTCTTCCTTCCAGTGTGTCAGTCTATCCCTGAGCTGGTTTGTGAAGCCCCAGGTTCATACAAAAGAAGGCGTTTATTAAAGTAGATTCAGACCCTGACGTTTTGTGATGTTTTGGATGCTTCCTCAAAGCAGATTCAGTGCCCTGGCTTGTTGGGATGTTCTAGATGCCGTGACTGTAGATGCTACAGTTGTACCATGTGGATTCATGCTTCAGGACTAGGACACCCATCTCACCTAGAAAGCTGCCGGTGGCAGCTCACAGCTGAGTTCCTGTTAACTGTGGCTAGCCACAGCATGTTTTCCTGCCAGAGCCTGTGCCCCTAGTTGAGGGGCAGTCCAAATTTGATGACTTTTCTATGAATAAACACAAAACCTAGGCCCCTGCCTCTTTCCTTGGTTCGGGACAAGTATGAATGGATATTTTGGCTCCAGAGTTACTTTTGAGAATGGATGAGGTTCCCTTTACAATGGTGTCCTGCTTGGGACCGTTTCTGTATCTTTCCTCTCATAGGTTCCTCTCCTAAAAGGATGCTCCAATTCACATGTGGTCTTAGTTTCATGTCTCTTTCTAGGAACCTTGGTTTTATGCATCTAGTTCCAAATGCAGTTGTTTATAACTTTCTTATAATATAGACTGAAATCCTACGTTGTCTCATACACAGAGAACCTAATTTACAGGTAATTGTACCTCCCCAAACTATTCACAGGAACTCATTCAGACATAGGGGAAATTCAGTTCTTTTATGACCATGCCTGATAAAGCTGAACTAGGCTTTATCACCTGTAGGCACTGAAGATTTATTTTCTTCCTCTGAATCACGTTAGATCCTACACAATGAATCATTTCCGCTGTGATGTGTATATGAATCACTTCTAGTACTAGACATCCCAGAGAGTCATGTCCATCACTGTGACTTCCAGGCAAAGAAGCCTTCTTGTAAGTAATACAGATTTCTACTTTTTAAGACCTAAAAGATGTTTTTAAATGTTTGCCTTTATTGTTACTCATTTACTTATTTATTATTTGTTGGTAAAGGTAGAAATAAATAAGTTTCTATGCAAAGTTTTTGAGATGTGTATAACATTCTAATTTATTTTTAAATTATGTGTATATATGGGTATGTGTGTGTGAGTATTACATATATAAGTTGCTCATAGATGCCAGAAGACTGTACCCTGGATACCCTGGAGCTGAGTATAGGAGGTTATAAGCCTCCAGACATAGGTGCTGGGAACTGAAATCTAATTTTCAGCTTAGAATGCATGCTCTTAGCCACTGGGCCACCTCTTCAGTTCTTCATTTTTGCTTAGAATGTTGTAAGACACATTGTAGGTATGAGCAAACAATTGTTAACAAAGATTAGTACATAAATAATTATATAAAATGGAACCTGAGTGTGTGTCTTCATCTCTTCCTTTTCCCTTTCCTCCCTACTCACAACTCCCTGAAACTCTTTGTTTCTTTTCCTAATCTTACCAGGAAAGGAAACTTGGTTTGAAACTTTGTGCTCACTCAAGCCATTAGTCCCCTTGGGGATAGAAAAGGGAAGTCATGCTGTGTCCCAGCCCATCAAGGCCCAGAGAGAATTCCAAGTATATTCTGGCTCTCATCTCCTTCATTATTGGTTGTAAAAAGCATGGTCAGCAGCAGCATCTGCCAGGGACACTCCCAAGGAGGGACTGACCTAGTTTTAGCTTTAGCCCTTGTCCTTGGACTTCCCATAGTAGGCAGTGAATCAGAACAGCTGGTTACCCTAATAACCAAAAACCTGCCTACAAATATTTTTTTCATGAAAGTGATTTGGTTGACTATCGATCTCTGTTGGTTTGTGGCCAGTCTTGCATGAGCAAGCTAGTGAAATGAAAGACTTCTAGAACTACTTCAGCTTCTAGAAAGCTGAACTCATCACCTACACAAACCAACAGAGAACCATGGGCGACAGGGTTTAGAACAGCAGTTATTTCTATTGGCCTTGTGATCCAGGAAGTGCTGCGTACAAAAAGTGTATATAATTTTTATAATTTATAATAATTGTTATAACTTGGGTGTAAAAGAAGACATCAAAGTCTACAAGATGAGCAAGGAATGAGTCAAGAAATAGGTGCAAAGGAAGCCAATTATCAAGAGTTCCAAATGCCTCACCAAGGGCAATATACTGTGGTATATCTTTTCAAATTGCTTCTTGACAACATTGTCACAGTTTCTGGAAGACTTCATTTAGCACAGATTTTTATATATACTGGTATGGTATTAGTTGGTAACAGTGTAATTCTCTTTTGATTAGGATTAAAGTTGAAATGGAGGCCCAGAGATGCAGAGATGGCTCATTGGTTAAGAGCACTGACTGCTCTTCCAGAGGTCTTGAGTTCAATTCCCAGCACCCACATAGTGGCTTGTGACCATCTGTAATAGAATCCAGTGTCCCCTTATGGTGTGTCTGAAGACAGCTACAGTGTACTCATATACATGAAATAAATAAAATAAACCTACACAACTGCAAGTCTTACAAAAGGCATTTACTATCTGAATTCTGGAAATTAGCTGAACAGTTCCTAGTATGTCATAGGTACTCAATAAATATTCCTTAAAGTGACTGTCTCCTATCCTCAAAGAGCTGACATTGACATATCTGGCTGTATATCAAAATCATCATAAATAAAAAGTTAAATATAGATGGTGACAAACAATGCACATGCAAAAAAAAAAAAAAAAAGCAGTCTGTAAGCACCACAGGAACTTCATATCATAACGCATTGACCTGTTAAACTGTGAAGGACGAGGTGCTGCCTCCCCTCCGCCATTGTGTGTGCACCAGTGACATTGAAAGCTCTAAAAGCTACATTGACAAAGCAAAAGCAGAAGTCACAGGTGGAAGTGATAGAGAGGAGAGGGGAGAGAAATGAGAAGAGAGCAAAATCAGTAAGCAGAACTTTGTACACAAATGTCAGCTCTTGTGGGACTTTGGCGAGAGCATTTGAGCTCACCCCCAGACGAAGTCTGAGTGTTACTCAGTTTGTTCTTTGAGTCATTCTAACCATAAAAGTGTACATATCAATGTACACATTGCACAATGCTTACAAGATACCCAGTTTATCTCCTCCACTACTTAGCCTTGATAGCTGGGCTCAGTGAGAGTGGGTAAGATACTCTGAAGTGCGATGTTTCCATTGCTAACGAAGTGATTGAAGGCCCCTTGCTTTTTCTTCACTGGGAGAGGTGCAAATTCAAAGCCCAGTGCCAGGTATGGGATAACCTTTCTTTAAGTTGTTGATCACAGGTATCCCAAAGAGTCCCTAAATCAATACAGGCTATTACCATTACTCTTTGTGGCATACAAGAACTTGATATCAGGACCCTGTTGCTGTAGACACCACATATTTTGGACACAGGACTTTGAGGAATCTATCAGGAACTGACCTGTAGTCTCCCTGAGTCCAGCTTATAGTCTTAGAATTATTATGTGAGCTGCCAAGAAAGAAAAGCAATTGACAGTCCCGCCTACCAGTGAAGCCTGCAAGCCATGAGAATGACTAGATAGGCCCATTTCCACAATAATGGTACACATGCTATAGGGTAATAGCCATTTTCTGATTGGGTTTAAGGCCCACTCCACAGAAAGAAACATATCTGATACTGTAAGGCCAGCCAAGAACCCATGGATGTGGTGCTCACGGGCCACAGGAACGAACCTACTACTCTGAGACAAATAAATGGACATCAAAGCAAACAGCCCTCTGAATTCGTGTAGATCAGCGCAACTCTCAGATCTCATCAGACAAGTTTCTTGGTGCAGATGGTTGGTTAATGCAGAATCCCATGAATGGTCAAATCGAAAAGAGTAAATGCCTGTGGAATGTTAAACCACAAATGGGATATAAATCACAAGCCGTCCTTAACGTTCCGGGACAATCCAGAAAGGGTGGGGAGTAGGGTGAGTGAAAAGATTCCAAGTGCTCAAGGTCAGGGGCACCAGAGCAAAGCACTGGCCTCTGGACATCACAGGGTTGCTGTATGCTGAGGCTGTCGCATAAGACCCGCAGAAGATCAAGCCAGTCATCATGCTAGCCTAGAGTGGGAAACATTTCATGAGACCCCCACCCTTCACCCTGGAGGTATGCACAGTAGATGGCTTCTGGGTGTGGATGGAGTTTTCTTTAAAGGTGTGGTTCTCTGTAATTAAATCTACTCTGGTGGATGGACCCAATGTGAACCAGGAGTATACGAACTACTCAAACTGGAGTCTATGGGTTCTTGAAAAAAGGAAAAAGGGACACGAAGTTGAGGGCTGTGTGTAGGGAGGGAAGGGTTGATGTCAGAGGCGTTAGGGGGAGGTGTTGGGGGGGTGAAAATATATATGATCAATACAAGTCGCATGAAATTCTCAGAATTAATGAAAATATGGAAAAATGTCAAGTAGAACAAAAAAGAAAGAGAAAGAAAAGAGGAAGTCCCCTGTCTTAAACACTAAGACCTGCGTCACTGGGTCAGTGTGTGATGGATGAGGGGTGCGGAGGGATGAGGCATACGGCCATCACTATCCACGAGACAGCTGGTCTTGAGTCCCTAAACCACGCGGAGGGCCGTTCCAGCACAGCTGGGGAAAACAGGCCGGGCCAGGTTTGCGGGAGACTGGGCATGTTTAGTATTTAGAGGACGTTTGTTTTTCAGAACTCCTCTCTCCCTTCCGAAATCTGGCAGGCGTTAGTCATCTGCCGCTCAGCACGAACCCATAAGTGTGCTTGTGTGGCTCGGCGGGCTTCCTCCCTGCGCCCCGCCCTCGGGCTCGCACGACCAGACTGGTCAGCACCTCCCAGGCCTGGGGTGCCCCACGTCCTGCCGCTCCCCACCAGGCGCTCAGCATCCCAGGCTGCAAAGGCTCGCCCCGCGGCGCGGCGCCAAGACCCGGGCAGGGAAGAAAGTTGTAAAGTGCCGGGAGGAGTTGGGCGGTCCGAGGAAGAGAGGCGGAAGAGGAGGACTCGGCTGAGTTCCCGCGGCGATAGTGGGGTCCGCGGGTGCCTGTTCCCCAGCTCGCCAGTGCAGCCAGACGCTGGCTCCTCTGCTCCCCGGTGGGCGCCGGAGACTCGGTGGGAGGCAGTGAAGAAGTTGTCCTGAGTGCTGTCGCCGCGGGCCTCATTGTCTGCAGCAACTCTCCGGAATCTGAAGTGGGAGGACTGAACTCTGTCCACTGGGATTTGCCTAGAGTTCCGGCGGCAGCTGTGGCGGCCGCGGAGATTCTCTTTGTCCTCCCAGGACCTCGCTCTCTCTCCTCGGTAGCAGCTGTTTGGGTGGCTCTGAGCTTGGAGCGGGCATCCCAGTCCCGCTCAGCCTCTGACCCCGGGGTGAGTCCCCGGTGACTCCGCCTCTTTCTCGTCTCTCTGCTCTGTGAAGCCGGGAGCCCAGACCCCGGAGCCCAAGGGGTTGTGAACCAGAGGGAGCCTCCGGGCCTGGGCCACAGGATGGTGGCGGGTCGGTCCCTGGCACGCAGCCCTGGGAGCTGGCTGTTCCCTGGCCTGTGGCTGTTGACTGTGGGCGGTCCGGGGTCGTTGCTGCAAGCTCAGGAGCAGCCCTCTTGCAAAAAAGCCTTCGATTTGTACTTCGTTCTGGACAAGTGAGTGAAGGACTGTGGGGTCAGGGTCTCCTGGAAGGGAGGGCAGCTTTAGGACGAAGTTGAGATGTGTTTGGGTTCAGGGGAAGGCTATGAGAACTCTCCTTAGCGTGCATGCGGCTGATTCCTTTCAAAACCAAGCTCATTAGCCATAGATAGAGGCTGTGAGACTCTGGGGCTACTTGGTTTTCCAGAGGAGAGGCGTGCACTGCTTTTTTGTCCTGGAGTCTCTTGGGAAGTGGAAGTGTGGCCACCTGCAGCATGTTTCACCCCAGGAACTTTGGTAACTGTGGCCTCTTCATCACACTCCCTAGACACTTACAGACATTCTAAAGTTTGCCCAATTTTGTCCTGATCATAGTGCTTCCATGGGAGCCAGGAAAAAAAAAAGCCTTAATATACCCAGTGTGGTTTGCATTTCCTGAGAAATGAGGGCTTGTCTTTTTATTTTGAAAAGCCAGGTCTCGTTGTAAACAGTAAACAAGCAAGTTGTCCTCAAAGATGTGTGGTCTTCTTGGTTTCCTTGATTCAGCCCAGACACTAAAGTTCAGCCCTGAACATGAACACAGACATGGACTTCGCTTTGAAGAGGGGAGGCAGTTCCCTCTGTCCCCTGTCACTCCCCTCCCCGCCCCCTCCCCTTCCCCCAGCATGCGCCTGTAGAACTGAAGAAATGTTTGCCATTAAGGCCCACATTTTTGTCTTTCTGATCAATTTATCTTCCTTTTTCAGGTCTGGCAGTGTAGCAAATAATTGGATTGAAATTTATAATTTTGTCCACCAGCTGACAGAGAGATTTGTGAGGTATGTCTCCCCATTGTACCGTTCTTGGCACTGGAGAGGAAATCGAACAAACAGCCTGGTCTCTCTGTTCTGAAACCCTTTGCAAGCAAAACCTTTTCTGAAATCAAAATGTTGAATTTTAAACATCTCAAAGTGGCCCTTTCACACATGGTGCTCCGTGGAGACTTTCAGCTAACTCTTGGAAGTTCATTTTATCTGCCTCCCAGAAACTCGGCCCAGGGTGTGAGGAAACATCTTCAAATATAACTCTTAATGTCTTTTCCTTTTCGGCCATTCATCTGTTTTGAGTTTGAGTTATGCTTTCTCATAATTTACCACATTAAAAAAATACATTTTATTCTGATAGTATCCATACTATATTTTTAGTTCCACACACTTGGCTCTGTAAACGTGCACATTTAAAAGGAGAAAGCGTCGGAAAACTTTAAATGAACATGTGTTAATAACTCACTAGCTGAAAAAGCACTTGTGTGTGCATGTGTGCGTTTAAAGGAATGAGTTGTGTTTACACAATGTGTGGGTGTGTGGCTGGTTTAAAATGTAACCATTCTATATGTGAAGGAGGCTTCACTAGCAAACACTCTTTCCCTCGCCTATAAAAAGCATGGCTGCTGGTAAATCCAGCTTACTCTCTTATTTAGAAGTAACCAGGAATTAGTGGCATTCCCTATTTAAAAATAACCCTTGGATGCCATGATTTTTTGTGGCTCCCCTCTTCTGGTTTTCTTTTGGATGCCAGGAACAAGTGCAAGTCTATCAGGATAATGGGAAGGGACACGAATAGGAGCTGTGTCATTAAATATTGCCTCCTTCAGTCTTGTTAGCCCAAATGTTTTCTGTAAAACAGGCTTGGATGATCAAAACATTTTGAAAGTCATGTAGCAAGTAACTTCAAACAATCTGTAGAGGCCTAGGCAGTCCCGCTTTGGTTATTGGCAGCAGTAAAGCTATCCCTATAAAAATGTATGCCTGTCCGTGTTCAATCATCAGTCTCCTGCTTCAGGAGCCAAAGATAGCACTCTGGTTCCTGAACAGGGTCCGAGGTAAAACCATCTAGGGAAGGAAAATTAATAAGAGCTGATATCTGTAACTGTCAAAGCGGAATAGACAGCTGTTTATAAGTTTCTGACTCAATTGCTGAATGTGCTGGGAGTGGCATGCAGTGTTACTCGGAAGCGATGGATTATTTCAGTGTAGCATCCGAAGAGAACGAGGCTCTTATTGAATCTGGTTTGCAAGTTGGAATTTCTACAGCATATCCTGTTCTCTGGCTCAAGCACAGTTGCTCAGTTACTAATTATATGTTGTGGGACATGAATAAAAGATGGCTACCGACAAGCACACAGAAGCTAGGGCTTTGGAGAAGACTCTGACCTTTGAGCCAGTGTCTTAGTTTCGCATCTGCAGCTTCAGACCAGAGCAGTGTTAGCATATGCTTTTCTCAAAACAACCACGATTCGCTAACATTAGTGTCCGAATCCTAGAAGACAGATTAGGAAGTTGAAATGCCAAATCAAAAGGTGATTTCTTATTGCTCAAAGTATTAAGAAATGTGATTATTAAGTCATAAGAAATTTAAGTATTTACAGTATTTATGGTGAATTTTGTTTGGACTGTTATCATAACTGTGGCTCCTAAGTTAAACTGGCTTGTCTCCAGCCCTAAGCCGAGGGTGTGGCCTTCTGCAAAGATGGAGTAGAAAATCAAAGGAAGGAACATTTTTCTAGGAAAGAGTCTTGCAGCAGCCTAGAGACTTTCCAGGTATTCGTTCTAGATGTAAACCCCAGTAAATCATGGAGGAGTGTTCTGAGAGCTGAGAAGCACCCGCTGCATAAAAAGAAATGCAGTGCAGACAGGAAGGCTGAGTGGAGCTCCATTTAAGGGAAGCCGAGAGTGTTCAGTGAGACTAATTTTAAATGAGACTCCCTGGCTCTGCTTTTTGTATGGTACCAGTATTCCTTTTAAAGATGTTCTAACTGCCTCTTTCCTTCCTTCGCAGCCCTGAGATGAGACTGTCCTTCATTGTGTTTTCTTCCCAAGCGACCGTTATTTTGCCATTAACTGGAGACAGGTTAGTGCATTACCATTTCAGCGCAGGCTTTTAGGAGAGATGAATCATAAAGGCATGATTGATATTGCAGCGTGGTGATCTGCTTCTCTGTGGGCTTAAGCGAACACACAGACAACTCAGTACTCTGCAGTAATAGAAGGGTGAGGCAGCAATGGGTAACCTTGAAGGAGTAGACCATCTGAAAATCAATAGCATTTGTGTTGGTTGTAGAATATATTTTACATTTCCAGTCTTTCTCTGAAGTTCAGTGGTGCTCAACATGTTGAAGTTTACAAAAATACACACACACACACACACACACACACACAGAGACACACACACACAAGACACCACACACACGCACACACACACATAAGATACCACACACACACACAAGATACCACACACACACACACACACACACTCACACCCACACAAGACACCACACACACTCACACACACACAAGACACCACACACACTCACACACACACAAGACACCACACACACATTCACATACACACAAGACACTGCACTCATACATACACACATATAAGATACTCCCCCATACACACCCTGCTACCCCTCAGTGCTTTGAAAAGGAGTAGCTTTCCTGTTCAGTGTCATACTCTTTCTTGTGACCAGTTTTATGCTGTCTGACCATAGTATGGCACACTGGAATTAGCCATCCACATATCTAAATCACAGCCACCTTTCCTGGGGTTACTTTTGCTTACTCAACTATGGATTCTACAGTCAGAAATGGGATGCTATGCTTCATTTTCACTTCATCTAACATAAAGTGCGGAAGACCTTGGTTAGTGAATACTTGTTGACCGAAGGAATGAGGTAACATCATTTTGCGATTGCCTTGCCTTTTTCTGATCTACAGCTTCAAGCAAGGGTAATTGCAGTGCTTTGGTTTGCAGAATGGGTGAATTTAAAAAAAAATAACTGTGAAAATAGTTTTTAAGTTTCTTCTGTAAAACTCAGTTAATATGCTTTAACCTTTATTTCTTAAGCTTTTAGTTTCAAAAGACCAATAAAGCATACTATTTAAAAAGGCTGAAGGAAATAACTTGTTTACAGTTCATTGACTTGGTTAGGAAAATTATATATATAATATATACACTATACTATACTTCATAATACTATGCTATGCTATGCTGTGCTATGTATATGTGTGAGCATGTACATGTGTGTGTGTGTGTGAATGTGTGTGTGTGTACATTTGTAACTCTTGTGTTAAGTTTGTCTTTGCCTGAAGAGGAAACCCTCTCTAGGTTGTGAGTCCTGCTCAGGACTTTAGCATTTTTATTTCTGTTTTGCCTTCTTACTTTATTATGAACATATGGTCTCAACACTGACAGTCCCTTATAACCCATGAACATAGTTCTTATATTTCTTATGTGCATCAGTATAACAATTTTTGGTTTTATGAAAAGGACATATTTTTACTGTCCAGTTTAATTTCCAAAGAGTCAGGTTTGAATCTAGCATGTCAAGGAAGAAAAACACAGTTTTAATATTCATGACATTCATATATACATAGCAAAGCACTCAGCACAATGCCAGGCATGTCAAAGGCTCGGTAATTGACAGTGGCATACATTGTGCCAGGGTTTCTGCTAGGCACTTTGCATATGGGTTCTCCATCACACTGGAGATGAAACATCACTGGTCGCCCAGATTGATAATGTTTAGACATGTGTGGAGGGGATTTAAATCTTTCATGTAAGCTCAAGACACGTCCTTTGTCAATGGTTAAATCCAATGCACAAGGGCCTGAAATTGGTGGGAGAAGAGGCTGTCACTCAAGAGGCAAGGTAATGATGCACTCAAGAGTTATTCATCTTGTTCTACTTGGGTTTAAATCCCACCCCTCTAGGTTACTAGTTGAGTGATCAAGGATAACTTGCTTAGTAACGAGTTTCTTACAGCTCAGTTTTCTTATGTGGATGCTGCTGTTGCTAATGATGATAAAAGTAAACCCCACCTTATAAGATAGTTGCAAGAACTGAAGTTGATGAATATAAGGAAAGATCTAATATGTTAGTATTCATAAGATAAGACATGGAGAGATGGCTCAGTCAGCAAAGTGCATGCACACAAGCTTAAAGACTCGAGTTCAATCCCCAGATACCATGTAAAAAGAAAAACTGGTTATAGTGGCAGTGCACACTTATAATATCAGCAGTTGTGAGACAGGCAGACGGATTCTTTGGTTTGCAGAATAGCGAGCCTAGCCTAATTAGAAAGCTTCCTACCAACAAGATACTCTGTCTCAAAGCAACAACAAAAAGAAAACCAATGAATACCTTCTGAGGTGTGACACCCATGATAGTCCTCTGACCTCTACATGCATGTGCACATACAAAATGAAATGAATCCCTTACTCAGGTCAGTTTTTCTGTCTATAGAACACAGCTGCACAATCTGCCATGTTTTCTCAGAGTTATTATGAAGATCCAGCTAAGACAATGGGCAGTGTGATATTTCATATGTCATAGAGCAATCCCCAATAACAGGGCTACTTTCTTCTAAGTTACCATTTTACTAGTTCTATTAATTGAATTGCTACCCAATTAACTGTGACTCTCCATCTTTGGATATAGAATCACTCCACAATTTTAAATTTGGGGAAATAGTTTTCTTGTTGAGATGGATGATCAGTGGACAGTTGTTTCCAAGACTTCTGTGGGTCTTTGTATTAAAACCTAGAAACTGGGATTCTCATGACTTACAAACTTTCCCAAGGGTTTATGTGCATGCATGCACATGTACACATGTGCGCGCGCGCGCACACACACACACACACACACACACACACACACACACACACACCTATACACACATACAAATAGATCTAAGCATATGATTTAAAAAGTAATAATTAAGCAGAAGAAAAGCACCGAGAATTTCACAACTTTGGTTTTCTTACTCATAGTTTTCAGTATCTTGGCAAATACAAGAAGTTGTTCTTTCATGTTTCTCAGGGGTTGCTAAAGAGATGAAGCAAGATGGGGAAACAATAAGTATACACACCAGGACTGTGTGTTCTGTTATGATTTTAACATGATGTCTAATGTTATGTAAATCCACAAAGTCATAATCATGGCAGACAATTTTCAATTATACATTTTAGACACCCATTGCTTAAATTTTTATCACATTAAGTACCTTAATCTGAAGCATGCCCATTTTCTCTTGTTCCCAGGACTTTTGTTCTCTATGTACCTACTAGGCCACTGATCCACTCACTTACCTGTCTGCTTCATATGTGGGCTTTGGAGTCCACAAAGATAGGATTCTAATCTGTGTGTGTGTGTGTGTGTGTGTGTGTGTGTGTGTGTGTGTGTTTATGATAGAAATAGGTACAGAAATATGTAGGTAGGTAGGTAGATAGATAGATAGATAGATAGATAGATAGATAGAGTCAGGGCATGATTATATACATAAATAACCAAGATTCATAGTTGAGTGATAGTTCTCAACCTATGGTTTGTGACCCTTTTGGCAAATATCTGTCTCTAAATTATTTACATTATGATTCATAGCAGTATCAAAATTAAAATTATGAAATAGCAATGAAATAATTTTATAGCTGGGAGTCACCATGATGTGAGGAACTGTATTAACAGAATTGCATTAGGAAGGTTGAGAACCCCTGCATTAGAGGGTCAGGGCAGAGGCCATATTCAGTATGTAAATATGTAGCCTCTCAGAATATGAAAAAAGAATGAATTTTGACAATGTTAGTAGGTACTATTTCACATAAATGTGAATAGTGATTTCTTCCCAGTTCTGCTCATAATTATTTAATTCTGTGATAATGATTTAGGTAAAAACATTTGCTGAACAATTATTCTGTGCTAGATAATCTGAAAAGTGCTTTCTGTGCATAACCTCTGTTAACTCTATGTAATTACTTGTACTTTAAGATAGGTCATCTATCTTGCCTAAGGACTCCCAGTAGCAAGTGCCAAGCAGTGTATTAGCCAATGTTTAAGTAGACTATGTCATTCGAACGCCTAACATAGTCTAATGACTTTGAAGAGAAACAATTGTCTCCAAAACCCCATCCAGTTGCCCACTCAGGCTTCTCCTGGGTCCTATGGTCTTCTTCTCATCCCATGAACCAGCCAAGCTTATTTACACATTAGCCCTTTCTTCCTTCTCTATCCTGGGTCTTCTCTGAGGTTCTGTTCTTATTTTCCTTTCCTGAACTGGGGATGGTTCTGAGTAGTGGAATGTTCATGAGTATGATTCTGGTTTGAACCCAATATCAAAAAATAAACAAACGAAACTCTAAACCAACCAATAAAACAAAGGCTCATCTCACTTACAACTTCACAGTAGTCTTGCCTTGCCTCCAAGTTTAAGATATCCTTACCCTTCTCCATCATCTCCAAAAACCCTATCCTTAACTTTTTAATAATGAAGGAAGAAAGGAAAGAAGGAATTAAGGAAGGAAGGAAAAAAAGGAAGAAAGAAAGGAAGGAAGGAAGGAGAGAAGGAAGGAAGGAAGGAAGGAAGGAAGGAAGGAAGGAAGGAAGGAAGGAATTTGTATTTCCCTGAGCCTAGAGTATATGAAAATACAGGGTTCTTACTTATCTTGTTCACTTATATACCCAACCCTAGAACAGAGCCTGGTTCATGTAGAAGCTCAACAAATCCAGGTTGAATGATGGAATTCTTCTGATACTAGAGCCTAAGTTAATGCTAGAGCCACTGCAATAGAGCAGACTCTAGTTAGGCCAGCAATATCAATTATACCAGTGTAATGTACACACTGACTTGTTTTCACTACTTACCCCATTCCTATTCTTACATGACAACTGTAAATATTCCCACTTCCTTTTCACTATCCATATTTGCCTCAAGTTAAGAAAGACTTGTCTACTCAAATTGGACTTTAGATTTTGAGCACAACATGATTTAGTAAAACATAGTCCTTATACAAATCTATAGAGATGACACAAGTCATTTAATTAAGTTTATGTAATAATATATTGCATTTTTGTTGTTTGAGTGAGTTTCCTTTAATTATTTAAAAACAGAATTAAATATTTACTTGTGGGGAAGTAGTTCTTGGTAAACAGTTGATAACTCATAAATTAGCACATAATTTTTAAAAGAAAAATTGTCAATATTTATAAAAGTAGCAACTTTCAAGGAAGAGATCCCACATTTTGCACTGGCTCAGCAAAGACAACAAAGGTACAGCATTGGACACTGAAGAACTAATGAGAAAATGTATCCAAACTCTATGCTCATTGACTGATTATATTTTAATTGTTATACTATATGCTATATAGGAAGAAATTCTGTGCAGTCATTAGAGTTGAGTAGATCAAAGTCCTGATATAAAACAGGCATATAATCTAGTAAATGAATAACCACATTGCAGAACACTTCACATGAATTTAATTTCTTTTGTAAAAAAGATAAAAATTTCTATGTATTGGATGTATTCAAACACACATGGAGAAGGCTGGAAGATCAGCACTAAAGTGTTAATGATTCTCTTATAGGCAGGGGACTAAATATGACAAGCATCATAATTTCAATCCTCATGTATTTAACAGGAATACATGCAGACAAGTCCTTAAAGTGCTTGAGTTAAATTTTGAACCTTACAGAACTCTGCAGCCAAGGGTTTCAGGCTTGTAACCAGAATGCAACTGAAGGGCTGAAAAAAAAAGCATGGAGATCTAGAACACATTCATTTTGGAGGACCTAAATTCACCTTGTTAGTGAAGAGATCGGACCTTGGGTCAGGGGAAATAGAAGCTCTGTAGTATCTGGGTGACATTGGTGTGTTACTTAATGAGTTGAGCCCAAGTTTGGAGCTCCACAGAAGGAGCTACGTGTCCCAGCCACTGAGCAGGGTCCAGGTGACAGAACACTGTGCCTGAAAAGCTCTAGTGAAGGATTTAACACCTACTGGGTGCACCAGAATGTCTGTGACTGCTTGCTTTTCTCTCTTTGCTTCTATCCCTTGTCTGCAATTGTGACCTTTAGTTCAGATGCCTATTTTCATAGTTATTTTCTTTCTCTTTACATTTTAATGATTAGTTATGTAGACACTAAGGGGAATTGGAGTTGAAGGTTAGCCCAGGTTTATCCTGTGTCATGTTGGTCATGGAAGATCAAAGATTCAAGGGCCTTTTTGTTTACAGAGGCTCAGGTTGGTAGTCGGACTCACCCTAGCCTGACACTACACACGAACACTGCAGTGTGCTGTGCTGACTCAGGCTGCCCATGTTCCCTTCTGTACTTTTCAAATGAATCAGAGTCTTTTATAGTCTGGAAACATCGTCTTCTATATTACTCTGTTCTTACAAGCCAGTGAACTGGGGAGAAAATGACCATACTTGGCTTGTTGGTTTTTTAAAATTGTATTTATTTATTTATTTATTTATTTATTTATTTATTTATTTATTTAAATTTATTATTAATTAATAAAAATTCTACTAGGGAACTTTTCTGTTTAGAAAAGTCTGCTTTGGCCACAAAGATGGCCCCTGGATGGGTGTAGTTATGGCAGCTTCTATGTTCTGATGATGTATGTAGTACTTTGCTCTATGAGCTTGTCTTAGAAAATGACAAATTCATTACACTTTTACTCACGCTTGGCGGACAAACACGAAGACACAGAAGTGGTAAAATGCAGGGGTAACCTCCAGCAGCCCAGTAGGACAGTGAGTGAAGAAATAATTGAACTTCAAGGCCAGAGTAATAGAAAGTGCAGGCTAAATTGAAGAAAGCCTTCATAAAATCAGAGTAACGGGGGATGTGGTGAGCAAGTCTTTTCAGATCCTAGACCACTCCTTTGTGTTTTTTGGTTTAGATTCTATACCACAAATGTAGGCCTTAGGGTGATATTCAGAATAAACAACAGGCAAGATTTTATGTGAATTATAGAGAGTCTACCATGTCCTAAGATGATAGACTAGAAGACACTCACATGTTCACACAGTTTCTAAAGTCTGTGCTGGGCCTGGGACTGACTGACCACAACATTCAGCAGACCTGAGTGTGACATGCTGTTAGCTCCAGCTCCAAGCCTCTTTTCAACAAGGCATGGGTGCTTCTCTTGTCATGGTCTTTGAAAACTTTCACTGAGTAAAACTGTGACCACCCTGACACCACCGTGCTTGGGCAAATCCCACCCTACCCATGAGCAGTAGACCCAGGCATGGCCAAGCTGAGTTCACGGCCAGCACCGGAGTCAGTACCAGTTCCACCTTGCCAACCCTGTGAGTGAGGCCATCCGCCCTCCTAGTTACTGCAGCTTCCTCAGTGGCCACACGTGATGAGTCAGACGAGCCTGGTCAGTGAGCAGTATAGTGAGAAAGGATCACATCTTTACACTAATTTTTGGGTGCTTTGAAGAACAACCTTGGTGTCATTTGTGCTTTGTCCCCCTCTTACCTTCTGTATTGCTCTCCTTTCTCTCAGCTATTACATTTTCTACTTCATGTCACCTGTACCTTGCTACTCCTGTCCCAAGCCACCCAACCTTCTCTTTATGTTTTTTTCTGGATTTTACATTTCATTCACGTGGTACACTCCCATATGAAGATCTGGAGCTAGGAACCACAGATGGGAGAGGACATGACATGTTTGTCTGTCTGAGTTTGGGTTACCTCACTCAAGAATCTTCTCTAGGTTCATCCATTAGTTTTATTCATACTGATCACGCTGGCCAATTTTGAGTCTCCACATTAACCATTACCCACTGACAAAAGAATCTCTGGTTGAAGTTGCGATGAGCTTGACAGACAAAAGCATGAATATTTGGAATGCACTTTGACATCATGATCATTCAGAAAACAATACTTGTTTCTCCTTGTACCCATGCTCTGCCCACTCATAAGCTTTGACAAGGCTTATAGTATCAGGCATAAAATCCTTCAGAGCAGGCATCACAGCCAATTAGATAGTAATTTATTAATCCATAACTATATACCACTATTGAATGTGGACGCATTTTGCTGGGTAGGCTGGTATTGTAACATGTAGGATCCAGTGCTGGGTAAGACCATTGGTGTTTTTCTCCCCTTGCAGCCTGCACAGTGCCCCCTGGCATGATGCCATTAGGATAGAGTTTCCTGGTGAGTTCTAGGTTGGTGTCTCTGTCTCCTACATCCAAAGTGAATGGCGTCTTTAGCAATAGGGTTTTATCATCTAGTTATGGTAAGCAGCCAAGGGCAAAGAAAATAACTTGCACTGCTTTGGTGCCTCTGGAACCTGAGTCACCAGGAACTCCTTCGTAGTATGTCTTTTGCTTTTTTATTAGTCATTAACCCTTCTCTTGTTCCTCTTTGCCTTTTGTGTAAAGTGCTCTTTCTTAACAGCAGTGCGTTCTTTTGCTACTGTTTCTTTTTTCCCTTGGGTTATAATAGATTTCCTTTCCCTTCTTTAGATCGGATAGTGCCATCAAATTCCAACTCCCAAAGACTTAAGCATGAATAATGTGTGAAAACTGATAGTAATAAGGGAAGCTGTGGAGTTTTATATTTGCTAGAGGGTACTGCTATTTCACAACGTATTTCTGAATTTGTACATTTTGAAATTGCTTATATTTACTATCCAAGGCAATGTGGAAGACATTGTGCACGGTATCTGTAGTTTGCAGACTCACACAAAACTTAACAATCCTTTGTGTGCTCTGAAGGACTAATACAAGGTTTGAGAGGGTTTCGAGCGAGTATGCAGCCTGTGATGAACTGGTCGTTCATACTTACGTCCTCCACTGTGGATGCACAAGCAGGAGTAACTGAATGAATATCAACAGTCATTAATTACGGACATCTTCACATCACACTGAATACTCTACATGCAGCAGCACCTTTAATTCAAACCAACTTTGTTATGTCACCTATTTGCTATGCTATACCTACTTTGACATGGTGAGAATAAAGGACCAGGGAGACTCCCTACCTTGCCATACATTAGGTCAGTCCATGCAATTGCTGCCAATTAAGGCTGAGGTCTCATTGGCCTCGGTGTTGTGTAATGAAGGGAGAACTGAGGGTTGACCAGCAGATGATCTGGGGCGTTATTATCACTATTCTAGTAAATCCTATATGAGACAGCCGAGACCACAAGTGTGAGATAACTACCTCAGGTTCACACGCTTTGAGGCCACACAGCCAGGCTTTAGGTCTGTCAGATTCACTATTGTGTTGCCAGGTGTCCAGCCTGTGTCACCTATGCAGGTTTTCTAGAAGAACGTCACAGGAGTCTAAAGAGAAAATGGGAATTCTTCTGCTTTGGGCCCTACTCACTCCAAATCCTTCAGCTTATACACTGTGTCTAAGTCCTGGCAATGTTCTGGATGCCCAGTGCTGCTGAATGATGTCGTGCATCTCTCTACTTAATGAAAACAAAAATTCAGATTTATGTTTCATTGGTATTGAAACCAGATTCAGGAAAGTTATGTAACTGCTTATGGGTATACAGTGTGTTATTCTTAGACAGGGGTTTCAATTCATCTCTGATTTACTCCAACCCCAGGGTCATCCTACCTCATTAGAGAGCTTTCCATAACAAATTGCCCTCTGTATGTGTGGAGGGATTGCTTTGAGTACCCAAACCTGCACATGCTAAAATGGTTTGAATAAGACAGTAGTATTTGGATGTAACCCACATGTATTGTCCTCAATGCCTTCTTCCACCATCTATAGATTACTTATCGCATCGAACATATATATGCTATTCAAATAACTGTTATGCTAACCAACAGTTGTTTCAGGACTAGTGACAAGAACAAAAGCTAGCACCTGCCCAGTAAAAATAGGTTTTTTTTTTTGTTTGTTTGTTTGTTTGTTTTTTACAAGTGTGCAAGGTTGTAGACACTGATCTAATGCACTTAGAGGTTAAGGCAGGAGGATCATGAGTTTGAGGCCAGGTTGGGATATGAACTCTTCAAACCTGAGTTTAAAGAAATAATTCAGTCTGCAGTTGGTTGCATTTGCTGTTATGGTACCCTGTGAGTTTGGGGGCCACTCATAGTTTTCTCTGGTACCTTCCCCTTGTCAAAGCTTTGATGTAACTGTTCACATTTTTCTCTTATTTCCTCTTTTGTCTTCGCTTCCTTCTCAGTCTCTACTTCCTCTTTTGATCTTTGCGTGTGTGAGCACTGCTTGCAGTCAGGAAGAGAGTAAACTAGGTGACCAGAGTCACTCTAACAGACTGTGATGAACCGGAGCTGTGGCTCAATGACCTTAGTTCCCTCAAGGACTTATCGTCACCATCCATTCCCATAAAGGCTCTGTCAAGAAAACGTTTTACAGATGAGGAAACAAGGTTGGCTTTGAAAATTAATCTATGTTCTTTCTATCAGCCTATGCCCATCTCGATCTATGCCATTCCAGAAACTCTAGCTATGGTTTAAGAGACTATCCTGTTTGGTCCAGATCCCTCCAGTAGAACTGAATGGTAAACTGGGTAAGCGAAGGAGCGCTCCAAAAACATGATCAGTGTTGAAATTAGGTAACCTAGGAAGTTCTTAGTATAATACACAGAGGCACTCTTTCTCTTCTTTTTCCTTCCCTTCCCTTTCCCTGCCCTCCCCTCCCCTCTTTCCTTTCTCCTCAGCAGAGACATTTGAGTGACCCTGCTAGACCTCAATGTTTCATGTAAGAGTTAGTGTTTAGGTTCTCTTCTGTCTCCCCATCCCCCTCTCTTCCTCTATGTCACTTCCCTTCATCTTTCTCTAGTTGATTATGGGTGTTTGTTCCTTAGTTCTCAGTTAAAAATATACAAACAACAAACAGATGTTTAATAAACACTTGCATTGGTTTTAGTCCTGCCCCTTTCCAAAACATACTTGAGTCTTCTTGGGGCATAATAAAATCAATAAACCATGTAAAACTAGGTAAGATCCTGAAAAACAAGATTAAATAAGTAGGTAGCTATAAGAACAAAATTTTGTGATTAAGATATTTACTGCAGGATTCTTGGAAGTTTGGGCAAGATACAAGTTGACACAAGAGCTTTTAGAAGGCTTTTCTTTTCTGAAGAGAGACAGGAAAGGAGTGGATCTGGATGGGAGAGGAGGTGGGTAGGAACTGGGAGGACTAGAGGGAGGGGAAACTGGAATCAAGATATATTGTATAAGAGAAGAATCTATTTTGATAAAGGAGAAGAAAGATGAATAGACATTTGGGATTAAAAGAGGGTTGACACAGTTGTGAAAGCAGAAAGGAAGAAGTGCTCAGCAAGTACTCAAAGGTGACAGCAGCTGTGGGGCCTCATGGGCTTTCAGATGATAGCAGTATCCTGGGCAACGGCTTCAAACAAATACTGATGTGGTTTCAATATTACCCTTCCTAGTAGTTGACACAGCATTACATCGAAGGAAGCACAGAAAATGGGGCTTTCAAGATGACATGAGCCTGAGCAACTCTTCACAGCCCCACCATTTCCTACCCCAGTTTTCTTCCCACTTGTCTCTCTCTCCTTTACAGTCCCCTGTCCCAGCATCGTGAGCATGAGATTTCTGTCTTTCATCTATGCTTCATCCTATTACTTCTCACTTGTTGACAGAGAGACTTAGAACGTTTACATGTTCAAAGCCCCTTGTTATCTGGCCTGTCTTGGCTTGGGTTCTAGTTTCCCTAAAGAGACTGACAGCCTGGATACTTACTGTTGTAGGTGGCCCACACCTGCTCCATGTGTGCCCATGTCACTGACCCTGGGGAAGGAGCGCTTTACCTCTATGTCTTTGTCACACAAACATGGTAGACCACCATGCAGTATGAAAGGGCATGTGGGTAGTAGGTACATTAAAGATGGAAGCCCTTGCTATGTTCTCTGTTACCCAATTGAACTAGCAGTGGCTGGAAAAGACTGAATCCCATACTATTGGGCTCCTTCTACTCAGGCTTGCTCATGCTTCAGGCTCTTACATGCAGTGGTGAGTGGGCCTGAGCCAATGGGAGGGCTATTTTTACCACACAGATTCTGTTTGTGTAAGCTTGCACATCAGTTGTCTCTCTCCCGTTTGACAGCAAACATTAATGCTTGAGGACACACTGCCACTCATTTCGGGGAAATACCAAGTATTTGATATTTATCTCCGCTCAGACAAAATCAGTTTCAAGTTGTTTCCATAGATCTCAAATATAAATATTTACACAAAACAAACTTATACATTATGATATTTTTCTGCGTCGCCTGCAGAACTATGATTATTTCTTATGGAAGATTGAAATTTTATTAGGTACTTATTTTGCAAGAGGCATTATAGTAAGTAGCAGGTTCAGAACAAATGATTACATCAGCAATAGAAGGCAGAGGTAGCTATGTCAAATCTCTGGTTTCACTGAGACGTGAACATTTAAGTTAATTAGTTAGGTGAAATGATATAAGAGACTATGTTTTACCACAGTAAAATTTGAATATAGATACGGATGGAAGCTGAAGTGTAGTAAAATCAGTTAAAGACTTTGAGTAGGTGGCTTTTTAAACCAAGCATTAATGCTATTAAAATATAATCAATTAGTTACTTTTTAAATGTGTGAAACCCTGGTGCATGGCTTATTAAAACATTTAAATATGTTTCTTATTAATTTTATGTGTCATAACCATGTGTTACACACAAATACACACATATAATATACACATGGAATTCTTTGTAAGACTCCACAGCCATTTTTGATATTTGGATGATATTATTTTTATAATCCACCTCTTTTGTCTGTTATCTCCAGTGATATAGACACTATTTAATGTTTCTTTAAAGGATATTAATTCTATTGATAGTTCCATTTTTACAATTAAAGTATCTTTTTGTTAAAAACTAAGAGTTAAACGTTTTTAAAAAATAAAGATTTTCTCTGAACCTTTAAAATTAACATTTCAAGCTGGGTGGTGGCAGGGGGACACACACCTTTAATCATAGCACTCAGGAGGTAGAGGCAGGCAGATCCTGATAAGTTTGAGGACAGCCTGGTCTACAGAGTGAGTTCCAGGACAGCCACTGCTACACAGAGAAACCTTGTCTCAGAGAACAAAAGCAAAGCAAAACAAAAGGATTTCTACATAATTAACACTTAAACTAGGTAAGGTTGACACATGCTTGTGATTCCAGTACTCAGAAAGTTAAAATAGAGGGTACTGAGTTCAAAACCAACCTAGGGGTCATAACAAACAAACCTACCAAATGCAAAACCAAAGCAAAACAAAAACTCAAAAAATTGAATGTATTTTGGGCTATTCTTGTAACAGTATTTTATTTCTTAGGCTTATTAGATTGTTTAAAAAGAGATTTTGATAAAAATACTTAAAACCCTAAAATGTGGATATTCCTTTACTCATTCATATGAAGTAGCTTTTAATAACTTTACAGACATACTCCAATTAGATATTTTCCACTGGTGCAATAAATCAGTTATGATGAAAAAGACTCTTTGCCAGAGATTGTAATCTGTCAAAAACCATCTGGGAGAGGCTAAGGTGACTTTCCTGGAGATGGCCCAACATTTTTGTGTGATCTATACTTGGTGAGCTCTGAGAGGCAAGGTCTCAAGAGACTTTGTCTCAGAATCGCTTCTTATTGCTGATATGAAATTCCTATCACTATTACATAGCCTAAGGATTCCTGGGCATTAGCCCACCGGATTGAGCAAATTTCTTAAATCAACATAAAGATGAATTTTCATGAATTAATAATGCTTAGATGAATTAATGATTTTATAGCTTTCCTGATTTGATTCAAGTAATTTTAGGAAGAAAGTTTTAAGAGATGGTTTTAGTCATTTTGCCAGAAAGATATAATAAACTTAGAATCAAGAATAGAATGTGCCTATTCCTCATAAAATTTTAAAGACTGCATAATAAAGAATACAATGAGTTTCACAATTACACTGAAAAGAGAAATAGGCTTGGAACAAGTTTGTGATCAAGGAAGAACATCCATTCTAGGTCAGGTGGACGGATGAAGCCACAGGTGTGCGCTGTGATAGAGCGTGGCCATGTGGAACTGTGGCTGTGAACTTATAATGAGCTCACAGAGTAAAACACTGTTTTGAACGCACTGTCCACAGCCTTCTGTAACTCCCCTTTGTGTAACATTTTATCTATGAGGGATTTCCTAAGAACGTGGTCTATAAAAAGGCCAGAGAAAAGAAATAATGTGGGGTTTGGGGGCCTCTGCCCCATCCATCTATCCATCCATCAATCCATCCATCCATCCATCCACCAAATGTATATGTATGTGTATATGTATGGTATTTGTGTCTTAGCCCCATCCACCAAATATATATATATATATATATATATATATATATATA
>JANHMN010000006.1:101304036-101318819 GCA_030674055.1 Rhabdomys pumilio | reverse complement strand
TTTCTTAAATCAACATAAAGATGAATTTTCATGAATTAATAATGCTTGGATGAATTAATGATTTTATAGCTTTCCTGATTTGATTCAAGTAATTTTAGGAAGAAAGTTTTAAGAGATAGTTTTAGTCATTTTGCCAGAAAGATATAATAAACTTAGAATCAAGAATAGAATGTGCCTATTCCTCATAAAATTTTAAAGACTGCATAATAAAGAATACAATGAGCTTTCACAATTACACTGAAAAGAGAAATAGGCTTGGAACAAGTTTGTGATCAAGGAAGAACATCCATTCTAGGTCAGGTGGACAGATGAAGCCACAGGTGTGCGCTGTGATAGAGCAAGGCCATGTGGAACTGTGACTGTGAACTTATAATGAGCTCACAGAGTAAAACACTGCTTTGAACGCACTGCCCACAGCCTTCTGTAACTCCCCTTTGTGTAACATTTTATCTATGAGGGATTTCCTAAGAATGTGGTCTATAAAAAGGCCAGAAAAAAGAAATAATGTGGGGTTTGGGGGCCTCTGCCCCATCCATCCATCCATCCATCCATCCATCCATCCATCCATCCACCAAATGTATATGTATGTGTATATGTATGGTATTTGTGTCTTAGCCCCATCCACCAAATATATATATATATATATATATATATATATATATATATATATATATGTCTGTTTATCTATCTATATATGTGTATGTATATAAGTATGCATAAGTACTTGTGGAGTTGATTGTGACAGGTGGTCAGGCCCAACCAAAATGTATATGTGTATGAACGTGTGTGAGTCTGTGCATATTGCCTCTGTAAAGGAGTTTAATTATTTTCCTTTCTTTTCTCTCTGGTTCACAAAGAGTTAAAAAGTCCAAGCCACTTTCCTGGCCAGGGAGAGGTTCCTGGGCAAAAGAGAAAGAAACTCTAACAATTAATCCTTTACTTATTTCCTTGCTGTTATCAAATGTATATCTGTCTATCTGTCTATATGTATGTACACTTAAGAGTTGTAGGAGTTCAGAGTTTCTTGGTGGCATTCTTGCCAACCCCATAGAATGAAGTTTTGTTCCATCAGCAGTATTGACCCTGTAAATTGCCATCACTGTCACTGGGGTCTGCTATCCATAACCCAATCACCACAGCTGCTCCCCCTCCGCTGCCTTCCAGAAAGAACTGGTGCTGGGCAGGTTCCTAGCAGTGATCCATTCCTTTAGTCCTAGCACCCAAGAGGTAGAATCACATGGATTTGCTAGCCTGGTCTACACAATGGGCTCTAGATCAGCTAGGGCTACATAGTGAGACTATTTTTAAGAAGAAAAATAACGTGAGGAGGAAAAGGAGATGAGGGAGGAAGAGGAGGAAAAAATGTTTACTTTTCTCATCTCATTCACATTCTCTAACAAGAGTGCATTGTCTTCTTGTCCGTCCATCCATTCATCTAACTGTTTACCCATTCATTCATTCATTCATTCATTAGTCAAATCTGTATTAAGTTTCTACTATATTAAAAAGAATATTCAGGTGCCTGAGTGTGTGAACAGTGTGTGTTAGGTCCCCTAACAGTGAAGTCCTGAGATGTAAGATGAGACTGAAGTAGAACATTTCGCTTTCTATGAGGAAGGGTGACTATTAAGTCTGTAAAATTTGTAAGAGTCTATAAGGCAAAGGAGGCAATGTTCCCTTTCGGGGAGGTGGGGTGAGTGTGCCAGTGGAGAGGCTGAGATACTTTGTTTTTGTATTTGTTTGTATGAGAGGAAGCATACTGGCGTCCTTACCACTTGATAAAGCAAGTGCCATCAAAGGTTCCTGGCTCACCGATGTATGATGTGCTTTGATTCCATGACCTATTAGTGCCTTTAGGAGTACATGGTTCAAATCCGTAAGTTACCACATGCCTATTAGCAGGACAGAAAGGATGAGAAGCATCTGAACTCAAAGGCCACATCCTTTCCTTTGTTTCTTACTGGTGGAGACTTAAGTTATTCAGAAAGTGTTTGTTATGGTCTTTGCTCAATCTCCTTTTCAGATACAAAATTGACAAAGGACTGGAGGATTTAAAAGCTGTTAAGCCAGTCGGAGAGACATACATCCACGAAGGACTAAAGCTTGTAAGTTATCCTACATTTTGAACTAGTGTAGACAGTAGTTTCTTATTATATAAGAAAAATCTTATTATATAAGGAAAAACCCCTTTCCATGTATATTTCTATTTTTTCAAGTCTGTTTCCTTCTGTGATTAGTTTCAGATTAATCAATCATAGGTATAAAATCTGTATCACAGGAACCCAGGTATAGTGACTCTTATATGAATACACACATATTTCCAATAAAAAGACTAACAGAAATAGCCTGTTTTATATATTAATTTATATAAATATATATGTATTATCTTGTAGCCCTTAATATCTTTATTTTGTCAGACCTGTGTATTCAGCTCCACAGACAGTGCTGGTTAAAAGTGAAAATGAAATTGTCAGTTATATAATTATTCTTCATTTTCAGGCAAATGAACAAATTCAAAATGCAGGGGGCTTAAAAACCTCCAGTATCATAATTGCTTTGACAGACGGTAAGCTGGACGGCCTGGTACCATCATATGCAGAGAACGAGGTGAGTGCTAACTGAGCTTTGTACACACCCGATGTGCACGCTGCTGTGATTCATTGTGAATAAGGAATGTGCACATGTAGCTTATTTGAATCTCTCTCTCTCTCTCTCTCTCTCTCTCTCTCTCTCTCTCTCTCCCTCTCCCTCCATCTCTCTTCCATTTTTGTTTCTTCATAGGCAAAGAAGTCCAGGTCACTTGGCGCTAGTGTTTACTGCGTTGGGGTCCTGGATTTTGAACAAGCTCAGGTGAGTTAAGACATACCTGGAAACTGTACCTCACTAGCTTGCCTTAAAGGGATTTAAATGGGCTCTTTTGCTGTGGCTTATGGAGAGATTTTGCATAAAATGAGCAAAACAAAAGGATTTCTACAAAATTAACACTTAAACTAGGTAAGGTTGACACATGCTTGTGATTCCAGTACTCAGAAAGTTAAAATAGAGGGTACTGAGTTTAAAACCAACCTAGGGGTCATAACAAACATAAAATGTGTTTTGAGCTCTCCTAAAGTGGAAAATTAAACTCAAAATAAATTTCTTGAATGTTTATTTGGTGAGGATCTTAAAAGAAGATAAATGCTTAGATTAATACCATGTGATATCCCTTTACCTTAATTGGTGAGACAATGGTGATAATTTTATCTAGAATTCTTATTTTGATTAGAAATTTTTCTCTTGTGTGGGAATTTGAAGAGTCCATTTAGAAATCTTTAAGATTTTTCATATAAATCTATTTTTTTCATGAAGTTTTCTTACAAATCACTTTACCTTTACACTTCAGTGTGAGTAAATGGCTAAAACAGCAGACTCTATGAGTATATATATTCATTAAAACAAATGTAATATATCACAGAATGGATGCGTTATAGGCAGTAAGTTTTCAAATGAATGTAACCAAAACAATTTTCTGTGTGAGTTTAAATTATAAAGAGCTGTGTATCTCAGCTTCCCCTTAAGTCTTCATCTTCTTTTTAAAGCTGGAAAAAATTGCTGATTCCAAGGACCAAGTTTTCCCCGTCAAGGGTGGATTTCAAGCTCTTAAAGGAATCATCAACTCTGTAAGTGTGCCTCCGAGTCCCAGAATGCTGAGAACCTTACAACACGTTTTAAGCTGTACAGGCGATTTTCCCAAGTGGAGCAGGTGGGCAGTATTTAGTGAAAGGAGAGTGAGCTTTGTTTGTTGCTGCCAACAGGACTTAAGATCTGGATTTCTTTTGTTGGTGAGATTTGCCACCGTCTTCTGCATGTACTTTGTGATCCTAGGCTGGCATTTCTAGTTGAAGATTTTCAGAAATTGCCTCTGACATCTCCGCCCTTTCAGTGCGGAGTTAACCATCTTTTACCTTTAGAGTTTCTCCAGGCTTTATAGGAGAAATGTGAAATAAAAAAAAATTTGATTGGAATTCGTGGTGAGGGCCTCCTCCCAGCCTGTTCACTGATTAGACAGGCAACTCGAGCCGGTGGCTCTGCTCTCACTACAGTTGTTCCTCCCGTTTAAATGATAGATAGTTTCCCCGGGGCACATAATATCTCTATTTGGGATTCAGCAGCATCCTCCCTGGTGACTGTTAGACTCTGGGCTCTCCTGAGCAGGGTCTGGCGGGGAAGGCGAGGAATGAAATTTGGAGTCGGGCTCTGGCTCTTGCTGTAGAGGTTTATGTTTCGTTTTACTGCCTTTTGCTAGAAGTACTAGGAACAGTTGCTATTAAGTATTTATGATATTTGGTAAACATCACCCTAAACTGCAAGTGAATATATATTCTCTAAGCAAAGTCTTTTCCTTTAATCTTTAGGCACTTATAAAGGGGAGAAGTATCTCACTTCCAGCATTTGGCTGGGGCATTTTAAATTTCCCCTTGAAGATCATTCTCAGATAGACAGGGTGAGATTTATTGGCTTTGGTTTTAGTAGTATGATGGCTTTACAAGAACTAATGGAGTTTTTAGAGAAGACATAATTTCGTTCAGTCACATCTAGTGGACGTCCAAAATGTAAATGTGGAATGGAACAGAGATTAAATCATTACAGGACTTTTAGTAGATTATTAGTTTTGATTTTTAGGGAAAAACTGCAGTGTAAAAAATAGTTAAGTTTTATGACTAAGTTCTGGGTAAATAACAATATGATATAAATTTTAAAAATCCAAGAAGCGGGATGAATATTTGACTCCCAATAAACCGGTCAGTGGTGTGTATTTTTAATAGATTTTTATTGTGCTTAGGGATGTGTGTGTAAAGATCTCTCCGGATTACTGTCTTTGATTTCTATTTTTGTTGTTCTATGCACATGAAGATTGATTCAGAATCTTCTAGATGACAGTCCAGCTTTCCAAAACTATTGTTGTGGGATTGAAATATAGTTATTGTTCCCTCCAGGGAAACTTTAGGATGTGATTAAAGTGCAGTGCAGTTCTTGGTGGATGTTAGCTTGAATAAGTTATGTTGAAAGAATCAGCAGGGGATTAGAAAGAGTGATGCATTTTAGGCACAAAATTTGACAATGAACTCATTCGCATTACACCAGGAAGGTGCTGATGGGTGCCTTGCCGGGTTAGCGCCAGCTGTTTTGTTACCCAAGGGAACAGGGCCTCTGTGGAAGCCTCACAGGATCTGCAGGTAGAAGCTGGAGCCTTTACAAGCAGTCTGGACTCACTAATGCTGGATATGTTTATCCATGTCATGATAAGTGGGGTTTGTGGCTCTCTGTAGAAATAAGATGCAGCACAAATACTTTATCTCTTCTTTTAGAACAGAAATTGCTCAGTCTTTAAGAATATATAAGAGCCTATTTTCCCTTAAACTTCAATTGTATTTTATAATTAGACATTATTGCTTTATTTGAAACATATGTTTGCTACTTACAATAAGTATAGCATATCTTCCACATACTGAGGACAAATAGAAGACATTCTTCAACTCATTATGCTTTTACCAAACCAATGGCCGACATTGTACTATAGAGTGTATTTAAAGAAAGCTCAGGAATGGAGCAAATAAGAACATTTAAGTCTTTCAGATATGTGAGAGGAGCTGTAGTCATCTCAGGGATGGAAGAGAAGCTAAGATTACAGTTGGTGTGTGATGCTGCTGTGGACGGAGTGTACATCGACATAAAGACGGAGTTGTCTGGGTGTGTGATGTTACAGAAGGCTTTCCATGGTGGGATTTGAACTGGGCTCTGGCAAAGGGAGTAACTGTAACTATAAACAAAGCACACATGACCAGAGTTGTCTGGGCTCAATGATTTAGAGAACACATTTCTCCAGGAAGCATGGATTAAGAGTATGAATATTTACAGGTACTTAGATGGGTTTCATTTCATAAGTGAAATGAAAGGTACATTTTGAACCCAGGATCTGTGCGATGGTCATGAAGGTTCAAGTAGAACAACAAACAGGAATGGATAGGACGATTTCTAGAATGGAGTCACGTGCTCACGTTCTCTCACAACGGTCACTGTGAGAGATGGTGGAAGATTGGAGACAGTGATGCTGCAGTAAGGAGGAGCACGTTTAACTTCCACCCTGCTGCTATGAAGCCGTGTAGACAAGTATGTACCCTGATTAATCCCGAACTTTAAACTTTGCCTATGGAAGGAAACTGATGAATTGTATTTCATTAAGTGGTTCGATGTTTTGGAGGACAGAGAGGTTGGAATTGAAAACATTTATTGGGAAGCTGGGGAAGTAGCCATCTACAACCGTATACAATGGAGCAATTGATCTGTCTGTGGGGCAGCCTATAAGAAAAGATGTTCAGCAATGTGTATGTCAAAGTCTTAGGGATAACAGGACGTAATTGCATGGGGATTGAACTCGGTAACATAACATTATAACAAGGGTTTCTAAATGGTGTGATAGTCAGCGTGGGGTGTTTGGCCAACACCGCTTCCAGATGTTCAGGCCACGTGACTTGAGGTCAGGACTCAGTCCCATACCAGGAAATGAAAGCTGAATTTTCTGTTTCAAAGTTATGTAGAACTTGAGGACCCCACATTCACAAAAGGGACACCATTTCTTTTGAGCAAGCTTCATTGTTACTTAAAGGCAGGTATCATAAGGAAAGAATATACTTCTTTGAATATAAGGACTCTCAAAGTCCCCCAGGCTTGGTTTCTTTATAGCTTGTTCATAATGAAACCAAATCAAGGAACTAAGGGAAGCACCTAACAGAGTGTCTTCTCTAGTCAGAATGAAGTCAAGAATAGGGTGAGTCTGAGCCTTCAGATATGTAGTTCTTAATTCATGCTTCATGGACTCCCAGGGATGGGGCTCTCCCAGTGATGTCTTCACAATATGTGTGCTAGACTGCTAGTAAAATGGTAAATTTGGGTAGTGTAAAATTTGGCAAAACATGAGAGGCCACTGGATCATAGGACGAGAGAAGCAGAAAGGGAGTCAGATGTAATATCCTATCGACATTTGATTCCAACTTCAGATAGCTAGCTGGAGGCAGAGTGAAAACTTATACAGAGTGGGCTGAAGTTTACTTAAGAAAACAGAAGAGATCAGCAGAGAGAGGAATCCAGCTGAACTTGAGAAAGAAAATCCATGTGTAGATGTCCCTTAGAAAATTTCAGGACAAGTTAAATGTTAAGGTAGGAAAATTTTAAAATTGAGTCATCCCATCCTCTTTGGTTACTTCTCCCATCATGTTGACCACAAACACAAACATATGATTCTTAGGTTTTAACTTTAGGTTATTTAAATAAATTGTAGTCATTAAAATTGTTTTTGGCTTTCTTGAGGAAATGATTGCTAGATTTGTATTTGAGGATGAAATTTTATTTGGATTACTAATAGTCTGGCATGTGAGTACACCGCATAGTTCAAGGCCAGTGATTCATTATGCAATGTCGTGGAAGAAAAGATAACCAGAAAGCAAACCCACATATTGAAACCCACAGCACAGAAAGAGCAAAAATAAAAATGCTTTGTGGAAACTCCCTTGATTTTATTTTTCAAAATAGGATCATGGATGTTTCACTACTTGGAATTATTTGTACAAGTTTCATTTTCAATAAGAGTAACGTAGCAAAGATTAAGCAGAAAGAGAGGAATCCAGCATGAGGCTAGCTTCATAGAGTAACTGTGTTTCAAAACTCAAGTACATTGCATGTAGGGTGGCTGTGATTAATTAGAATTTGTTTGGAAAAGGCCTAACGTGAAGAGAATGATCCTAGGCAGGATATTCAAATAACATTGCAAAAATGTTTTCTAAGAGAAACTATACCGATTTTAAGAGTAGATGAGAGAAGCTTAGGTTTAAAAAGTCACTTCGTTCATAGTGTTGGGCATTTGGAGCTAAACTGTTCTTAGTAATGCTTGAAAAATATCTGAGTGTGCACAAAATTATGTTATAACAGGAAGCGGAGATCCTACAAACGCCCTTTTCTCCTGGCAAAGAGAGAAGTTGGAGGGTAATAATGGTCCTGCCATGACATCCACCACAGGGACTGTGGTGAGCATCTTAGCTGGGAAAACTTATATTTGTAAAATCACAGTTGATGAAAAGCTCCAAACTTGAGCAACTGTAAAGATTTAGTTTTAGAAAAGAAGAAACCAAACTGACAAGATTTATTCATAACTGGAAATCATGTTGTGGCCAGCGAGCCCATTGCAAAGTAACTGCTACTGGATTTAATCACAGGCTTTAATTGGGGCATGGTATTATATCATTGTTATTTAGATCATGTATTCACCTTTGTCCTCATGACCTGAGATTTAGGTTAATCATGATCAGTAATTTCACTAGGTCTATTTGCAAGAGGAAACAATTTCTCTACTAGAAAGGAGGCATTATCCATAGAAAAGGAAAATGGAAAAATGTTCTGGGTGAGAAATAAATCAGTAAGCAGCACAGGCCTCATTGATGTTTGGACAGATTTAAGTTGTTCAAAGATACTCTAAACAAGACAACGTGTTTCTCTGCCGTTCTCTTTACCCAGTGAGAAGATGAAGAAACTGAAGCGCTCACTTTACGAAACACTCTACTGTGCTTTGACGTTTAATATGCACACTTAACATTTTCTATAAGAAAAACTTCGGTTGGAATTTCAGTTTTTAGGAATTAATTCCACACTGAACAATTAACTAATTACAGCTTCATGACAGATAGTCTGTGGGTAAACTAAACTCATGACATCAGGTAAATCAAACAGAACTGAACCACATTCTGTTTGCTAACATTGACGTGCAAGCGCTAACTAGGTTTTTGTTGTCTTTTGTGTTGTGTGTATGCTCATTTGTGTGTTAAAGGATACATGTGCCTATACAAGTCAGAGTGTTGGGTTTGACTCAGCGTCTCTCTTTGGCCTAGAACTTCAAATAAATTAGGATAAATGGTCAGGGAGCTCCAGGGATCCACCTGTCTCGGTCTTCCATCTTACCATCTTTTTGTTAAAAACACATGCCACCATAGCACCTGGCTTTTTATATGGGCTCTGGGGATCGACTCAGGTTCTTAAGCTTACAAAGCCTCTCCTCAGGCCCCACATCCGTTAGTTTTTGAGAGCAGACTGAATTGAGTAGAAAGCCAGGAGCACATTCCTGTAATCATACCACTTGCGCATGGGTCTGTAATACTTAGGAGTTCAAGGTCATTCTTAGCTTCATAGCCTGGCTTGGGCTACAGGAGACCCTGTTTCAAAATGAAATAACAAACAAACAAACAAACAACAAATGAACAAACAAGCAACAAACATAGCAACAAAACAATGATCCCCCAAAAACACCCTCACAGAAAACTGTGCAAATAGGATCTAATATCCTTTTTCTCTTCTTATACATCCTACACTGAAAACTCTTTTCAAAAAATAGTATTCAACTAAATTTATGATTTTTTAATGTTTCCACTTTATTATTTTTTTTGTCTTTGCTTTATTTTTTTTTTCCATTTGGGCCCATGATTCATGAGTACTACTGAGTAGAAATTTGAATCCATACAAATAAAATTTCACTACATATAACTTAAAATGGCTTGAATATTTCCAGAAACACAATGCTGTACTTTATGCTGACTAGTTATATGTCAGCTTGGTACAAACTGGAGTCATCTGGGAAGAGCTAAACTTGATTGACAAGATGCCTTCATCAGCCTGGCCTATGGGAAACCTGTGGGGCATTCTGGTCTCTGCGTGTTGCAATCTTAGAGACTTTCTGCCTTAATGATTACTTTTATGTCTTTTCCTGAGAAAATTATGTCTGAGTCTTTTTAGGAAAATCCTAAAATTAACTTTTATCTGGCTGCTATTTAGAAGTGTTTCTTATGCCTTGGAGATCATTAAGCACAGATAAGCAAAGAGCTAGATGAAGCCATTACTCGAGGAATCTGCTAGTCTGCCCCTGAGCAAACTCAAGTAGTATAATTGATGCAGGGTAAACAGAGACAATTGAAAAAATGACCAGAGTAGGTTACAGATGGAAAGTCTTGCTTAATTATGGCCTTAGAGGTCTCTGAAATGTAGTTTAAAGATAGAGGGTTGTACAAGGTACACCCCTGGAGGAATAAAACTCAGTAAATACGATAGATTGAATAAATAAACCTTTCCTACTTTATAGCACAGATGATGAAACATTTAGTAAAGGGGCTGGGTATAAGTATCTGTTATTCATAAAAAGACAGGTTCAGATATCTTCTCTTTGTGTGGAGTGCTTTAAAACTACAGATGCTGATAGCCTTAAAGCAGGCTGTCTTATAATTGTGGGTACATTCTTTAGATTCTTTAAATCAGAGTTATAAGGCGAATAATGGAAGTACAATCTGTCCTGTTTGTCAGTTATAGTTGTAACTGAACTTGTAACCCTGGACATGTAATGAAAAGTCAAACACATAGTCTGTGCCACTTGGATAATCATTAGTCTGTGTTTGTTCTGGTTGCTAGTCAGTCAAGACACAGAAGAGGCCTGATTTAGCCAGTTAGAACTGTTAAATTCCCCTGACCATCCATACCTGACTCCCCGACTCCCCTTGCTGACTTCTATCTCCTTTGCCTGCAGCCCTGTCGGCAAGACCCTAAGACTCTAGGTGGGCAGGCTCTTCCCACTTCCCCCACCCCTCACTACCTCCTACCGCTGTTCTGAGTACAGCAATGGAAAGCAAGCTAGGAAACTCTGTATTCACTTATTTGTCTTACAGCCAGAATGCCACTGCTTTTTATTGAGAAAGTTGAACTATATGCCCAGCTCTGTATTTGCTCTTGGTCAAATTTATTTAACATTAATCAAGCAAATTATATTTATAACAAGTCATTCCATACACTTTTTATATTAGGTCATGGTTTAATTATATGATAATTCTGTTCACTTAAAATTATTTGGTACATTTTTATGAACTAGGTTCTTTGGAAATAAGAAAAATATATGGACTTTTAAATCTGCTTTGCTTTATATTGATTTTTGAGAAGTCATGATTTTTTTTTCCAAACTGGATATTTGATATTCAAGTCATAATGTACTGAGCTATTTCTTACATTGTTATCATAAGTTTTGAAGACACCATAGGTTGTAAGTAGTAGTTTGACTTCATGCTCCGTATTGATTTATTCCATATTAAATGTTTATCTTGGGTATATCCCAAGTATAGCTTTTTACTAAACATCCCTATGTTGTCCTACATACCAGAAAAATCCCCATTAACTACATCATATATAGTTTTCAGTTTATAATATGAAGTTTACCTCATGTGTGCCCTACTGGATACTATAACATGCCTCTAATATGTAGACTTTTTCAAGAAGTTATATGATCTTAATCAAAATATGAAAAACTCCATATACATGAGTCATACTTTGAATATGTCGTAAGATCTATTTTTTTTCTCTGAAAGTGACTGTTTCTTGGCAACGCTGTCACCATGTTTGGTTATTTTGGGTTATTAACTAGTGGCTATAAAGATCTGAGTGTCAAATGGAATACGAGATAATGTCCTCATTGTGGGCGGTGGAATTCCTGGAATGGCTGGGCTCTGACTTAGACTTGGGTCCCAATCTTCAGTTCCGTGCCAGCTCTGCTCGCAGAGAGCATGTCTGCCCCTCGGAAGCTAGTAAAGAACCTGGCCTATATTAAAGTCTGCAGCCTGACAGTGCATGAGACACAGGAGGTTTAATCCAAATTAATTTGGAACATGCGTGTAGTACCCAGGGAGAACACCATTGTGACAGATACTTCATTAAAATTGGGCCATTGAGAAGGGACAATGGTAGCATGTACTTTCATGTTCCACCAAACATCCACAACCTTAAGGAGGCCAGCTGGTGGCTTCCACAGCTGCCTCACCACACTACATCTGGCTTTGCTACTAACCCAGAGCAGAGAGTAAACAGCCTTACCTGATTCTTCCCTTCGACCTCCTCAAACAGAGAAATTCCATAAAATTAATATTTGCAATTTCATGAGTTATTCATAGCATTCTGACTTTTGAATTGTGTGACTAATGTATTGAATTTTTATGAAGCTAGTTAGAATGAACAGAAAATCAGAAGTTACTACTATTTGTAAGGGACATTGTAATTAGTTCATCAGTAATTTACATCTATCTATTATCTTCCATCCATCCATTCATCTATCTATCTATCTATCTATCTATCTATCTATCTATCTATCTATCTATCTATCTATCTATCTATCTATCTGTCTGGTTTCTAGAGATAGGGTTTCTCTGTATAGCCCTGGACCAGCTAGCTATAAGGGACCAGGCAGACCTAGATCTCAGAGATCTGCTGGTCTCCGTCTCCCAAAGGCGTGCACCAAACAGACTTACAAATGTCTATCTGGCGTGTAGACTTAGAGTCCTTCATGTATATACCCAGGAGTGGTATGGCTGAGCCATGTAGTAGTTATATGTTTATTTTTCTTTCTTAAAGCACTTAAATATGTTTATGTGTGTGCATGCATATGCACTCATGTCTGCATGTAAGCACACATGTGTGTATTTGCACATGCATGTGTATGGTATCTATGACATAGAGTCCAAAGAAGCTGGGTTCTATACAGTGAGAAACTAGACAGCAGCAGCAATGACAGCAGCAGGGCAGATGCACCTGACAGCAAGAGTGAAGGAACAGCTAAGCAGTAGGCATAGGTTCTTTCTTTCCATCCTCAGTGTTGTTTGTTCCTCGTGTGCTTGATGCCAACTATTCTAACAGGAGTGAGATGGAATTTAAACTGCTTTTAGATTATGTTTCCCTGATCGCTAAGGATGGCGGGTATTTTTCACATTTATTGGCCACTCCTATTTTCCTATGGAGGACTGTTTATTCTGTCCTGGAGCCCATTCACTGATTGAATGAATTGATTTTATTGGTGCCGAGTTTGAAATTCTTTATATAGACTGGATATTAAACCCATGTGAGCTGTGTCATTTATGAAGATTTTTCTCATTCTGGTGATGCTTTCCTGAGCCATGCTGAAGCTTTTTAATGTTTTAGAATCCCATTGGCCAGTTCTTGGATTTCTTTTCTGTGCTGTCTGTCTGTCTGTCTGTCTGTCTTTCTTTCTTTCTTTCTTTCTTTCTTTCTTTCTTTCTTTCTTTCCTTCTTTCTTTTCAGAGAGACCTTGCCTGTGCCTACATCTTAAGGTTCTTTATTGGTGTTTCCTATAGCAGTCTCAAGGATTTGGGTATTAAAGTTGATAATTAATTTTGAATTTATGTTTGTATAGTGTAAGAGATATGGACTGAACATCATTCCCATATCAGAATGGATAATAAGGTAGATATTCAGATTTTCCAGCACTATTTATTGAAGAGTACCATTTTCTAAAATATATTTTTAATATCTTTGTCAAAAATTAGATAACTACCCCCAGCTCTGCAGAGTTCCTGTGCTATTCTGGCCTTTTTGCATATTTGTCTATTTTTTATGGCACTATGATGCTGTTTTAGCTCTTATTGTACTGTAGTATATAGGTGAGTTGACACAGAATATTGTGATAATGCCACTATTAATTTGTCCATTAAGCATGGTTCTGGATAGTCAGAGATTTTGTACTTCCATAGAAATTTTGGAATTAATTTTTCTAGTTCTGTGAAGAATTTTATTGGGATTTTGACGGGATTTATATTTAATCTGCAGATCGCTTTTGGCTGGATGGCAGTCTTCACTGTGTCTTCTTCCTTTCCTTGAACATGGGAGCCCTGAGAAGTGGCTTCTTCAGTTTCTTCCATAGCTGTCTTCACATTTTTAACACAGAGCTCCTCACCTCTTTTGTTAGGTGGATTCCCAATATTTTGCTTTTCAAAACTTTAAGCTATTGTGAATGTTATGTTTTCCTTTTTTCTTTCCTGGGAATGTTGTTATTGGCATATAGAAAGATTACTGAGCAGTCTGTGTTCAGAGAATACCACGAGACTTTTCTGATAGTGTTTACGATATCTTAAGTGTTTTCTGTTAAAATCACTAGTCTCCTTATAACTGCAGTATCATGTCATCTACAAATAGAAATACCTCGATTTCTTCCTTTCCTGTTTGTATTCCATTTCGTTTCTTTCTCTTACATTTTTGGCCTAGTTAAGACTTAAGAGTACTATATTAAACAAGAACAGTGAGAATGGACACTCTTGTCTCATTTCTGATATTGAAAAAAATGTTTTCAGTTTTTCCCCATTTAGTATTACATTGTCTGTAAAATTATTGTACATAATCTTTAGTATATATTAATCTATTTTTTAAAATTCCTGTTTTTAAGGGCTCTTATTAGGAGAGAAGATGAACTTTGTCAAAGGTCTTTCTACATTTGTTGAGGCATTGATGTAGTTTTTGTCTACGTCTCTCTGTGTTGCATTACATTATTAAACCAATCTTGTATTCCTCACCTGGGTAAGACTGACTTGGTCATAACACATTTGTGATTTTACTTTCATCACATGTATATGAATGTGGCTTGCATGAATGTATGTGTAACATGTGCGTATCTGGTGCCTGCAGAGGCCAGGAGAGGGCCTCCTCTTCCTTGGAAGTGTTGTTACAGATGCTTGAGAGACAACACGCAGGTTCTGGGAAATTGGGTCTTCTGTCAGAGCAGAAAGTGCCTTAACAACCACAGAAACTCTCTAGCCTCAGATGTATGATTCTGAATATATTCACAAGAGTATGATGGTAAGAATTTTGTTAATGTTCACCCAAGAAATTGGGCTACAGTCTCTCTCTCTCTCTCTCTCTCTCTCTCTCTCTCTCTCTCTCTCTCT